>OX235271.1:193208847-193639741 GCA_944472155.2 Trichobilharzia szidati
TGACATTTAACTATGATTATAATCACAAACACTTTAGTTTTAATTGCATTTCATACTACTATTATTATTATTACTTTATGCATTCACACCTATGTTTCAATTCCCTCACCGGATATAACTTCTTAAAAACCATATATATATGAGCGTACAGCTTGATAACGAATTCGTTGAAGAGTCTCTTCGCTGAATATTGTAATAATAAGCGAAGAAAGAAAAAATCAAGAGTGTTAAGAGGAAGAAGCACTCTTGGTGAGAAGAAGGATCATTAATCTAAGTTTGGCCACGGCAGGAACAGCTTCAGCTATGTGTAGCAGACGTAAGCGAACTGAACATGATAACGACTTGGGAATTCGGTATGTAACCCTGAAAGCAATGCTGACGTCGATGTGATGTCCAGTATCGACCAAGTGTGACAAGATCAACTTTTTATGCACTTAATATCCCCCTTGCTGAGCCAAGCTGGTAAATGTTCTCAAGCCCGTAGACGAACCTGCTTAATCGTACGCCTTGTATAACTTGAATCACATGAACAGTTGAAATAGTATATGCATGAAGAAGAGCTAAGGTTAAGTAAGACATCTTTCAGTTACTGGGTGAACATTGGACGGCTATTGAAGGATTGACACAGATGTGTAGAGTAGAAAGTTTTTTGTATCGCCTTGCCAACAACCTTAAAAACCCTACGGAATGTGAAATGGTCCTTTTTGAGTAGCCCAGGAAAGACTAGTTATTATTACTATAATTGTTCCCATGTGTTCCTAGTGGAACATAGAGCTTCAACTGCACGTCTCCACCTGCTTCTGTCTTGTGCTGTACTTTTCACTTGCATCCATGTTAGTCCATACTGTTTCAATTCCTCTTCACACGATCTCCTCCATGTTACCCTTGGACGTCCCACTCGCCGCCTCCCTTTCGGTGGATTCCACTCGAGCTTTGGCCTGACGCGCGATGTCACCCAGCGGCCTCCTGAGCTCAGCGAGTGTCCAATCCATCTCCACTTTCTCCTGCATATATGTTGGGCGATTGGTTCTTGTTTTGTTCGTTCCCATAGTTTCTTGTTTGTGATTCTTTCCGGCCATCTGATCTTCAGTATAGAGCCAGCGAAGACAGTTGTTGATAAAGGTCTGCAACAGACTGTTGGAAATATTCATTGTGACACACTGGCCAAGTTTCTGATCCATCCGTGTAGAAGAACTGACTGACTTGACATCGTTTGTATTGAAAATTCGAATTTTGTTGTTGATGCAGGCTGAGTGAGGAAGATTTCGAGATTGGTTTCAGGTTGATGAATGTGTTTCTCGCTTTCCCGATTCTTGATTTGACATCCTCGTCCGTTCCTCGTGTGGTTGAGACAATGCTCCCTAGATAAGTGAATGAGGTAACCTCTTTCAAGGAAAGACTAAGAGGGAGCAATAATGAACAATAGATAAAAAGCTTTTCACTGATTCGTAGGGTATGAATTCAGTGTATTCAGTGTATTGTTCTTGGTGCACACAAGGAAAACCCTGAACTGTGTATACAGAAATGGTTTATCCAGTCCTTTTGTTTTTTACTTCTAAAGCCTTATACCATTTTGACTTGTACAATAATTTTGTGTGTAATCCATCTTTATTCGCCCTTTTTCCTATACTTCTAAATTTACAATCACTTCCTTCAACATAACATAACGGCAGAAGGCAAGAAACGGAAGTAAAGATATAAGCATCGGGTATTACTGCTAAGCAGCTTCCGTCATCCTCCCCCCCCCCCCATGTCAACATTCTGTAGGCGTTCAAACTTAGCCGGTCTTTCTGTTTGAGTGGGATATTTAACTCACGATTCACTGTGGGGCAATTCACCTTTATTACGTTAGTTAGTTAGTTACTTACCACTTGTATGATGGTTT
This sequence comes from Trichobilharzia szidati, assembly GCA_944472155.2. NCBI lineage: Eukaryota > Metazoa > Platyhelminthes > Trematoda > Strigeidida > Schistosomatidae > Trichobilharzia > Trichobilharzia szidati. Next base: position 193,210,733 of record OX235271.1, read on the forward strand.
GCAGAGTGGAGTCCGAGCTTTGACTCCGGTCAAGTCTTTCTGGGTCTTGCTCTAGGGCATTTACACCATATGCTATTTCGGGTGACTCTACCTCATCTTCTCTTCTGGATAAAATGTCTGGCAACACGTTCTTTTCCCCTGGAACATGAGACATCGTACTCCTACAGGTGCAGCATCCACCGTGACAACTTCCCACGTGGGTCTATGGCGGTTCTGAGCTGCTGCAACGGCTTATGATCAGTCTCTACGTGGAGGCGTCGACCAAGTAAATAGGGTCTCCATTTGTCTAACGCCCACACAGTCGCCAGACATTCCTTCTCAATTGTTGAATACTTCTGTTCCGTGTGCGTTAAAACACGGCTGGCGTATTCGATGACCCCATCCTCCCTGTCGCATTCCGTAGTCGCTGGCATCCGTAGACATTATGAACGGTTTTCCAGGCACAGGTGATTGTAACATCATTCTTTAGTGATCCATAAGTTGTTTAATGCGGTCGAATACCTTCTGTGAGTCTTCTAACCAGACGAACTTTGACTCGCCTAATAGTCGGTACAGTGGAACCGCTACCATCTTGACGTCTTTCACAAACAGACTATGGAACGCTGCTCTCCCCAAAAACTGTCTTAATTTTCTCCTCGAATTCGGGGACTCAATGGACTTGATTGCTGAAATGTTTTCAGGTAGTGGTGTTATTTCGCCGTTTCCCAGCTTATGTCCTAAAAGCGTATAGTTCTTTTTAGTAATCTGAGATTTGGCTATGTTCATGCGTAGGCCGAATTCTTTTATTCTTCTTAGAACTGCCTTTACATGTTCCACGTGGTCACTCTCGCTCGTACTGTATATCGCAAGATCATCGCCATAAACTTTGACGTTTGTCAAATTCTTAGGCAGCAAGGTCATTAATCGTCTAAATGTAAACGGGACACCTGCCAATCGAAAAGGCAGGCGTTTAAACCGATATTCTTTCTGTGACACAAAGAACGCAGGCAATATTCCTATTTCCAGAGGCTACCAATTTCACTAATAACCATTTCGGAATACGATTAATCAATGAATGCTTTTACGGCATGTAAGATTACTTGGATAAGTTCCACAATTTTTAAAGTTTTTCTTCCTAACATGAAAGTTTTTAGGTCTTGTTATGAAACTACACTAATAACTGACCTCTATTGGTGTTTTTCTATGAACTTATAGAATCAATATTTAACTGTTCCGGTTTCCTAATGGGAAATTATGAGAAGAATATTCTTTATTGATCTGCATCTTTCTGATTGAGGAAAGTAGAAAATGAATCACTAATTAGCGCTGACAATATATACGGACAACTCCATCCACCTGTTTCTGCAACTCTTCGCATATACGGCTTACCTAGGGTGTACAAATAGTTGTTCCATACCTGATTTGAAACTTTCTCCATATCACTCAGTCACGAAGTTGCTGGTAGAAATTCATGGACCAGGGAAGTAGAAGCTATCAAGCTACAGTCTACGGGACACATTTAATTCTGTCGATTTTGAAGGTAAAAGAATGGTTTCCTTGGATGTCGTTTCTCTCTTGACTAGTATTTCCCTGACAGAAACTGTCTATAATTTCGCTCAGTTCAACAATGTAGACGTATATATATATATCTATTTATTACCAAAAAGAGCTACCACTCCAAAGTACTTCCAACATATAATTCATACTGTAATACCATATAAGGAGGGGACATCTGACACCCTCCCTACGTAGGATTCTTAATAAAGCAGAAATTAGGGTGGCATTCAAACCTACAAATTCACTCAGGTAGGACAAGCTCTGTAGGCTAAAACACCCGGTGGACGCAATTAAACAAAATAATATAATTTACAAAATACCCTGCAATGACTGTGAGTTAAGGCAACTACATAGGTCAAACTAGTAGATCAGGGGTAGTCAGATTGTCGGAACATAAGGATTTAGCTAAGGTAAGAATGGTTGACCCTGAAAAGATAAGTAATTTAGAAAAAAGCTCAGCGATTGCACTTCATGCATTAACACATAACCACTCAGTAGCATGGTGGGAGAGGGTTAAAATTTTAAAAAGTAATCTAGGTAGGTGGAGAGAGAGGTTGATTACTGAATCCTTGTTCATCGAGTCTATTCTATACCCAACACAACACATGCAACAGAAATGACTCAATGCAAATACCAGAAATATGGAAGATATTATTACCGGCAGTCATATCAGAAGAGGATAATAAATAATCTTAAAATTCTATTTCAATTCAAACACATCACAACATCCTAACAATTAACTTATTATGACTATAAAAACACTCGTCGTATTTCCCATCTGACTGTATTTGATTGATAGCACTCATATTATTATTTCTGAATGTACGTGGTCTTATACTGATTTTTATTCCAAAATCTAATCGATTCCACACATGTATATAAATGAAGGAAAAAGGTTGTGTGAGTAGTTTGATATGATTATGAGCAATCGTTTGTGTTCGAAACGTCATCGGTTAATATTACTGTACAACACTGTGTGATTTATCAAAATAAAATCTTATCCCTAATGGAGTTATGCTCTACCACAATGCCCAAGTTTTATGCTTTTATCAAAAGAATGGTTTCCTTAGATGTTGTTTCTCTCTTGAAAAATGTTTCCCTGACAGAAACCGTCTATAATTTCGCTCAGTTCACCAATGTCGATGTATATATATATATATATCGATTTATTACCCAAAAGAGCTATCACTCCAACATAGAATTGAAATTTAGTGACGAAATCTACAGGCAAACAGTTGGTTAGGCAATAGGTCCACCTATAGGACTCCTCATGGTGCACTACTTTATGGCAAGACTAGGAAACATTATCTTATCAAGATCAGTCGATAAGAGATAAATTCATGATACTTTCGTCAATTATGATGAAAATCTGAATCTCGGGAACGTGCTCCAGACCTTCAGTAATACCCATCCAGACGTCAACTTCACTCTTAAAGCAGAATCTGAATCAATGTTTAATTTCCTCAGTGTTTAACTGAGAGGAAATGATGACAACTCACTAAGGAGATCAGTGTACAAAAAGCCTATTTGGAATGACCAGTTTATTAATATTCAAAGTTCCAATCCCTCTAGACAGAAAGAGGAATCCCATTCATTCACTTTCTCCCAGGATGTGGAAAGCACGCAGCGAAAAATTTATTGAAGGACATCTGCTTAACTGTTGAAGAATCTTGATTGAAAATAATTTCCCATCCGTATTCATAGAAAAGAACCTGAAGCAAAAGAAAGTTGTCGAAAAAATTCAGATTTCTGCTGCATTCAGAATCTCTCAGTAAAGAAAACACTTCGCTACCAGCCAATAAACAAAATTTTCCTGAAGGAAACTATTTGGCCAGGACATAAAAGAAAAGCTGTCACAGTGAGACACATCAGCATGTATATACAGATTCATTGACTTCTGCGGAGCTGAGTTCATTGGCCGCACCATGCGTATGCTTGTAAAACTCACTCAGGAACGCTATGCTGCCTGGCTATTTAACGGAGAATCGAAGTGTATCTACAGTTCGATGACAGAATATCTCATAAACTCAGGACGTTCATGATCCCTAACAAGCTCCAATCTGATTTCTCAAACGGAGTGAGATCAGGACATTTGGACATAGCAGTAGTGATTTAAGAATCCATACCAATGCTGTATATCACCATGACAATAATAAACAGTCTATTTTGTCAATAAAAAATTATTATTGCGCAATAATGTTTTTGACTCCTACTTGTGCTGTGTAACTTCATATTGTTATTCGTTAAATTTCGGCCTCTCTCCGAAAGTAGCTCTGGAATTTTCTCATCCCTTCGTTATATGTACTGACGAAATTGCAACCTCATTGATGACTTCGTCGAAGAGGAAAAGTTCTCTTAGCTACAAGCGTTTTTTCTTATGAAAAATATAATTTATTATTCGCGATGAATATTTTGAACGATAAAGACACACAATCGACAGGAGAATGTGCTGTAACAGAAAAGTTGTTTGAAAGATCTCTCCTGAAGGATCTAGTCATAATATTTATACTTCGTATCCATTATCCCTTTTTATCCCAGACTGTGTGTCATTGTTCTGACTTGATATTTTGTCTCTGTCCATGTTTTATCTCTAAATTTAATGCTTCTCTTTGTGGTTGTGTGTATATTGAATGAATGAAGGACATTCTGACTTTGGACTGTCTGAAGGAAGCACTAATGTGTGATTCTTGCAGATGCAGTTTTCGATCCTACCTTCCTTGGAATATTCTGCTTGACTCTAAGGTACTTCTTACAGTTGAATTTTGGTTAGTTAATTTTTTTCTGTAGTACTAGTTTTGTTATTGATCAGATCGCCACATTACGGATCATCGTTGAACAAAGCTTGGAATGGCAGTCACCTCTCTATCTCAACTTCATCGACTTTGAAAAGGCCTTCGACAGCGTCGATCGAGAGGTGCTTCGGAAACTACTTCGCTACTACGGGGTGCTACCGACAATTATACATCTCATCCAACAGCTGTACGACAATGCTGCATGCCAAGTAATCCACAATGGGAAACTTACGGAATCCTTCGAAGTGAGGACAGGGGTAAGAAAAGGCTGCCTACTATCGCCAATGATTTTCCTGATTGCAGGAGACTGGATAATGCGACAAACAGCGGGCAATGAGGAAACAGGCATAAAATGGACTCACACAAAAAACCAACTTGGAGGATCTGGACTTCGCCGATGATATATGTCTGATTTACCACAAACTAGAAGATCTGCAAGCGAAAAGCAACAAGTTGGCAGAAGAAGCATCAGAGATAGGACTTCAAGTGAACATAGAGGAAACAGAGGTGATGAAGAAACAACCTCTTTTACCTACCTGGGAAGCATCGTTTCAACTACAGGCGAACGGAACTGACGAGGACATCAAAGCAAGGATTGGGAAAACAAAACAAGCTTCCATTACTCTCAAGTCAGTGTGGAGGTTAACAGCACTCAGCATGAAAATGAAAACAAAATCCGGATTTTCAACTCCAGTGTGAAGTCAGTGCTACTATACGGATCAGAGACTTGGCCAGTGCGTCATAAAGAGCATCTCAAACAAACTACAGACCTTCATTAGCAGTTGTCTTCGCTCAATACTACTCAAGATCAGATGGCCGGCCAGAAAAGATCAGCAACAGGGATCTCTGGCAATGAGCGAACCAACTCAGCAGGAACCGATTGTGAAACAAATAGGGAGGAAGAAATGGAGATGGATTGGCTGGTCATACTCTGAGGAAACCATCAAGTGACATCACCAGACAAGCCCTTTAGTAGAACCGGAAAGGGAAGCGGCGATTTGGTCGTCTGTGCAAGGGTGACTTGGAGGAGGTCATGTGAAGAGGAGATGAAGACATGTGGGCAGACTTGGAGCCAGGTGAAGACTCTAGCAGAGAACCGAACTCAATGGAGATGCACGGCTGAAACCCTATGTTCCTGTAGGAATTAAAGGAAACAATAATAATAATACTAGTTTTGTGTTTAGAAACCTATATTGCTTAACAGTTCTGTTGGGGTAGTTTTGAGTTCTTGATGTCGTTGTTGTTGCTGAACAGAAACACATAGAATTCAGGCACAAACAATCGTCTTTTTGCTGTCTTTCAAGCATTTCGTAACTCTACATTTGTAAGAATGTTTTAGCCAGGTAAAAAGTAGGATGCAGGGATCGGTTTACTGCGTTTAGACCATATCGAATCGGTTTTTGGTCACTGCACGTGCTCAACGTAGATTTCGCACTTATTAACTCTCATCCACTTAAGGTCGCTGCGACATTGTTGAAGTTTGTGTATCGTAAGATTTAAACTGACATATATTTAGTGATATTAATTTGTTAACCGATTCATTTCTTATTTCTGTTAATTAAGTAAGCAGTTTTCATAGAGATTTACGCCTAATTAGTGGTGAAGATAACTAGCTAACGGCAACAACAAACAGCACCAAACAACATCAACGGAAAAAACTTGAAAGAGGTAACTCCCTTCACTTATCTAACCAGGCGGCGTCGTTTAAACTACAGGCAACAGCACAAATAAAGATGTCAAAATGAGAATCCAAAGGGCAAAGTAAGCAGACCTTTCATCACCATGAAGTCATTTTGGAAGTCTTCTGCACTTCGCAGCATTAAGAACAAAATTCAGATTTTCAGAAGCAAAGATCAGACAGCTGGTTGGCCAGAAATAATTAGCAACAAGAAACTCTGTCTGGGAACAAACCAATCAAGAACCTGTCGTTCAACAAATATGCAGGAGAAAATGGAGATGGATTGGATATACGCCACTGAGGAGACCATCGAATGACATCGTGCCCCAGGTCATTGATCCAGTGGATTCCAAATGGGGAGCGACGAGTGTGTCGTCAGTGCGAGGGTGACATGGAGGAGGAGGTGAGAGACCCGGTGCAATCGTGTGACCAGCTGAAGAGGACAGCGGAGAATAGGATAAAATGAAGATGTTCTGCTGAAGCCCTATATTCCACTTGGAACACAAGGGAACAATAATAATCAGTAATATAATAGTGTATTCATGAAAATTTTAATATTTATACCCGAAACAGAAAAGACCAGGTTGTATGCAATACTGATGATTATGAGTAGTGACAAACTACTCAATTCAACCAAGAGTACTCGATAACCCCATTGAATTGATTGTAGCACATACTGTGGTGAGAGCTGGCTGCTAGCCAAAGTTGGTAGACAGTAATTGACGTCAATGTTTATGTTCCCAATATTGGTGGCGAGAAAATGAGAACAAAGGCTTCGCGTAGGAGGATACAGTTAGCATTTTTTGATTGCACACAAGGCTTCCTGCCGATTGCCTCCAACCATCTAATACAGTTAGCATTTGGATGATCTGACACAGCCACAAAGAGATGCAAGGTTAACTTTCTGTGAGAAACAACCAATCAAAATACTGTATTTTCTACTAACAATAATCTACAATAATGTACATAAAATGTACATGTATAAATATGTGTTGATTTTCTTTAACAAACGACCTGCTGCCTGACCCTTGTCTTCTGTTGTTACAATACTACCTTGCTATATCATTTGGTTCTCCTGATTTCCACTGATGGTCACAAGCAGATGACATATGGATCTGGTGTGTTGAAAGAAACTGTAGTTAATTTCCATGTAGTACTGTGTATATGAATCTGACGTGTTCATTTTTAGAGGAGGAATCACTTCCATTTTCCTCTACCAGTTCACCTATTCCTATGGCCCCCAACCGATAGTTACTACCTAGTAGCAGCAGTAGTTACGCTTGACTATCGCAATGATACAACGAGCGCTACACTGATTAGAACAAATACTCCTGAAGACCCTAACATGCGAAAAAAGTTGCTTGGACAGTGGTCATAGTAAAAGCAGTTAACCTCATGATGTGAGGGGTCTGTGGGTGACGTTTTACTGCTGGAGAATAGGGATGTAATAGCTGTAAGGTGTTTCTCTCAGATGGATCTGACAGTGTTGACTCTGAAATCATACTTCCCAACTCAACTTGCGGTGGTCCATGGCTAGAGGTAAGATCTTGGGACAAACACAACTTCAAAAAACACTTCAAACATGTCATGTCTGATAAGCCTCGAGTACGTACCACTACTTTTTCTTCTGTACCAAGTACTCTAAAGAGAAATCAAGTTCCATGGTATGAACAATGGGAAATAACAACCACCCACACATACTTCCAAAAGCACACAAAGTCTTCCCACTTCCACTCCTATTGCACAATATGTATCAATCGTGCAGCGCGATTTCTTTTCTAAAAATTTAAGGAACAAGTCAGTGAATATCCTGCATAGATTAGTCGACATATCTCAAAGCGTATCGTGACTATCAGCCAATGAGACGGAAATTCGCTTGTCTCTTTTGTAAGCTAAAAATATTTACCCAAGTACCAGCAGCCTTTCAGGCGCAGTGGTCAACAGTCAAAGGACATTTCTAATACATCATTCTGTCTTCTACGAAGAATCACTCATAACAAACTCTTTAGCAATAAGCAACTTTAGTTCGGAACTCTAAATAAAGTAACATTATAAATATGCATATGAGAGATGTCACGGCTTTTCTGGAATAATCTGACCGTTAAGTCTGAATAAATCACTGTAAAATGCCTTCTTGGTCACGAACTGAGATCGGTCGGTCGGTTTTCGACATAGAACTTTGGACATATGTGCGGCAGTTCAAGTCGCCACACTCCATGTAGCACACAAAGCAAGAGAAGAAAGTAGGAGAAATGGATAGTATAGACAGTAAACAGAGGTGTGAGACAAAGAAATAGTAATAACGAAGAGCAATATAGTTGTTGTGAGAGATGGTTGCTAGCCAAATTGGTTGACACTAATTGAGGTCAAAGGTCAAGGTGGACAGGCGGATACAGTTAACATATAGATGAACTGCACAGCCACAAGAGATGCAAGGTTAACTTTGTGTGAGAAACAACCAATGAACAGACTGTATTTTCTACAATAATGTACATCAAAATCTATAAATACGTGTTGATTTTCCGTAATAAACGTTCTGTTGCCTGGCCCTTGTCTTCTGTTGTTACATAGTTTCATTTGAAATCATGAGTCACAAGGAGTGGATGCATCCGCGCCACTGAGAACGATTTTGAGCCATGTCACCAATTGTTTCCAACCATTGGTGTTTACCATCCCGAGGACCCAAATCAGGAAGTCTACATCTTCCTAGGTGTCTGACAAACTAACTGTTGTAGATTTCATTGACTGGTGCCATGTTTTCGTTTGACCGCCGCTAGCTCTTTTCCAGCCTGACCCCATATTATCAGCTAACACTGCCTATCGGTCGAGGAAGGCGATGAGTAGGCATACGTAACACATGTCCAAACCATCTCAGTCGATGAAATTTCACAGTCTCGATTAGAGAATCACTGAAAAACACAAAGCATTGACTGAACAGCTGTTTAGTCCTATCTCGGAACTCTCTAAACGCACAGATGATCCCACCAGGTTTCGAACCCAGGATATTCAGGTTACAAGGCAAGCTCATTCAGGTCATTCATGCACTGAGACGGAACCAAATGGCCCATTCCATGCTAAATTCTGCCAATTCTCGATATCTACAGTTCCACTGCCAGTTGATGTCATCAGCCGTTATTTGTTCACATACCCAGCTTGGTGGGCCCCACTGGCCACGAGTTCCCCCTGGTTTACAATTGTCTTCTAACTGAATTCAGTAAGTGACGCAAACTGAAATCAATTAAACCACTTCAAAGCAACACCTTGACATTTGAAAATTATTTAAATTAAAAATCCCAAAATCTAAACACATAAAATTTATTCCTAACCCCCCCGCCCCCGCTGAGACATTCAGATACATCACCATAGATAACTGTCATCTGATCAACTGATCAACTCTTAATGCCTATCACCATATCATACCAATTTTAATCAAATCCACATTATACTACTGATATGTGGGTGTATTTATTTATGTTTTACTAGGCCTTTATTGACAGTTAAATTTATGTGATTTTCTATTGTTAAAGAAACAGGTAGAATAGAATAACAACGGGTAAAAAAGTAACAGCAACAACAACAACTATGTACTCATTATTTAACGCCTAACAGTATTGACAATTTCCTACAGAATTGACCTAATTAAGGTATTTTATCGCTAAAGGGTGTTTACTTTATTTTGAACAAATCCTGTAGATTAAATCTTCAATATTTTTGTTTGGTTCACTGTTCAATGTGGTATGCATACATATATATTTTTTAAAACAACACATTATAATTTTCTAATTACTACTTTACTCACTCATACCAGTATATGTAAATATACAAGGTGTTAATCTGTATATTTCCACACTAAAACGGTCATGCACTCATTCAAAACTTAAAGTAAAAACATTTCACTTCATAACAAAGTTAAGCCAGTGGTACATCTGATTTAAAAAAAGAAAGGTAAAACTAGAGAGTTTTATAAGATACATATATTTATCTATGTACCTTTGTTTTTTAAACCTATCAATTTGATTTATGCGCGTTCTATACGATACACTATTAAAACAATGCATCAATAATTTAGTTGAACATTGAACAACAATACAAAAGTGAACCGTTCAGTTGTTGTTGTTGTTGTTGCAGTTGTTTCCTGTTGTTTTTTCACCTTTATATTTGTTGATTTCATTTGAATAAGATGGGTATCTTTAAAAAAAAGAGAACTTATTTAAACAACGTAAGGTCATTTTGATTCCTCAGTACTATTGAAAGTTAAAGGAATGTTAAAGGAATTCATAACGAAAAGATCAGTGAAGACTTTGAATTGACAGACAGGAGTAAGAGAAGGGTAATTACTATCACCGACGATATTCCTAAGCGTAGTAGACTGGATCATGCAAGAGACCACAGGAAACGAGAAGACAGGCCTACGCTGAAGAGATGAAAAGCCATTAGAAGATCTTCACTTCTCAGATGACTTATGTTTAATGTTAGATGCAAACTCAAAGATCTACAGGCGAAAATAGACAAGTTTGCAGAAAAGGCAAAGAAGACAATATCGGAAAAGTAAAGCAAACATTCATTAATTAGAATTTAATTGGTGGGTCATGACCAGCAGTGGAATCCAGGATGCGTATTTCATCCTATTTGGGACTCGTCAGCCAGTGAATGTACCTGCATTCCCCAGTGACTCAGTGATGATGTTCCCACCGAGGCTCGAACCCAGTGCCATAGTTTCAAACGCCAAAGCGTTATCCATTAGACCACTTGAGCCACGAGAGCCACCTCTCGCGCAACAGGTCATGTTAATTTAATTGAATTTTAGATTTTCCCGTCGATTGATTGGACCGAAGTGCTCGGTCTCAGGTTGACATATCGGCTGAAGAGTCCCAAATAGGGCAAAATGCTCATCCTATCTGGATTCCATTGCTAGTCTCCATCCACCAATTAAATTCTAATTAAATGCCCAGACATCGTCGAAGCATCGGCACAATCAATCGACGGGAAAATCTAAAATTGAATTAAACATCCATTAATGTGAAATCAGGGTAGAAATTCACTATAGTCAGTGTAAAGGATAAGATCTTGGTTTCCAATGCTAATGTCTAGTTAGTACTACTATACTGTCCAGAGACTTTTCGTACCATGGAAAGCCCTTCCAACAGGATTCAGACTCTCATTACCTTACTAGACAATATCTTCAGCAGACACTTCAATCTGAGGTGAGCTTTTAGATTTCTCCACGAGTTAATTAGTCGTTTCTCCCGATGACGTTCAATGTGATTCGTTGTTCTTGTCTGTCTTCACCTTTCTAGTCTATATGAATTGGTATTGATTGTTTCCTTGAGTTGAAGTTTGACTTTCCGTGCATGAAATTTTCCTCTGGTTGAGATCCTCCGATGTCAAAGCACAATATGCTTCATTTGGACAGAAACTTTCAAAAGAAACCATGGAGCAATTACTCAACAACAACGGTCACCTCCCACAACAATCAAAAATGCGACACACAAGTTGGATGGAATGCATAAACCTATGCCTAACAACGTACTTCCAATTCAACGACCAAATATGTGAACAAGTTTAAGGAACATCCATGGGATCACCAATATCAGCTTTGATTGTTGAAGCAGTGAAAGCATAATCCTACCAAAGATCAAACCCAAAATTTGGATATGTTACGTAGATGACATTCGTAATAATCAAAAGAAACAAGTTGGATAGAACTCACAACTTAATAAACAACATCTTCAACGACATCAAATTCACAAGAGAAGAGAAATCCGAGAACAAAATCCCATTTTCGGAGGTCTTAGTCAAGTGAGCAATCACAGGAAAATAAGAAACTCAAGTTTAGAGAAAATCAACTCACGCAAATCAAATACTCAATTAAAACAGCAACAGTCCAATAACACACACAAAAGGAGTTGTATACAAACACTATTCAAGACAGCCAGAACGCATTGCAGCACTCTAACCCTAAGGAAAATTGAAGGAAGATATCTCATGGACGTCTTCCAAAAGAATGGATATCTACGGAACTTCATCAGAAGACATCTAACCCCAACCCAGCCAACTAAATCAAAGACCCCCAATGAAAACACAAAGAAAATCGTCTAACGAGATATAAAGAACGTCTGAAAAATCCCTACAAGACTTTCCAAACCTTTAGGAATTGATGTCGCACACAAATCAACAAAGTCACTTCACCACTCAACTGGCTGGCTCTATGTCCACCAAAAGACTCAACAACGAAAGAAGCTGAAACCAACATCATCTACAAAATAAGTTGCAATGACTGCGAAAAACACTACATTGACCAAAGTGGACGTCCCCTTCGTCTTCGTATCCACGAACATAAACTAGCCATCAAAAGACATGGCATCCACTCCCTCGCTCATATCGCTGCATACAGACAACCGCGGACATAAATTCGACTGAGAAAACGTTCAGATTTTAGGTAAAGGAAACATCAAGAATGCTAGAGACTTTTTGGAAGCCTGGTATTCCAGTGAATCAACAATCAATAGACGCATCAACATAGACAAGATTTACCAATCCATGAGATGAAAATTTCATGCACAAAAAGTCAAACTTCAAGTCAAGGAAATAATCAATACCAATACAAATAGATTAGAGGAGGTAAAGACAGACAAGAGCAACCAGTCATGTTCAAGGTCACCAGGAGGGATGCCTAATAAACTCGTGGAGAAATCTGAAAGCTCACTTCAACAAATTGAAATATGCGCTGAAGATGTTGCCTAGTGGTTAGGCAATCAAAGTTTCACAAGTAATTCATCCAGCTCAGAGAAGACAACTATATCAAAGTCATCCACTTGAACTAAAAATCATCTCCATTATTTCTAAGAAACTCTGAGCCCAAAACTATGCGGTTGGGAATACAGATGAACTGAACATACGCCAAGAACACCGTTCAGTTAGATCCTGCGTCAACCAGTCCGTCGAGTTGTGCCTAAACGTGAAATCGCGGGTTGGGAATTCAGGAGGGACAAGCAGGAAGCCGTATGATAGGGAAATGATAGCTTATGGGCAATCATACATATCCATCTAATACAAGACTGTAGGTAACAGAGTGGAATGGAGATCAGGTGCTGAAGTCTTATGTTCCATTTAGAACGATAACAGATGACAGAAACAGTCCCCACTTACACACTTACAAGAGGAAAGGCTTGAGTAAAGAAATCCTTTTTTGTCCAATTAGATCCTCATCTATAGCACTACTCTAAAATATAAATAGCAATTTTGATTATATAACACCTAAATTTATCAGTCTAATGGTGATGAGTATGCTAGCGATAATTGAACAGTATCATTGTGTCAAGCGGGTGATAATTAACGCAGAAAATGAACTCAATAATTAGAGAGTAGAAATATTTACGAAAATTGAGTAATTAGGTTGCTCAAGGCATAATTTTAGAAAAAAATAAATGAAGCAAAATGAGTTTGACTCAAAGGGGGGGGAAGGAATAAGCGTATGGAGTAAATGAGTGTTCAGATTTATTGAGTAATAAGTCAGAATGATAAAATAGTTCGAATAATGAATAAAGAGCATAGGGAGCATGGGAAAATAGTTAGGCTTTTACAATCAAGTAGTGATGACCAAGGTAAGGAAAGTGGTTGTACGAATTTCGCCTTTATATAGAGGTTTGACTTCTTCAGATGGATTCTGATAGCTTTAGATATTTGTAGAAGATGAACTCATAAGGCACAATTAAGATTATTTGAAGCGAACAATTGTTTTCTATAAATTCTTCCTCAAACTCTACAGTTATAATTATTATTTATCATTGTTTCCTTTAGTTTCTAGAGGAACATAGGGCTTCAGCCGCACGTCTCCATTGTACTCGGTTCTCTGCAAACCTTTTAACCTGGCTCCACGTCTGCCCACATGCTCTCATCTCCTCTTCACATCACCTCAATGTCACCCTCGCACTGACGACCAACTCGCTGCTTCACGTTCGGGTTCCACTCAAGTGATGGTCAGGCGTGTGATGTCACTCACTTGATGGTTTGTTTTCTCAGAGTATGGCCAACCCAGCTCCGTTTCTTCCTACTTATTTGTTGCACAATCAGTTCCTGCTGGGTTGGTTCGTTCATTGCCAGAGATCTCTGTTGCTGATCTTTTCTGGCCATCTGATCTTGAGTACTATTGAGCGAAGACCGCTGTTGATGAAGATGTGCAGTTTGTTCGAAGTGTCCTTCGTGATGCGCCAAGTCTCTGATCCGTGCAGTAAGTAGCACTGAATTGACATTGGAGTTGAAAATACGGATCTTATTTTCATTTTCATGCTGAGTGCTGTTGACCTCCACACAGACTTGAAAGTAATGGGAGCTTGCCTTGCTTTCCCGATGACCTCGCTGCTTTGATATCCTCGTCAGTTCCGCCTGTATATGAAACGGTGCTTCCCAGGTAGGTAGGTAAAGGAGGTATTTTTCCTCAGATTTCTCCCATTTATGCTGATTGTTGTCTGTTGTTGTTGTTGCTGTGACTGTTGCTGTTGGCCGGGAATCTTCATCACTTCTGTCTTTTCTATGTTCACCTGAAGTGAATTCCTATCTTCTCCGGATGCTTCTTCTGCCAACTTGTTGCTTTTCATTTGCATATCTTCGAGTTTATGGGAAATCAGACATGTATATGTCATCGGTGAAGTCTAGATCCTCGAAGTTTTATGTGTGGGTCCATTTTATGCCTGTTTCCTCACTGCCAACCGCTGTCTGTCACATTATCTACAGCTATAAATACATGATATATCCATTTCCATACTTTCATACCCATACAATATACACGGGACATATGTACTGAAAATGGTATTGAAGACGAAATCAAAATTCTTAAAAGATACCATGCTACAGAATAGTTACCCTAGCAATTTTGTCAAAAAGTATATTTCCAAAAGAACGGATATAATTAAGCGTGATACGGTGAATAAGAAAAAGCTTTATTTAAGAGTACAATTCCTAGGTGATATATGCAGTGACATATTAAACCGTAGATTGATCAGATCAGTTGAAAGAACTTTCACTGCTACAGAACTACAATATCAGTTCCTTAACTAGACAGTTACTGACACAGTTTACCAAAGATAAATTTCCTAAGATGGCTACATTAATGTGTGTATAGAAAGTTCAACTGCTCATGTGATGGCTAGTTATTTAGGTCGAACTTAAAGGAATTTATTTTTACGATCTGGTGAACATGTTCATGTTTGGCTTGGAAAAAGTGTAACCAAATCAATAAATAGTGCCATTTTGTCTCATCTGATAGATAGTCAACACCACATTGAAATAGATGAGTCATTTATGGTGGTATATCGAGTGAATACCAAACAATCAGCCTAAAGGCATACGATTACGTCTCTTACCTATAGAGGAAGCTAAAGAAATTAATAAGAAAAAATTGGTCCAATGTATGCAAAAGAAGCACATTTATCCTCTTTGTTTACCCTGACCAACTATAAGGTTAGCACGGATATGTTCACTTATATTTTCATGTCCTTACTATGCCTTTCTTATTCCTTTTCACCTACTAGTTCACTCTACTCCATCAGTACTTTTATTGTGTGTTAACCTTTTTTAATTTACACTAAGCAGCTTATTATGTTTCTACTATTTTATAACATTTCATAATTTAACCTCTTTATTTTTTCACTACACTTGATAGATCTATCAGCCCTTGCTTGATGAACTTAAATTTAGTGCTCTCTGTTTTTTGTTATTCGTTTGTGTGCATTTACTCGTAATCATTTTCCACGCACACCACTGAATTAACTCACCCCAACACCCAATGAAACTTACATTTTGTTGACTATAAAAACATTAGTATGTCATCCTTTTCATTATAATAAAGGTTGTTTTGTATTTCCCAATGAATGAGTGAAAAACAAAACGATTTTGCTGCGTTGACTAACGCTTCGCTATTTTATGCTGCTGCTAATAGCTTTATCAAAGTATTACAAAATCTCAGCTTATATTATATAGCAACTTAATCATCGTTCCTCAGCATGGGGTCATTTTTACGTTGTTGTCAAATTGGCCTATTAATAAAGATAACAAAGCCAGCTGTAAATTGTTGGATTTGATAAGTGTGTAAGACTATAAAAGCAGCTTGTATTCACGTAATGAAATTGCTTATTACATTCGTGTTGATTTTGTCATTTCATGGGGGAGGGAGGGAGCTGTTCTTAGAAGAGCACACCCTTTGATGTTAGCGGATGAGAAAGAAAACGTGGAAGAAGAAATATCAAACATTACTCAGACTCTCAAGCAAAAATAACTACCCAACGAACTTCATCAAAAAAATCAACACTGATATTAAATATGGTTGAAAACGTATTCCGGAAACATGAACCTCAACA
Organism: Trichobilharzia szidati; assembly: GCA_944472155.2. Lineage (NCBI taxonomy): Eukaryota > Metazoa > Platyhelminthes > Trematoda > Strigeidida > Schistosomatidae > Trichobilharzia > Trichobilharzia szidati. The sequence continues at coordinate 193,227,094 of OX235271.1, forward strand.
ATCATCATCATTCCATATAGAACGGAGACGTCAGACGATATCAGAAGAGTGCTCAATAAGCTCGACATCAGAGTTTTCTTCAAAACATCAGACACGAACACACTACAGAGCAACCTTGTCCATATAAAAGACTAAATCCGTAAAGATTCTCTATCTAATTGTGTCTATAAAATAAAATGCCTGCTTTGAATGTGATGCGATATACATCGGACAAACATAAACAGTTAGAAATCAGGGTAATCAGAAGAAATGAACACCGTAGAGCATCTGTGTTCGACCACCAAGAAATAAATCCAGTTGAAATAGACTGGCTTGAAAAATCATCAGCTATAGGTGACCTACACGCTATAGAATCACGCCACAAAATTGATTTTGACAATATTGAAATCGTCATTAAGAAAAAGCATTTCAGAAATCACAAAGAACGTCTAATATCACCAGAGGCAGTTCATATCATCAAGTGGAATCCAGATTGTCTGAATGGGAATGATGAACTAAGACAGAATTTCACCTGGTTACAACATCCTACTTCACTCCCCATGAAATGACAAAATCAACACGAATGTGATAAGCAATTTCATTATGTAAAGTCAAACATGCTGCTTTTATAATTTTACACACTTATCAAATCCAACAGTAATCTACACCTGGTTTTATTATCTTTACCAACTGGCCTATTTGACAACAACGTAAAAATGACCCCATTCTCAGGAACGATGATTAAGTTGTTATATAATATAAGCTGAAATTTTGTAAATTCTGGTTTCATATTACTTCTTTGATAAAGGTATTAGCAGCAGCATTAAATAGCGATGCGTCAGTTAACGCAGCAAAATCGTTTTGTTTTTCATTCACTCATTGGGAAATACAAAAAAAACTTTATTATAGTGAATATCATATACCAAGTGTCCAAATTTTTTCAAACTTGTTAAAAGTGAACTTGTTTTGGACATGTATAACTAGTTTACTTTACTCTATTATTACCTTTATTATGTGTCAACCTTTTGTAATTTACACTAAACAGCTTATTATGTCTCTAGTATTTCAATACATTTCACAATTTAACCTCTTTATTTTATCACCACACTTGATACATCTGTCAGCCGTCTCCCCATTTATTTTGTGTTTTGTGGTAATCATTTTCCTCGCGCAGCATTGAATATAACTCACCATCCCCCACTTCTTAATGGATTTCTCACCGATGAATGCTACAATGGGAATTATTAAATTGTTAAGTTCTATGTTATTGAATTTCACACAATATTACGTAAAGTTTTTATTTTTATTTTATTCGATTTGTCTACTAATCTTATAATTGCACACCCTTTCCAAGTTCTATCCATCCTATGAATTATTATTTATATATGACATTAATTGTTTTGCGACTTGACATTTAACTATGATTATAATCACAAACATTTTAGTTTTAATTGCATTTCATACTATTATCATTATTTTATGCATTCACACCTTTGATTTAATTCCCTCACTGGATATAACTTCTTAAAAACCAAATATATACGATTGCACAGCTTGATAATAAATTCGTTGTTGAAAAGAGTCTCTTCACTGAATCATTTGTTTTGATTTTCTATAAGTAAACAAAAAGACTAGATTAGATGCTTCTCAACACAAAGCTCCTCAAGTTTTTCAACCTGGATTGCTAGAGCTTCGGTTGCACGAAGAAAACATAGGCGAAATAATTTTGAACAGCTTCGTCATACCTTAACTATGACTCTGAATGAAGTTTAAATACGCTAAGAACAACCTTGATTTGTGCAGAATAAGACAGTACCAGCAGTGTCCACTTCGCTGGCTTCTGATCAGCTCACCTACTTACAGTCTAAAGAAATTATTAAGTTTATGTACACAATAATTTCAGCACACTTGAAAATGTGGCATGATGTCAGTTAATGACAGAATGTTCCAAACTTGATGAACAGTGCTCAGAAAATTAGGCTCCTACAGTTTATACCCATAGAGTTCAAATTTAAACAAAATAAGTTTTTTCATACAATGGCAAGAGATAATTATTATTAGTTGACACCAATAGTTTATTTCTCTTCATGTGGACCGAAGCAATCTCTATCAGACACCCAGAACCAGATTTACATTTTCAGAAAGAAGCAGTTAACAGTCTTTCCTTTCCCTGGCAACTGGATGTCTTTACTCCCTTTCTTTCATTTGATTACATAATGTTTGGCTTTAGTGTCAACCACCTTTTCTTTGTTATAACGTTTTAGAGATTGACGGTATCGACGTTCGCGAGTTGTACGGATTATACTAACGCAAGATCTTATACCAACAACCACTATAGTGTTCGTTCTTCGAGTACCAAATGGTAAAGCAAAAGACCAGATTTTGTCGTCCAAATACGATATATATTTTGGGACCAAATCGCGGGTAGGAATGAATGCTTAGCTAGCTAGTAATCGTGCACGCACGTGACACGACGAAGAGCACCAAATGGCGGGGATGCCTGACCGTAAGCCTTCAGCTAAACAAGTCGACTTAAACAGTGATGGTCAGCATCCAATGTTGAGTGATGATTGCTGTGGTTAATAATTTTGGGGAATTATTTACCGCTACAAAGTAATTTCGCTTGTCTGTTGTTTCTGTCATTTGACCAACTTGATAATTCCCATTGAGTCGTGTTAAAGCAAAGGCGTTCAGTGAAGAGTTATTCCCCTTTTCGGCATATCATTCATTCTCAAGCTGTACAATCGCATATACACAGTAAATTTTCTAAGGATTTCTCATTAGAATTGCAAATTTTGGATAACAAAATTACGTAGATATGTCCAAACCAAGTTCACTTTTAACAGTTTGAAAAAATGTGGACATCGGGTATATGATATTCATCATAATAAAGGTTTCCTTGTATTTCCCAATGAATGAATGAAAAACAAAACGGTTTTTCTGCTTTTACTGACGCTTCGACATTTAATGTTGTTACTAATAGCTTTATCAAAATAGTGATATTAAACCAGAAGAATTTACAAAATCCACTCAGCCTATACATAAAAACTTAGTCATCGTTCCTCAGCATGGGGTCATTTTAGCGCTGTTGTCAAGTTGGCCAATTGGTAAAGATAACAAAACCAGGTGTAGATTACTGTTGGATTTGATAACTCATTATATACTAATATCCCTATTACCGAAAGTCTTGATATCATTTCCAGTCTGCTAGAATCAGATACAACGCTATCACAAAGATGTCCACTGGACACCAGTCAAATAATTAAGAGCTTGAAATTCTGTCTAGAAAGTAATTATTTTACATTTAAATGGAATTTATATAGAAAGACAAATGGTGTTGCTATAGGTTCACCAGTTTCTCCAGTAGTCGCTGACCTTTTCATAAGTTGATGATACTTTTGTAGTGCTAAAATGAGATCTATACAGTTCATTCCTGGAGAAGATAAACAATCTACCTTCCAGAATTCAGTTTACTTCGGAAGCAGAATTGGACGTCGGTGAACTACCATTTCTAGACTGCCTGCCTAGTTAAGTGGAGGGAAAACGGACATTTTAGTATAACCAAATTCAGGAAGGAAACCCACTCCAACAACAAATATTTAGACTTCGGATCATCACATCCTATCAGCACCAAAGGTATCAGTTGTTTCAAATCTTCTTAAACGAGCACACTCTCTGATGTTAACGGATGAGAAAGAAAAAGTGGAAGAAGAAATATCAAACATTACTGAGACTCTCAAGTAAAACAGCTACCCAAAGAGCATCATTAATAAAATCAACACTGACAATTATTATGGTTGAAAACGTATTCCGGAAACAGGGAACTCAACAGTCATCATCGTTCCATATAGATCAGAGACGTTAGACGATATCAGAAGAGTACTCAATAAGCTCGACATCAGAGTTTTCTTCAAAACATCATACACATACACTGCAAGCAACCTTGTCCATATAAAAGACCAAATCTTCAAAGAGTCTCTATCTAAAATTGTGTCTATAAAATAAAATGCTTGAAATGTGATGCGAAATATATCGGAAAAATATCACCAAAGAGAAATCAGGGTAATCAGAAGAAATGAACACCATAAAGCATATGTGTTCGATTACCGAGAAATAAATCTAGTTGAATTAGAAAAGTTTGAAAATCATCAGTCAGCCATAGATCGTCTACCCGCTACGATATAGAATCAGGTCACAAAATTGATTTTGACAATATTGAAATCATCATCCAGAAAAGCATTTCAGAAATTACAAAGAACGTCTCATATCATCAAATGGAATCCAAATTGTCTGAATAAGAATGATGGGCTAAGACATAATTTGACCTGGTTGTGACGTCCCCCAACCCACCATAAAATGACAAAATCAACACGAATGTGATAATCAATTTCATTATGTAAACACACGCTGCTTTTATAATTTTACACACTTATCAAATCCAACAGTAATCTACACTTGGTTTTATTAGCTTTACCCAATGGCCAATTTGACAACAACGTAAAAATGCCCCCATGCTGAGGAACGATGATTAAGTTGTTATATGTTGTAAGCTGAGATTTTGTAAATTCTGGTTTGATAATACTACTTTGATAAAGCTAATTGTAGCAGCATTAAATAGCGAAGAGTCAATCAACGCAGCAAAATCGTTTTGTTTTTCATTCATTTATTACAATGAACAAATTACTTAATGTAGAAAGCGCTGCATGATTTGAGTTGAGCTCTGCACAATATTCCTAATTACTTTGCACACCTCTTGTTCTTATTACGTAACTGCTTTACCACTGTATAGAAACACTTACTTTTCTTTAAATGTCAACCTTATGGTTAAACTATATAAGTGTAGTTTTCTGAGCACTGTTCATCAAGTTTGTAACATCTTGTCATTAACTGACATCATGTCACATTTTCAAGTGTGTTGAAATCATTGTGTACCTAAACTGAATGATTTCCTGAGGCTGTAAGCAGGTGAGCTGATGAGAAGCCAACGAAGTAGACAATGCTGGTACTGTCTTATTCTACATAAATCATTGTTCTTCTTCTTCTTATCGTTCCCATGGGTTCCTAGTGGAACATAGGGATTCAACTGCTTCAACGTCTCCACCTCCTTCTGTCTTCTGCTGTACTTTTCACCTGCATCCATGTTAGTCCATACTATTTCAATTCCTCTTCACACAATCTCCTCCATGTCACCCTTGGACGTCCCAATACTCGCCGCTTCCCTTTCGACGGGTTCCACTCGAGCGTTGGCCTGATGCGCGATGTCAACCAGCGGCATCCTCAGCTCACCGAGTGTCCAATCCATCTCCACTTTCTCTTGCATATTTGTTGAGCGATTGCTTCTTGTTTTGTTTGTTCCCATAGTTTCTTGTTGGTCTTTCTTTCTTTCTTTCCGGCCATCTCATCTTCAGTATAGAACCAGCGAAGACAGTTGATGATTGATAAAGGTGTGCAACAGGCTGTTGGAAATATTCTTTGTGACACACTGGTCAAGTTTCTGATTCGTATAGAAGAACTAACTGACTTGACGTCGTTTGTATTGAAAATCCGAATCACTTTGTTGTTGATGGTGAGTTGAGTGACGAAGATTTCCAGATTGATTTCAGGTTGATGAATGTGTTTCTCGCCTTCCCGATTCTCGCTCGATTTGACATCCTTGACTTATGTGAATTCATAAAGGAGAATGAATCTATGAAGTTTCTCACTGACGTCTCTGCTGATGCCAAGACCTTCAAATCAATGAATGGCTTTGAAGTGGAATCACAAAAAGACATCTTTTCAAAGATTTATATGTTCCTAATTGCATCACATGAGAAGTACTCAATCTGCAAATCTGATTTTTTTTCATTGCTTTATCGAAGGATGTACCAGTATGTCTACAATCCTACCTATCCAATGATCAGCTTACTTTACTCAAGTAATGACTACGTCCTGAATCGACAAACAAAAGGAAATTAAATCAGTATATCAAAGAGCAAACAGCGTTACTCACAGACTTCACAGACTGAGGGAACGCTCAGTCCAGCGCCTACATATCATGGATAAAATTGATACACAGAATAGATACAAGAGTAAGAAATTATTTTCAATAGACAAAATTTTTTGAAGGAAAACTTTCTGAGACTCACCTTGTTTCTGTTTCACTTGGTCAATATGAGGAAGCTTTAGAAATTGAGGAAAAGCAGAACCCATTGTACTTCTTGTTGATTCTGTGTATTTTTTTGTTATTTTCCTTGTAGATATTTAAAGATTTTCAGGAGAATTCAAACATACACGGATTTTAAATTGGAAATATCACATTGTGAAACAGTATTATCTATCATTTCCTTGATGACAAAGTTTCCAGCACAATTCATTATTGTTCATAATCATATCACATTAAGGTGAAACTATATACAATTTCGAAACTTTCACTTTTTTAGTTTTCTTTATTCCTTCCCGTTTTTTGTTGTAAGAGTAATAGAAATTTCCAGATGTCTGAATGTGTGGGTATTGAATTGTTTCTATTATATATGTACTTTCAGTTGATTCGATAAATAAAGCTTCCGTTATCCATCTCTTTGTCTCTCTCTCCCCACTCTGTTATATAAGCTTTTAGAATTGTCCTCTTATCCCAGAGCATAAATTCACCTAGAAGCAAGCTTTTTTAGTTAGAGAATCCTGTGGTACCAAGTGAACAGAACAATTTAGTTTATCTAATACCCTGGTTGCAATAATTGTCAGGTCGAGTAGTAGAACGTGGTTAGTCAGACTAGCGGAGCAAGAAAACCTAGCAGCAAAATCTAGATTAGTTGACCCTAATGAAACAGGAAATCTGGAGAATAATTCAGCTATAGCACACACTACATGCAATTGCACACAACCATACAATAGGATGGATGGGATAAGATGACAGTTCTACAATCAAATATTTAACGGGGTAGAGAGAAAGAGAGGTTGATAACGGAAGCTTTATTCATGGAATCAAACTGGAAATACAAGCAACAGAACAGACTCAATACCTGACCAGTCGGACATCTAGAAAATTCTACTATCCCAACAACAGTTAGGTTGGGGGAATAAAGAAAATTATAAAACGAAAGTTTCGTAATTGGGTAGTTAAAACTGATGACATGATTATGAGCAGTGATAAAGTGTGTTCGAAACTTTGTCACCCAGTAAATTATAATACTGTTTCACTGACTGTGAAACATATTTAATAAACGAATTAGTACGGTAATACATAATACCATATATATATATATATATATATATATATATATATATACGACAACGGTACATGTCAAGTGATCCACAACGGAAAACTCAGCGGGGCGTTTGAAGTAAACACAGGAGTCAGAAAAGCGTGTTTTTACCACCAATGATATTCCTAATTGTGGTGGACTGGATAATGTGTCAGACAGTGGGAAACGAGAAAGCAGGGATATCCTGGACCGACATGAAAAACCTAGAAGACCTGGATCTCGCGCGTGGATGATTTATGTTTGATGTCACACAAAATCGAAGACTTACAAGCGAAAACCGACAAACTGGTCGAAGAAGCAGCAAAGACAGGACTGAAGGTGAACATAGACAAGACGGAGGTTATGAAAACAAACAACCAACAACAATAACAGCAACATCCAACACCAATCACCATCAATGGGAAGGATTTGAAAGAGGTTGCTTCATTCACTTATCTAGGGAGCATTGTCTCAACTACAGGAGGAACGGACGACGATGTCAAATCGAGCGAGAATCGGGAAGGCGAGAAACACATTCATCATCAACCTGAAACCAATCTGGAAATCTTCGTCACTCAACTCATCATCAACAACAAAGTGATTCGGATTTTCAATACAAACGACGTCAAGTCAGTCAGTTCTTCTATACGGATGGATCAGAAACTTGGCCAGTGTGTCACAAAGAATATTTCCAACAGCCTGTTGCAGACCTTTATCAATCATCAACTGTCTTCGCTGGCTCTATACTGAAGATCAGATGGCCGGAAAGAATCACCAACAAGAAACTTTGAAGTGAACTTACGAAGAGAATATTCCTTACAGAGGCATTTCATTTTACTGAATATGACATGGGTAACTTTAGAGTACTTACAAAGAATAACCCTCCCCTTCCCCCTCTAAATACACCAGTATGAATGAACACTACAGCAATACAAGGAAAAATAAAGCACTTTCGACGCAATAGACCATCTTTTGCCAGCAAAGAATCATGTAAATGCAATTTTATATTCAAGTGTTGGTTTGTCGGGATTTGATTGGTTACAGGATTTGTCATCATGAGCTGACGTTAGTTAGAGAACCATTGGAAAACCTGGGAGTACTGGACAGCTGTTTCGCCCTAGTTTGGGACTCTTCATCAGTACGCACCCACCGGGATTCGAACCCAGGACCTTCTGGATGAGCATGCTCACTAGCGACTTGCCCTATTCAGGTAGGTAGTTACCTGGGGTTCTAGTGAGAAGTCGTGACCAGTAGGGCGCAGCAAGTCAGGTGTGAGGACAAATACTTGCCGAAGACATTGGCTAGCGGTTGCACTATATCGTGAATTGGCAGAAGTTAGAATTCATGGGTCATTGGATCGGGTCCCAGTGGCTTAATGGTATACGAGCTCGCCTTGTAACCAGAAGGTCCTGGGTTCGAATCCCGGTGGGTGCGTACTGATGAAGAGTCCCAAACTAGGACGAAACAGCTGTCCAGTACTCCCAGGTTCTTCAATGGTTCTCTAACTAATGTCGGCAATTTTATATATTTAGAAAACAGAAAGATTAAGCGAAGACATATTCACTTTTCAATTAGATCCTCATCTCAGTCTGGTTCTACTCTTATATACACGTACAGCATTTTTATTACAATACACAACAGTTTACCAATCACCAAGTGGCACTGATATGTTTGTTAACAATAATTAGTCAGTCAGTGTCAACATGTGAAGCAGTGGGGTGATAATTAACGAAGAAAATTAGCATACACACAATTAAAAGGTAGAAATGGTTAGAATAAATTAATTTTACAAGGGTAACACGTAATTAAAGATGAAATGGTCAGAAAAAATAAAAAATAATTTGGACAATGATAATTTTTATAATTTTAAAGGTTTAGGGGGAAGGGGGCGAAGTAGTCCGGTTTACACATTCATGTAACGGTGGCCAAGGCAAGGAAAGTGGCTGCACAAATTTCTTCCGGACACACAGGTTTGGCTTCTTCAGGTGGATTCCTATTGCTTCAGCTGTCTGTAGAAGACGATCTCGTAGAGTAAAATGAAGATTTGTAGGAATGCGATAGATAATTTTAAATGCAGTATTAACATCAACCTTATGCTCAGTAGGTGTCTACAAGGTGTGCTAAAATAGAGCTACGAATAGATCTTGTTTGTCCCCTGCTTAACCATGTTGGATGATGTTCGGAAATACGACGGATGACTTGTTATCCTTGTAAAGTTAATTTATTCTAACCATTTCTACCTTTTAATTGTGTGTGTATTGATTTTCTTCGTTAATTATCACCCCGTTGCTTGACATGTTGACACTGACTGACTAATTATTGTTAACAAACATATCAGTGCCACTTGATTGGTAAACTGTTGTGTATTGTAATAAAAATGCTATACAGAATATATTAGAGTAGAGCCAGAGAGAGGTGAGGATCTAATTGAAAAGTAAATATTTCTTCGCTCAACCTTTCTGTTTTCTAAATGTCTAAATGGGGATTTTTTCTAAATTTTATATATATTTGATTTTGAACCCTGAATAATAATAATAATAATAATAATAATAAAACCACTATAAACAGAATGTTGATGGAAACATAATGAAGTATAAGTAGATAGGATCATAGATAACACATGTAATAGCAATAATCTCTGCTTATTCTCACTTTGCACTTCAGTTACTACTGATTTAAGTAGTTTATAAGTTCCTTTCTGACATCTGACTCTCTTCACACACAAAACCCGTGCTAAATATGGTGGTATGGTAAAATTTTTATATTTAGTAGCTGTACGAGCATAAATTCTTATGAAGTTTCTTCTGGTTTTACCCGCGGAGAGATTCTAGGAAATAGTTGCGAATAAGTCAAGAGAATGTTCAGTATCAGAGAAGATAACTTTAGCCAATTGCTTGCAAGTGTTGAAGTGCCTACTGACAATAATGTCAGTCAGCTGAGTCAAAGGCGCACACCACTAACCCTACTTACAGCCTTCAGTGTTCTACGTAGTATGACAGTCATTTATGAGAAGTCCAAGGGAGGATAAGTGGGGAGAGGAACAATAAAGAAGAATGAGCAGAATGCATGAATTAGTAAATTGTAAGAGAAAAGGTTCAGTTATTCATACCAGCAGAAACTTTCAACTTCTTTATGTAATTAGTCATGTGGAAATTCCTCCTGGAAATCAACAGGATATGCGACGATCAACAGATGCCTATGAAACAACATTCAATTCGTCAATCCAATTTTCAGAGAAAATCAAAAACATTCAAGTAGAAGACAATGAAATAATGGTGTCCTTTGATGTCACAACATTATATACTTCAATTAGTCCAAAACTAGCAGCAGAAACTATGCAACAATTACTCTATTGTGATGAAAACATAAAAACGCAATTATCAACTTGGATAGAACTCATAAAATTATGCCTTACAACCCACTTCCAATTCAATACTCAAATATATGAACAAATAAAAGGAACACCAATGGGATCGCTCATATCAGGATTAATAGCTGAAGCCGTCATGCAAAGATTAGAATTAATAGCTCTACCTATAATTAAACCGAAAAACTGGATACGTTACGTTGATGATACATTTGTAATAATTAAGAGAAATGATTTAGAATATAATCATAAATTAATAAACAACATATTTAAAGACATCAAATTCACAAGAGAAGAATTAGATAACAAAATCCCACTTTTAGATGTCTTAATCAGGAGAACCAACACAGGAAATTTAGAAACACAAGTATATAGAAAATCAACGCACACAGATCAAATACTCAACTATACTAGCAATAATCCAATTACTCACAAACGAAACTGTGTGCAGACATTGTTTAAAAGAGTTCAAACACATTGTAGCACTCCAGAGTTGAAAAGAATGCAAGAAAAATACCTACAGACAGTCTTCGAAAAGAATGGTTATCCACAAAATTTCATCAAAAAGTGTTTAAAGTCGAATCACAACACCAACAAGAAACCGTCATCAAAGACCACAAGAAAATTCATTCTACCATACATGAAAAATATCTCTGAAATAACAGCTAGAATACTGAAACCGTTTGAAATAGATATAGCACACAAGCCAGTCAAATCGCTTAATTCGATATTATGCAAACCGAAAGATCCAACAGAAAAAGGAGATAAAATTAATACCATTTACAAAATAAATTGTATGAACTGTAACAGGCATTACATCGGCCAAAGTGGGTGTCCCCTTCAAATCAGAATCCAGGAACACAAATCAGCCATGAAAAGACACGATATATATTCTTTAGTATCAATGCATATAGACAATTATGGTCATCAATTTGATTGGGATAATGTCAAAATCTTAGACAGAGGAAACACCAAAAGTGCAGTCAGGAAATTCCTAGAAGCCTGGTACTCAAACGAAAATGCAATTAACAAACACGGTAATATAGACCAAATATGTCAACTAATAAAAAGTAAATCAGGTGACCAGAAAATTTAAAATCCAAGTCAATAGAAAATGGTCAATACATATGTAAAGATGGTTACCAGGAGACGCAAATATATCACTCATAAAGAAATTTAAATCATTTCACTTTATGCTAAATATTGCGCTGAAAGGGGATGTTGTCCAGCAGGGGGTCGACGAAAGCTCCGCAACTAAACAAACCACCTCAGAGAACACTATTACTTGCAAAACATTCAATGCCACAGACTGAAAAGAACTCCGAAGTCATCCAAACAAATGTCACATAAAAAATGTTTCCAGTTCATACTTTAATGTAAAATATTTATGTAATACTTCTTTTCATTATATAATTTAATAATTTCGATTGTAACATTAAAAATAAAATATCCAGCGAAGAAACTCTTTTCAACGAATTTCCTTTTTTCAATAGATAAGCATATCGATGGACGACTTCGCTACATTTAGTCCCTTTGCTGTGAACGACCTCAATACTTTTAATGCTAATAACATTCAGTCAAGGTTATTTTTCAATATTTTATTATTGATCGACTGTTCTCTACACAATTTTAAATATATATTATGATTGCTTTAGGCTTATGTCTTCAAGAAACTGCCAGTGTAGACAAATATTTAAATATATACAGTGCACATTCCAGTTACCAAAATGAATTAACCTGGGGTTAAAAAGTAGATTAATAACGACAGTAATAACTAAATATTAACTGAAGAAACTACTGGTTTACCATTCGATGCTTGTGATATCTTGAGCTTCTAACACTACTTAGCGCTTCCATTATAATGTAAAAGTCCCGAAATCAACCAATTTAACTATCTGAAAAAGTACATTTTATGCTTCTGTATGTCTTAAGAAATTTCAGCCTTTTATTTTAAGTAATATACCTATCATAATGCAACTGAATACTTAAAGTAATCTTATCAACAAACACTTTGATGGAGCTTATTTAAACCTACAGTAAATGAAATTTAAACAATGAATTTTCAATCTAATCATAATATTTGAGCATTAAATGTCTTCAAAATTTATTAGTCCAAACAAAATTCCAGTTTAGTAAGTTTAAATGCTAGAGGGTAGATAAAAATTTCAATGATTTACATTGAATTTTGAAAAATCAAAAGAGCCTAACCCAAAAAATGGTTGTCAGAACAATAGAAACAAGTGGCATAACCAATTTATCATTAATTTCTCTATTCATTGGATATGTTTAATGTTTCTATTTATGTTATCATAAATAGTATATCAGGGAAAAGATTTCAATTCATAAATTAATAATTCCACCCGAAGAACTTAATATTATACTACTTACCAAAAAATATAATCCCCTGAAATTCATTATAGAAAAATTCATGAAATTTTACTTTGAAAACAATCTTAAGAAGAACTGAAAGTCAAAAATTAGAACTTCCCTTTGGTAACAGTATCTAAAAGCCATTCAAACCAAAATGGACTGGGAGATATTATGCATTTTATAAATTACTCCCTATGAACTGAATATTTTAATGAAGACATGCGATGTTTACTTCGTATGATCGATGTTGCCACAGTGAGAAGTGATATTTAAGGATTACTTGTAAGGCCTAAAGGAATTCTGGCATGCATATATATGTAATGAACTAAAAGAGTGAGAAAATTAAAATACTTTGCACAGTAAACCTTTATTAAATATTCCACAACTTTCTTTCCATATGATTTTTGTGATAGATGAACTCTAGATGGAAATGGAAAAGGCATTAGTCACTTTCAACACGTCATTTATTTCATTATCGACAAGATTCTAAATGTCTGAACATACATTGTAACACAGTTTTAACCAAAATAAAATCCAGGCCCAATCTTTTTCCGTTTTTCACCTGTTCTTAAGTCTCCTCTCTTCGCTTCTGAGATAAATTCTTCAGGAATAGAGTAATCTTCATTGTCTACATTAGGATTTCGTCTATCATAAGGTTGGATATCATATGCATAAGTCAGTGGTTCTGAGTGAGAATAATAAACAGAAGGGATTGCGTGTAGTGGGATCATGCAAATTAAAAGGAGAAAGTGGATGGATAACATCATGTTGTTAACAATTTATGTAGATAACAAAATCCATGATTCCTTTTTATATGCACAGATAAATATCGATCTGACCTTAAAAAAATTCACAGTTAAGTTAACAAGTAACTTTATTGAAAATTTTGCATAAAAAATGAACTTTACTTCTAAATGTAAGCTGTATTTACGTTGTGCTTATTGTTTATTCGAATCACATAATTTGGAGCGCATTTTATATGGTGCGCTACTTAACCACAGATATCTGGATTCTAAGATTCTTGTTTAGTGTGAGTTTGTTTGCTTGTGTTTGTTAATGTTTTAAGTTTTTACTTTAAGGATAAAGTTTCTTTGTTATAAGGTCGTCACTTTGTTAGGCTTTCTGGAAGAGATTCTTCCAGCGATGTGACTTTTATATGGGTTGTTCTCGTACAACCCTTAGATTCTGACTTCCAACTGATAGAAACATGTTTGCTACCCTATCTGCCTAAATAAGATCTGAATCCGTATGCGAAATGTTTATATTAACTTGTTCCAGGTCTCTGAGTTGCATTTTCACTTAGTTTTAACCCCACAAAGTGATTGGAAGACCGAACATAGATTGTTGCATGATGTAAATCCTTCTGAGATACTTTGTATACAGCTTTAAGCATTTCGATAAACAATTCCGCCCCAATGTCAGTTTCCACTGACAACTTAGTTCTAATAACCTAATGGTTCAAATTCAGACGATCAAAGATAGTACTCTCTTGTGACCTGTGTTATTCGTGTTCTCGTACGCCTTAATCAAGTCAGCTTTCCTTAATTTCCTCATGTGGACCTGTTCAAGTTATTGAACATATTCAAACGGGTCCATATGAGGAAATTAAGAAGCCTGTAGATACAATAATGAATAAGGTTAAGAATTCTACAGCAGAACTAATACGTAGAATGAAGCAGTCTCTGGGTGAGTCTAAATGGTTCAACTTTTCTTCTTCGGCATGATGGTTGGGAGAGAATTAGACGTTCCATTCTGTTCTCATAAAGGTGTTAGATACCACTGACCGATTCTGCTTCCACCCTTTGTATTCTTTTTAAGACACGCGCTTCTTTTTTTGAGGCATAGACTATCCGTTTGTGCTGCTGCTGCTGCATTCAACATAGAACTTTGCACCGAGGTACAGCAGTTCGAGTTGCCACGTTCCAAAGAGCACACAAAGGTAGACAGGAAAATGAGAGAAGAGAATCAATAGAATTTAGATAAGTATAAGAGTGAAACAGAATGAGTAATGGTAGAAAGCAATATGAAAGGTTAAAGAGACTGAATACATCTGCGCCACTGACAAAAATTTTGAGCCATGTCACCTATTGCCACCAGCCATTGATTCTTAGAGTCCCGACGGCGGGCCCCAACCCGGAAGTCTGCATCTCCCTACCTACCTGACTCAGTTTAACTGTCAAGGATTTCATGGATTGATGAGGCCATGTTTTTGTTTGCCGACCACTTACTCTTTTCCAACCTGCACCTATATCAGCTAGTACTATCCGTTTGTACAGTCTTCTAAGTGAGACCTGACATATGTGTGGATTACTTTTGACATAGATTCATCTGATCGTCTGGAAGCCTTTAAAAGTGCCCACAGCATTCGAAAATTCTTAGCTGCAGCTGCATTATCGTCGCAGCTGCTTTCAAATCATGGCTGACAATAATTCCGAAATCCTTTTATCCCTTTGCATCAGGTAGCTCCGTGTCCCTAAAGGAGTACAACGTGTGAAACCTCTGACCTAAGTGCATACCACGCTTTTCCTGGAATTTAATAGTACCAAAAAATACTGTTGGATTGCATTACATAACTCAATATCAAAGTGTCTGGTATAAAGTGAACATGTACCTAATACATCAGAAAACCAGATAAAAAACAGATTAGTTCTTACTGATTAGTTTTCCCCCGTCTCGGTATGTACTCTTTCAAATCGTGGAAAATACCCATTGTGACATTAGAGGGAAAATAACCAGTATTCTTGAAGCAGGTAGTAGTGGAAGGGTACTGCACTGATAATTCTTAAAGCTCTCTTTGATTAAACTTCATGCAATCTTCCACGAGACATCTTTCAAAACTGTATGCCTTTAGTGACAGATGATCAGTTATGTGCAGCTCCTGCTATTTTTTTAATAAGGGTTTCAGGTTAAAGGTTCTTGGAGTAATTTCCTATCACATCCACCTGTCTGCTTTTAGGTTTTTATATCTTAACGGTTAAGGAAATGTGACAACATTAAAACGACAAAAGCTCTACTTTAACACTTCAGAACTCGATATCATTCCTATTACGAAGTATAGTTATTTCTCCTAACTAGTACAAGTATGTACTTCTTGAAAAGTGTTTGTTTCATATGAGCTTCATGATTTTTTAGTTTCTGTACCCGGCTGATTAGCGTAAGCACTCAACTCATAGCCAATGGGCCCTTTGTTGGAATCTTGCTGCATCTTCTACAGCCTGGTTAGCTGGGTAGTACCAGCCCTCATACTATGACTTAAGCTTATAGCCTGTTATGTGTAAGACCTTTTTCGGGTAACGGATTTCAAGTAATGGCCATACTGTATTTTTATTTTATCCAACCATACTTCATTGTCTAAATTAGCTGTCTGTTTCCAGTTGATAAACGGTTAAATTGCATTACATGTCTGGGTTGACACCACATGTTCCGTCTAAACTTGAGCTCTACAATATTCGCTCTGATATGAAGACAAATTTGAACTAAAACTTCATTAATGATGTTTACTGCATCTTACAGACTTGTATTCAAGATTTCAGTAAAGTGGTTTTAAAAAAAGTTTATGTTTGTCAGCTCTAATTGTACACTTCACATGAACTCATTTGGTTATCTTACTCCAACAGTATCCTGCCTTGCTGATGTCAGCATTGCACTACTTGATAGAGCTTAGATTGAGATACTCAAACAGACATTCATCAACAGTCTTTCATGTGTAGTTAAGCTAAAGGTTTTAGATGTGGTAAGAAATGTATGACAAAAAGGTCAACATCTTTCTTTGTCGATTTCTAAACTGTTAATAGATTGAAGTCAATCCTGCCATCAAGTAACATATCTCATACAAAAGCACTCTGGATATCATGGTGTCATCATGTGACTTTAGTGCTCAGTGAAATATGTTCGAAATTGCAAGTTAGTTGCACCTACTTTTTTACCCTAGTACTGAACGGAGCTGGATGCGAAGGTATATACTTATCCTTCATAGTGTAGACAATTAATGGAAGCATACTTACTAGACAGCCTGCCTTCCTCGACGGGCAGTGTTATCTGACATAGGGTCAAGCTGCAAAAGATCTCGTGGTGGTCAAACCAAAACATGACTTCATCAGTCAATGAAATCCACAACAGTTAGTTTAAGCCAGCCACGTAGGAAGCTGTTAACTTCTTGGTGGCTGGTTGGAGCCCTCGGGATTCTGAAAAAACCAATGGCTGGAGACAATTGGTGATATGGCTGGCTCAAAATCCTCGTTCTCAACGGCTTGCGCAGATGCATCCACTCCTTGTGACTTATGATTTCCAATAAAGCTATATTGTTCTTCGATATTACTATTCTTTTCGCCTCATAACTCTTTTTACTGTCTCTGTTTTGCATTGGTTCTACTTTCTTCTCTTGCTTTGTGTGCTACATGGAGGGAGTGTGGCGACTTGAACTGCTGCACATCGTTTGAAAGTTCTATGTTGAAACCAGTTAGTCAGTCAGTCACACACCCTTTAGATGTTGGGTAAGGTTGCTATTTTCGTAGAAGAATTTGTCACTAATAAACATTGAACTTCTGCAACAGTTTGCCCCCTGCCATTCCTCCATATCCATTCTAGCGGATAAAATTATAACACCCCATATGACTTGTTTCAACATAAAACTTTTCACAAAAGCACAACATTTCGAGTTGCCACATTTCATGTAGCACAAAAAGGAAGAAATTAGAGATTTAAAAAAAAAAACTATACTAAGCAGGAATATGAGGGAAAAAATAATAACATAGAAAAATAATGAGGACCCCAACCAGGAATTCTACCTGGTAGCTAGCTGAAACTAACTACCAAACTCTTCATGGATCGATTCCGTGTTTTCGTTTGACCACCACTAGCTGTCTTCCAAGCTGATCCTATGCCAGCTAACGTTCGCCATTGAGAAAGGCGATGACTAGACATGCATAATACATGTCCCAGCTGTCTCAATCGATATAACTTCACAATCTCATTCATTGACTTGACCACCTTACCTAACACTCAACGCTTAACTTCAGTGTTACTCACCCTAATATACCACCTAATATGGGAGATAGAATGCAGACATCTACAACAGCCTATATAAGGCTCCTAGGCCTATAGTTATGAAGCACTTATGAAGGACTGCGTGACCTACTGGTCACAACTTACGAGTTTGATGGAAACACCAAGTGAATCCATCAGTAGTTGAAAACTGTTCAAGTTTATCCAAGCTACAGACGTCGGAATGCTTGGTTTTGTTTGAAACCTTGTGTCGAGCTAAGCATATGACAATAATAATGCCCGGAATTATCGGTTAACCAATTTGAAAATCAATTTGTCTACCATATAACTCCGGTGTTTCCTAGTGTAAAGCTCAGTGCTCTGTAAGTGGTCAACACCTATCCATCTAACGAAACGAAGGTCCGAAATAAGCTTGAACTAGTGGAACGTGATACAGCACTTGATCCAGACAACTTGATCCTCACCCCTTTCTAAAAACGGAAGGACAATGAGAGTATTAGCCATGGTAGTTCATAAAGTATGAAAACTGCCAGAGAGGGTATTGTTAAAAAGTGTTTCTTTAATATTTATGACTATCATTCATGTATTAATTTGTTGCTGTTGGCTGGCTGGTTTCAACATAGAACTTTGCACCGATGTGCAGCAGTTCGAGTCGCTACACTTCACTCAGCACCTAAAGCCAGTGAAGAGGAAGAAATTAAAAAGAAATGCAAAACAGAGACAGATAATAGAGTTATAAGGAATAGTAATATCAAAGAACAATATAGTTTCATTGGGTATTATAAGTCACAAGGAGTGGATGCATTTTCGCCAGCCATGTAGAATGATTTTGAGCCATATCACCAATTGTCTCCGGCTTTCATTGATTTTTACTATCTCGACTACCCCAACCAGGAAATCTACACCTCCCTGGGTGGCTGACTGGCTTAAACTAACCGTTGTCGATTTCATTGACTAATGAAGCCATGTTAGTTTTGGTTTGACCACCACTGGCCCTTTTCCAACCTGACCCTATGTCAGCTAACATTCCCCGTCAAGGAAAGCGATGGTTAGGCATGCATGTGTAGCACATGTCCTAACCATCTAAGTCGATGTAGCTTCACAGCCTCGTCAGTTGGTTTCCCCTCCTTACCTATCACTCGACTGACGCCTAACCTCAATATTGCTACCCACTTCAAAATCACTGTCTCCTGCTATAATCCGCGGATTTTGCAAAGCCTTGAAAATAGTTGGTATGTGAATGTCAAGCTCAACTCTGTCCAAGTCCTTGCTATAACATTCACACGTATTAAAAGTCAACGGTCATTGTATTTATTAACACTAGAACTTTCTGGAACATGGAAGTTTTATGAAATAGTTTATCCTATTGAAGTGTTCTTATAACGTGCGCTAACATCTTCAAAACTATTTAAAAACACCCCTTACAATGGTGACATACAACTATTTATCATTTCAGTAGGTCTAGACGTGGTCACCCAATACGAGTTGAAGACATGAGAAGGCTGACTGTTTTTGATCATAGATGTCTACGATCTCTTTCTCACGTTAGGTGGCATAATAAGGTAAGTAATGTTGACGTTAGGCGTAGTGTTGGGCAAAGAGGGAGAATCAATCGACGAGGCTATTAAGTTACATAGATTGAGATGGCTAGGTCACGTGCTGCGCATGCCTAACCATCGCCTCCCCCAACGGGCATTACTAGCTGATATAGGTGCAGGTTGGAAAAGAGTAAGTGGTCGGCAAACAAAAACATGGCCTCATCAATCCATGAAATCCTTGACAGTTAAACTGAGTCAGGTAGGGAGGGAGATGCAGACTTCCGGGTTGGGGCCCTCGGGACTCTAAGAATCAATGGCTGGAGACAATAGGTGACATGGCTCAAAATCATTGTCAATGGCGCAGATGTATTCAGTCTCTTTAACCTTCGTATTCCTTTCTACCATTACTCATTCTGTTTTACTCTTATACTTGTCAAAACTCTATTGATTCTCTTCACTCATTTTCTTGTCAACGTTTGTGTGCTCTTTGGAACGTGGCAACTGGAACTGCTGCACTTCGGTGCCAAGTTCTATATTGAATCCAGCCATCCAGCTAGGTCACCCAGTTTCACCAGTCGTCTTTGACTTTGTCGTCAATGGTATTCTTTAGGTAGCTCTAGTGAGTGTGTGTTGTGGTAGTAAGGATGTTGCTCTAAAAACGTCTCTTCAACTTTAATTATTATTGGCTGACTTAACAATGGAGAACTGTGCACAAAATGCCACACTTTGGAAAAAAAACGTAAAAGTGTGGGAATGAAATGTGATGAAACTATAATTAACGAGAATTAGTGAGGATTTTCAGAATCTGTTTTACTATGAGTAATGAACTTATCGGCGTCACTATATGTAATTCTGAGAAGTCAATAACAATGTTCAGTCATTTATTTTTAGCTACTTGGACTGTCATTAATCAATTAGTGATTAGTGTGTGTGTAAATACCGTATTTACTTTGCTCCGTGTAAATGCAAAGGGTTGTTGCAAGATTGGCAAGTGTTTACCTGCAGTTATAACCTTAGAGGAACTGTTAATAAGTTCACATCCGGGTAGTTGTAGGAGTATTTGTTGAATAAAATTTCCGGTTATACAGTGGAAGCTAGAGTAGCTGACCTGTTACCTCTGAGGCGATTACAACTTTATATTGGCTATCAGATATCAGATTTGTAACGCTTTAGAGCACGTATTCTGAGCTGGGGATGTCTGGCGCGTTCGAACATCTCTGTCTTCCTAAAATTGCTCGCACTTCTTAGTATCACCTTTTAGTAATTCTGAGGTCCTGCAGTGCATGCTAGTTAGTTAGTTGGTGAAAACATACAGTAATTGTGTGATACTACCCACTTGTCCAGACTGACTTTGGTGGGGAGGGATTTGAACTTCGAACTTATCAGCCAAAAGTCAGGTGATGTAACCGACTAACCACCGGTCGGTCGGTCGGTTTTCGACATAGAACTTTGCACATATATGCGGCAGTTCAAGTCGCCACACTCCCTCCATGTAGCACACAAAGCAACAGAAGAAAATAGGAGAAATGCATAATAGAGACAGTAAACAGAGGTGTGAGACAAAGGAATAGTAATAACGAAAAACAAAACAGTTTAATTGGAAATCATGTCACAAGGAGTTGATGCATCTGCGCCACTGAGAACGATTTTGAGCTGTGTCACCAATTGTTTCCAACCATTGGTTTTTACCGTCCAGAGGACCCTAACCAGGAAGTCTACACCTTCCTACGTGGCTTAGACTAACTGTTGTAGATTTCATTGACTGGTGCCATGTTTTGGTTTGACCGCCGCTAGCTCTTTTCCAGCCTCACCTTATATCAGCTAACATTGCCAGTCGAGGAAGGCGATGACTAGGCATACGTAACACATGTCCTAACCACCTCAGTCGATGTAGCTTCACAGTCTCGTCGATTAATTTCGCCTCCTTACCTAGCACTCGACGCCTAACCTCAATATTGCTCACCCTATTACACCTATCACTTCACACGGGAAATAGAACTCAGGCACCTTTGATCAAAGATAGCTAATCTTTTCATGTCTTCTGCTCTCAATGGCCAGGTCTCACAGCTAGCCATAAAGGAGGACGAAGCAAACTGATGAGCAGTACACACGCCCTTTTGTGGATAGTCGGATATCGCGTCTACTCCAGAGACGGCGTAAATTGGCATATGCGAAACTAGCCCTCTGTATTCGTGCTGAGATTTCGTCAGAGATCAACCCGTTGGCGTTGGCTGATGGTACTTCCCAAATAAGTGAAGTGGTCAACGTGCTCTACCACTTCACTTCCTATTTCCAATCTAGGGGTCGGTGAAGTCCAATCCTGCAGCATCATCTTACATTTTACAGGGGCGAATCGCATGCCAAATATACGAAGATTGTTGTTCAAGGTGTTCAGTAGACTTATCAGACTAACCACCTGTATATTTATACGTGAAGGAGACTGTCTTCCAAGTGACTGAGTTTATTTCGGGACACCAACTTAAGAAGTGTTTAAAGTGATTCTAGCCGCAGCGACTTCCTTACCATTCTCTGCTCTCTAGTCAAGACAGAGAAGCAGTCAGCTTAAGACGTCACACCGTGCGATGAAAGATAGTTGCATTGTTCTAGCGTACGTCGGTGCATTATAAAGCCTTCAGTAGGTTACAGGAATTGATGTCATTCTGTAGAGACGATATCAGATGTGCGACTAAGCGTATAAATCAGTAAGATTCATAGTTCATCCCTCTTGTTCCTTCATTTTGTCACTGTCGCCTTTGATGCCCATAAGGTACTAAGTCTCTGTCTACGTAAGTAATAATACATATTACAATAAGGGAAAGGTGGAGAGGTGGTCAGTCTATGACATGGTGTTGTGGGATGAAGGATATTTGTGTTAGGTTAGCGTCGGTTCGTACATCATGACTCTCTGGTTGGGAGTCCGACAGATAGTTCGAATCGGTGGCTTGAAACGTTATGAGATATGGCCAAGAATCCTTCTTTCTTCCCTTTCTGGTAGTAATACGACGAATGTTATTTGATCTCGTCAAATATACTTGCTTCGTTTCTGGATTACATCCTCCGTTGACTATCGTCCTATTTTCGTATTATTGGTGTATCTTGGCGCATCTTCTTGGTACCTATTCTGCACAAAGTTTGCGGTCTAAATAAATGAAACTGTGCAGTATAAAGTTAGGATGCATTTAAAGACGATAAAAATCTGGAGAGGTTTGTACACTCACGTCATCATGAACTGAGTTGTGTGCTACGTCTTCATATATGTTACACTTTACGTTTTGGCTTAGTACACTTTAATACTAGCAAGAGAATTTCGGGATTCAAAACCTCCTCATAGTAGGAATATTGATGATCTGAGATATATACCCTACTAACTAGTATCGCTCCTAGCCATCGCCTTCCTCGACCGACGGGGAATGTTAACTGACATAGGGTCAGGTTAGAAAAGAGCAAGTGGTGGCCAAACCAAAACAGTGCTTCATCAGTCAATGGGATACACAACATATGTGTAAAACTTGGGCACTGTGGTAGTAAGTAATTCCATATTAGTTTGTTTATTAGGTATATCACACAGTGAAACAGTATTATTTACTGGATGACGTTTCGAACAAAATTTATTGTTCATAATCATATCAATTGTGATCACACGACTCAAGTGTCAAAGTCGTGTGATCAAAATTGATATGATTATAAACAATAAATTTTGTTCGAAACGTCATCCAGTAAATAATACTGTTTCACCCTGTGTGTGATACATCTAATAAACAAACTAATATGGGATACACAACAGTTAGTTTAAGCCAGTCAGCCACTTAGGTAGGTGTAGACTTCCTTCCCTTCCCCAAGATGCTAAAAAACCAATGAAAGCTGGAGACAATTGGTGATGTGGCTGGCTCAAAATCGTTGTCAATGGCTTGCGAAGATGCATCAACTCCTTGTGGCTTATAATACCCAATGAAACTATATTGTTCTTCGATATTACTATTCTTTTTGCCTCATATCTCAGTTGACTGTCTCTGTTTTGCATTTCTTTTTGCTTTCTTTTCTGGCTTTATGTTCTACATGTAGGGAGTGTGGCGACTTGAACTGCTGCACATCGTTGCAGAGTTCTATGTTGAAACCAGAGAGAGAGAGGGAGAACTAGTATCGCTGTCATATCCTTTGACCTTGACTTAGTTGATTTATATTGTATGACACTACATCGGTAGTGGTTAATCACAGGGTAGAATGTTCGCCAGCCGCATACGCTTAAACCTCACTTAGCTAATAGTATATCCGAAAAAGGCAGAAGGTTGAACGTGAGGCTAAGAACTAAAGAACTCCAGTGCTACTGAAACTTCCAAAGCTTGGAGGCCTTAGTGTTCCACGCAAAAAATGCATCAATGCTCTATGGTATTGTATCACATATTTATTTATACTTGTTTTATTTGGCAATAGAAGACATTGTTTTCTTCCATAGTAGATACGTTTATTTAAGTTAACACACAGTGATGCAGTATATTAATAAGTGGAAGACGTTTTGAGCACATTTTTATTGCTCATAATCATAATAGTGTATTCACCCGGTTTCGTAAATTGCTTTATACGTGTATTTTCCATTCCCTCCCCTTGTTGTTTATTGCAATTCTCCACACATATATACAGTATAGGCTTTGAGTCATTTCTATTGCATACGTTGATGTCGATTCTCTCTCGCTCTCTTTCTGTACCTAACAATATTGCTTCGTAATACTTTTACCCTCTTCCACCCTATTGTGTGTATGACTACACGCAAGTGAATGCATTGTAATGAGTAGCTTTCGCTCCTCATCATAATCGGAGTTCGCCGAAATCAGTCTTCTTCTTCTTTTCTGCCCTAACACTCAGTGTTATCTCTACATCTGCTAGTCTTCATGAACTAGTTGAGGAGTCTCCTGACACTCTTAAAGTAAATTTTGCAGATTCACCTTGTTGGCCGGGTGAGGTCAAGGGAATGACCACACTCGGGTCTTGTTTGCGTATCTCCGAGATACAACATACATTCATGGCTCGAGATGTCAGAGTTCCTGCTGGTGATGTCTGTTGTCCGATTTAGCAGAGGGTTTTGGCTTTAAATGCTCCTATATGAAGTTGGCAACGTGACTTTAAGAGGCTGTTGGGAATGTTTCTATGGCTCTCATTGTTGTTTGTGGTCACAGAGTGAAGTGAAGATGACTCACTAGTCTGAAGAATAGTACCAACTGTAGTAGGGGAGTAAAGGAGAATGATGCTCAGGAGGGCTTCGTGTGCTTTTGGAAGTGTGTGGGTGGTTGTTATTTCCCGGTTGCCACTCCCACCCCGTGGAAGTTGGTTGATTCTTCGGGTACCTGAAAGAGAGTGTTGCGTGACCGCAGAGCCCAGGGAACAACTGCTTGAGGCTGGTCACACACGGTCTGTATGAACTGATTTCTTGGAATGGTTCCGTATTAATAAACTTTACCGCCTGTTACTGACCACCGTAGGGTAAGTCGGGATGTACAATTGTCGGCGTCGACCTTTTCTAACCCCCTCTCTCCAGAGTGGAGAAACAGCATAGCAAGCATGCTGGTCATCTGAGAGAAACACCTTAGTGCTGTTATATCCCTGTTCCTCAGCAGTACGACTTCGTCCTCAGACGCCCAGCATAGTGCAAAAAGTTCTTACATAATGCCAGTAACTGCTTTTAGTCAAACCGCTATCTTAACAACCTTCCTGGCATAGTAGGACCTGTAGGAACAATAGTTCCAGTCAATGTAGCTTGTTGGTGGGTCATTGCGATATGCAAACCCGATAACCATGTCAAGGTAGCAGCTATTCGTCGGACTCGAACTGCTGTACATCGGTGCAAAGTTCTATGCTGAAACCAGTCAGTCAGTCAGCATTGCGATGACCTCGCTTTTTTTCTAAATTATTTAACTTAACAAAGTCAATTATTCTAGCTCTGGCTAGAACTTTATGTTCCAGCCGACTAATTGACCTCGACCTACTAATTTGACCTCACAGTCACTGTATGGTATTTAGCAAATTGTATTATTTTTCGTCTAACAGGATCTATCGGTTTTTTAAGACGACAAAGTGATATGATTGATTGGTTGGTTGGCTTAAATGCCACCTTAATTCCAGCCTTATTGAGAATTGTACCTAGGGTTTCTGATGTTCCTTTAAGGATTAAAGCAACCTGGTCCACCGAGGGAGAGAGATCTTGACTGGTCGCGCCACAGCCACAGGCTGATACTGCCTGCTGGTCTCGTTTTGCAAGACGTAGGGATAGATGTGTTCGGTTCTCCAACGTATAGAGACCCAGCCAACAGATGTATGATTATGTGCATCGGTGGTTCAGCAGTAGAACCCTCTCCAACCACGCTTCACGTGGTCTGGGGCTCGATCCTCAGCCGAAGCACTCCTAAACCTATTTAAACTGCTGAAGAGGGAGAGAAACTTCAAAGCTCCAGCTTGAAGTCTTATGTTCCACTGGGGACTTAAAGGAATAAAATAAATAATAAAGCAAGTTGATATCAGTTAGAGAACCGTTGAAAACTAGCACTAGAGTACTGGACAGCCAGCTGTTTCATTCTATTTTGGGAATCATCGGCAGTGCGCACCTACTGAATGGCTTCGAACCCAGGATCCTTCCGGTTACAAGGCAAGCTAGCTCGTATACCATTCAGCCACCGAGATCCGATTCAATGGCTTGCCCATGAACTCTAACTTCTACCGATTCGTGATGCATTTAGCGCGACTATCAACCAATGGAGTGATATCAGTTAGAGAACCATTGAACATCAGGGAGGACTGAACAGCTGTTACATGCTAGTTTGTGAAACGCCGTCCTGTAGCAGCAAGTTACTAGTGAGCAGTGAGGTCCTCCATCCAGTCAAGTGTGAGGATGGATATCGCGCCGATGACCAATGGTTGGTGGTCGTGCTAAATCACTAATTGGTGGAAGTTAGAATTCATGGTCTGGCTGCCATTGAACCGGGTCTCATTGGCTGAATGGTATACGAGCTAGCTTGCCTTGTAACCGGAAGAATCTTGGGTTTGAACCCGGGTGGTGGATGCGTACTGACGATGATTCCCAAGCACTAGGATGAAACAGCTGGCTATCCAGTACTCCCTGTGGCTGGTTTTTCAATGGTTCTCAAACTGTGATATCAATCCGTGGTCAAACTTGTAAAAAACTAAACCTAATTCTTACAAACCAGCCTTTGAAAATAAAGTAAGTTGTAAGTAGCTGTGTGAATACATTGATGATGATGATTATATGATTATGAACAACAATAAATTTATGCTTGAAACATTGTCCAGTTATTGAATTCTGTGTCATCACAGTGTGTGTGTGTGTGTGTGTGCGTGCTTTATATCAAGTGAACGTATCTAACATGAGACTATATTCTCCTATTAGTTTGTTTATTAGATGGATATTTCACACAGTCAGTGAAACAGTATTATTATTTACTGGATGACAAAGTTTCGAACGCAATTCACTTATTGTTCATAATCATATCGCCAATTATAATCACACGACTTCGAAACTTGAGTTTTATAGTTCTCTTTGTCTTCCCCTATTTGTCTTCTAAGGCGTGGTAGTAGCATTTTCCAGATGTCTGGGTGCACATGTGTTGAATCATTCCTATTACACGTATTCTATCTCAGTTGATTCGATAAACAAAGCTTCTGTTATCAGTAGATCTTTTTCTCTCCACCCTGTTATATTCGATTTTACAACTGTCATCTAATCCCATCCTATTGTATGGTTGTGTGCAATTGCATGTAGTGAGTGGTATAGCTGAACTATTCTCCAGATTTCTTATCTTATTCAGGTCAACTAATCTAGATTTTGCTGCTAGGCTTTTATGTTCTGCTAGTCTAACTGCCTCTGTTCTACTAGTTTGACTTATGTATTTGACCTGACAATCATTGAAGGCAGGATATTAGATAAACTAAATTGTTTATTTTTAAAGGCTCCACAGGATCGATCCTTTAACTGACAAAGCTTGTTTCTAATTGAGTTTGTGGTTGGTTTTAGTGCCAGCCACTTTTTATTACTGCCTGCCTTGTTAAGAATTCTCCTCTGTAAGGTGGTTTCCGAGGTTCCTTCCTTGTATGGAATTACTACTGATGATGATTTGGAATATGGAATTACTTACTCTACCACAGTGCCTAAGTTTTACATATATATATCACGCATAATGAAAAACAGCACGATTAAACAAACAACTGTCCAAGTGGAAGTAGTCGATAAAGGCTAGTAAAAACAAATGAACCGATTAAGTAATATTAGATTGTAAGGGAAGGAAATGAAACACGTTTATAATGAAGATGTGATAAGATTAAGGGATGATAAGAAAGGAGTTGAAAACATAAACAATATCAACCCCTTTCTTATCATCCCTTAATCTTATCACATCTTCATTATAAACGTGTTTCATTTCCTTCCCTTACAATCCAATATTACTTAATCGGTTCATTTGTATTTACTAGTTCCATAATGGATAAGATTTTATTTTGATAAATCACACAGTGTTGTACAGTGATATTAACTGATGACCACGATTCGAGCACAAACTATTGCTCATATTCATATCAAGTTACTCACACATCCTTCTTTCCTTCATTTATATACATGTGTGGAATTGATGATTAGATATTGGAATAAAATTCAATATGAGATAATGTACATTCAGAAATAATAATACGAGTGTTAGTAATCAGTTAAAATTAGATGGGAAATAAGACGAGTGTTTTTATAGTAAAATAAATAAGTAACTTGTTAGAATGTTATGATGTGTTTGAATTGAAATAGAATTTTAAGATTATTTATTATCCTCCTCCGATTTGATCGGCGGTAATAATAACTTAATGAGACAAGCTCTGTAGGCTAAAAGACCCAGTGGACCCAATTAAACAAAATAATATAATTTACAAAATACTCTGCAATGACTGTGAGGTCATCTATATAGGTCAAACTAGTAATCAGATTGTCAGAACATAAGAATTTAGCTAAGGTAAGAATGGTTGACCCCGAGAAGATAAGTTATTTAGAAAAAAGCTCAGCTATTGCACTTCACGCATTAACAAACAACCACTCAATAGCATGGTGGGAGAGGGTTAAAATTCTAAAAAGTAATCGAGGTGGGTAGAGAGAGAGGTTGATTACTGAATCCTTGTTCATCGAGTCTATACCCAACACAACACATGCAACAGAAATGACTCAATGCAAATACCAGAAATATGGAAGATGTTATTACCACCAGTCAGTCATATCAGAAGAGGATAATAAATAATCTTAAAATTCTATTTCAATTCAAACACATCAAAACATTCTAACAAGTTACTTATTTTGACTATAAAAACAATAGTCTTACTTCCCATCTGATTGTAATTGATCAATAACACTCGTATTATTATTTCTGAATGTACATTATCTCACATTGATTTTTATTCCAATATCTAATCGATTCCACACATGTATATAAATGAAAGAAAGAAGTTGTGTGAGTAGTGCCTTGATATGATTATGAGCAGTAATAATTTGTGCTCGAAACGTGGTCATCAGTCAATGTAACTGTACAACAAACACTGTGTGATTTATCAAAATAAAATCTTATCCGTAATGGAGTTATACTCTACCACCACAGTGCCCAAGTTTTATACTTACGTATTTACTAGCCTTTATCGACTACTTCCACTTGAACAGTTGTTTGTTTAATCATGCTGTTTTTCATTATTCGTGATATATATATATATATATATATATATATATATGTATATATATATTAATATATTCTCCTCTACATTGCTGAAATTCTAATCTCTTGTCAACACTTTTTATTTGTCTTCTTTTTGTTTAGAACAAAATATTTAGAGCGAACAATTGTTTTTAATAAATTCTTCTTCAGGTTCTACAATTATAAATCCATTAATTTAAGCATACAATAGCCAGCCAGTAAAGGCAAATTAGAATCATATCAGAAAGTGTTTTGTGGAACAAGTATAAGTAAGATGGGATGGAACAATAGTCAGATAGTTTTTTTCATATGCATGGTCAATGAGAACACGGGACAAAATCAGATGAAGTAATTTAATTTAATGTTGTGTATATATATATAAATATAGTCAACAGAAAATACAGGTTTCGAGAGTGAGTGTGTGAGACAATATGAAAATAGACCAACGAATGGGGCGGACTAGACATGAGTTCAAGGTTGAAAATAACGACAGTAAGAATGATTGTAAAATAATAACGATGATATGGTGTAAAATTACATGCACTATTGGTGAATGATTGTCAAATAATAATAATAATAATAATAATAATAATAATAATAATAATAATAATAATAATAATAGAGAATATAATGAAGTGGAATGAACAGGATTTTGTAAATACGATAGCAAGCTAGAAAAGCACTACTTAAACCTAAGGTAGTAAAATCATAAAAAAGATCATGAAATCATAAAAGTCGAAAATGAACGTTTGTCAGTGAAAAAGAGGAATAGAAGAAGAAGAAAAGAAAAGAAAGTTGTGAAAGGAATTTATAGTGTTAATGGAGGATTTGTTGGCTTTATTGTAGGCCAGGGTAAACATAATGGTTGAACATATTTCTTCTGTATGCAAAGAGATGGTCTTCTGGTATTAATTGCCACCGCTTCAGCTACTGATAGAAGACACAGTCGAGCTCCTCTAGATAAATTACTAGGAATGCGGTAAATAACTGAGAACGCCTGGTCAAGTTTTATCTGGTGTCCAGTATCTACCAAGTGGGCTAAGACTGCACTATTTACACATTTGGTTATTCCTTTACTCAACCATATAGGTACATGTTCACACGCGTGCATGGATAAAGCCATCTGAATTCGGTCAATGTAACTAGCTCAACATGAGCAGTTGAATTCATAGATGCACATTGATGAGGCCATCTTTGGTAATTTATCCTTTACTTGCTGTGTGAGTACTGACTTAGTTGAGAAGTTGATTACCAGTTTAGCTGCAGGAAATGTTCCACTTGTTCCACAATACACTTTCTGATATGATTCTAATTTGCCTTTACTGGCTGGCTATTGTATGCTTAAATTAATTAATGGATTTATAATTGTAGAACCTGAAGAAGAATTTATTGAAACCACAATTGTTCGCTCTAAATATTTTGTCCTGAATAAATTATGGGAATATTCAATTTCTTTTTGTTTGTTTTGTTTTTTCTTTTCACAGCTCTTTTCTCCTGATTGTATATTTAACTGGAAAGAATTAATTTTCATCATCATGGATGATCAAGTAGGTAAATCTATCTCCTGAATGATACGAAATAATAATCCTTTCTCTTCTTCCTTCCTTGCCTTCTTCTTCGTATAGCATCAAATGCCATGTTGGTATTACGAGAAAGAAGAATTATATAAAACACCATCATATTATGATAATATTGATCATGAAACAGAGACAAGACATCGTCGTGAAGGTGCAAGATTTCTATCAGCTGTCAGTACAAAATTAAATCTACGCTATGATACATGTGCTACAGCTATTGTATTCTTTCATCGGTTCTATATGTTTCATTCTTTCAAAGCATTTCCACGTTATGTAAGTATAAAGTCTATCTCTGTGTTTGTTTATATAATTGTGTGTTTCCTAGGTGACAGCAGCTTGTTGTTTAATGTTAGCTGGTAAAGTGGAAGAAACACCGAAAAAAGTTCGTGATATTGTTAAAACAGCTAGATCATTATTATCGGATGAAGATTTTAAACAATTTGGAAATGATCCAAGGGTAAGCTAATGATGATGATGATGATAATGTTTGTAGTCGTTGTCATGGTAATGATGGCGGTCTTTTTAAATTCACTTTTCTTTCTCATTTAATTTTATCCTTGTTCTACAGGAAGAAGTTATGGCCTATGAACGTGTTTTATTAAAAACAATAAAATTTGATTTACACGTCTCACATCCATATTCATACCTGTTACAGTATGCTAAACGAATAAAAGGTTAGTGTGTCTACTTTTGTTTGTGTGTTGTGAATTTTTTTGTTGTCTTTAATCTGTGTAATTATACATCACCTAGTTGACTGACTGACTAGTTTCAACATGTGTAGAACTTTACACAGGTGTACGAATGTTCGAGTTGTCACACTCCTTCCCCCCTTGTAGCACACAAAATAAGAGAAGAGAGTAGGGAGAGAGATAATAAACAGAAATATTAGGCAAAAACAGAATAGTAATATAGAATAACAATAGAATTTTATTGGATTTAATTGGTGGATGGTGACTAGCAGTGGAATCCAGGATAACGTGCATTTCGTCCTATTTGGGACTCGTCATCTGGATGTTCCTGCATTTCCTATGGTTTCAAACGCCAAAGCATTATCCACTAGAACACTTGGGCACTGGGTTCGAGCCTCTGTGGGGGGAACATCATCATTCACTAACTGAAGAATGCAGGTAGATCCAGTTGGCTGACGAGTCCTAAATAGGACGAAATGCACATCCTGGCTGGATTCCACTGCTAGTCACCATCCACCAGTTAAATTCTTATTACATGCCCAGATATCGTCGAAGCATATGCACAAGAAGCCAACAGATATGTCAACCTGAGACCGAGCACTTCGGTCTAATCAATTGATGGAAAATTCTAAAATTCAATTAAATTTTGAAATAATAGAGAAGATTTGTAGCTCAAGTGGATAATTTGCAATTAATAATGTTCCCTGAGCTGGTTGGTTTAGTTGCGAAGCTTTCGTCGTCCTTCTGGGCGTCCCCTTCGAATCAGAATCCAAGAACACAAATCAGCCGTGAAAAGACACGATATGTATTCTTTAGTATCAATGCATATAGACAATTATAGTCATCAATTTGATTGGGATAATGTCAAAATCTTAGACAGAGGAAACACCGAAAGTGCAGTCAGGGAATTCCTAGAAGCCTGGTACTCAAACGAAAATGCAATTAACAAACACGGTAATATAGACGAAATATACCAACTAATAAAAAGTATATTAGGTGACCAGAAAGTTTAAAATCCAAGTCAGTAGAAAATGGTAAATACATATGTAAAGATAGTTACCGGGGGACGTAATTATATCACTCATGAAGAAATTTAAATCATTTCACTTTGTGCTAAATATTGCGCTGAAAGGGGATGTTGTCTAGAGGGGGGACGACGAAAGCTTCGCAACTAAACCAATCAGCTCAGAGAACACTATTAATTGTCAATTAAATTTTATTGGATGTTATAAACCACAAAGAGTGGATGCATCTACGTTTTCATTGAGAACAATTTTGAGCCTATTCACTAATTGTCTCCGGCCTTCCTTAGTTTTTCCCACCCCGAGGACCCCAACCAGGAAGTCTAAACCTCTCGATGTGACTGGTTTAAACTAACTGTTATGGATTTCATTGACTGATGCCTTGATTGGACACTCGTTACTAACTAGTCTCATGTGTCTAGTCCTCGGTGGTTTGATGTAGACTGAATTCTATCGTCAGTGAAGTTTGCAATGTGGTCACCATCATTCTAGGTGGCTCACCATCACGATGCACTGTGCGCGAACTTCAAAAAGCAGCGTCCCAGGAGTGCGAACGCTCCAATGACCTGGAAAGCATGCTAGTTGTTGGCTAACGGCACCTGTCACATTATCACAGCTGAAATATCAACGCTATTCACCAGCTAAGCAGCAAATTTCACCCAGATCCCGTTTTTAAGTACTGTTTTTGGACAATGTGTTAATTTAAAACAGCGGTTAGGACGCTCGCCGACCATGCACATGGTCCGGGGTTCGATCCCCGGCCGACGCACTCCTTTACCTCTCTAAGTCAGTAATAGAACTGGCAAAGAGGGAAGGTTGGGCATGAAGCTAGCAACCTCATCCTGTAAAAATAAACACTGCTACAGAAACTTCAAGCGTCTAGCTTGAAGCCCTATGTTCCACTGAGAACGTGGAGGAATAAAAAACCATTAACCATTATGGAGTTATACTCTACCACAGTGCCCAAGTTTTATACTTATATCAAAAAACGACCCCTTTTATAAATTTGGATAGTGTTATTAGAAGACGGAGATTATCTGAAAAATAATGTGATGCATTTGCGCTATACATTTCAAACAATCTGACCACACATTTACTTTTCAAGTCGATATATATATATATATATATATACCAACTTCGTCTATAGCTAAACACCTAATCGAGGTGAACCATAAGATTGATGTTAACTTAGCCTTTAAGGTCATCTATAAAAACGGTCAAGGGCGCTGTATATTCAGAAACAGTTTATTATTATTCTTAACCTACCTTGGTAATCCTTATTTGATTGGATTACCAAACGTTTGTGTTAATTATTCTTAAATCTCTTTTTGTCACTTTGTTTAATTTAACTTTTCCATATATACATCTACTTGACAAGTAAATGTGTAAGGGATCAGATTGTTCGAAATGTATAGCGCAAATACACATCACATTGTTTTTCAGATAATCTCCGTCTTCTAATAACGTTATCCAATGTGTTAATAGCTCATTAGGGTTAAGGTAAGTATTGGGATTAGGGTTAGGATCGGGGTCATAATTAGTATTAAGCTTAGGTTTACTTTTTGATGTGGTTTTTTTGGTTCTCTGAGCTGGATAGTTAATTTGCGAAGCTTTCATCACCCTACTAGGCGACATCTTCAGCGCATACTTCAATTTGAAGTGAGCTTTTAGATTTCTCCAAGAGTTTATTAATCATCTCTCCCGGTGACCTTGAACGCCGTGATTGGTTGTTTTTGTGCGTTTTCACGCCTTCTAGGCTACTTGTATTGGAACTGGTTGTTTCTTTGACTTGAAATTTGACCCTCTGTGTGTGAGGTTTCTTTCTTATCGGTTGATAAATTTTGTCAATCTCGATGTGTCTATTGATTGATGATTCACTGGAATGCCAAGCTTCTAAAAATTCTCTAGCATTTTTTTGTTTCCTCTGTCTAATATTTGAACATTGTCTCAATCAAATTGATGTCCGTGGTTGTCTGTATACAGAGATATGAGCGAGGGAGTGGATATCGTGTCTTTCGACAGCCAGTTTGTGTTCGTGGATGCATAGATGAAGAGGGTGTCCATTTTGGTCAGTGTAGTGTTTTTCGCAGTTGTTACAATTTATCTTGTAGATGATGTTGGTTTAATCTTCTTTCGCTGTTGAGTCTTTTGGTTGACATAGAGCCAGCCAGCTGAGTTAAGTGTTTTTGTCGGTTTGTGTGCGACCTCAATTCCTAAAGGTTTGACGAGTCTTGCAGTGATTTCTGATATATCCTTTATATATGGCAGGGCAACTTTCTTTGTGCTTTCCTTGGGGGCTTTTTGTTTGATAGGTTGGCTTGGGGGTATATGTCTTTTAATGAAATTTCGTGGATATCCATTTTTTTTGGAAGACCTCCATGAGATATCTCTCTTCAATTTTCCTTATGGTTAGGTTTACTGTTAGGATAAGAACTGTAATTAGGGTTATGATTAAGGCAAGTAGTCGACGATCCTCTTACTGGAAACCATAGTAATTCAACCGATGGCTTTTGAGGAGGACTGCACAACAGGATAAGAGAAATGAACGATTCACAAAAACAGATCATCTTCAGTCACCTCGGTGAATATACATGTACAGAAACTTGTCTAACTTAGCAACTCTGATACTCCTCATTATAACTGGGATGTATTTTTAAGTCATGTCAGAGAAAGATACCCTGTGTTAATGTGTTTTCATGCATTTTCTTGTAAATATACGTCACCTTTTGTGTGCAAAAGTCACTTACTTTTATGATTGGTCGGCTGAAGGTCACTCGTGCGTTCGCATCTATTGGGAAGCTTATTGTTGAACTTTTCCGCAATGTGAACTGTCTATGTAAGATGGTCGGAGGCAATCAGTGGGAAGTCTTGGACATAGGTTCCGTGCTAGTTGGCACTCATCAGTCGGCAAGGCGTATCTGGTGGCCACATTGCAAACTGGACTGACGATAGAATTCAGTCTGCACCAAACAAGCGGCTAGACACACTTGTCACTTGTTAGTAACTAGTGTCCCATCAAAGTATCCAATACAGTTAGTCCTATAGGAGGTCAGTTGCAATGCTGAATATCTCCTCAGTGGTAATGTCTCTGACTACAGCACTCACTGGGTGGTGTGGGTTCGAATCTCAGAAGGAGAGGGGCATGAGTTGTTCCTTCAAGGTTATAGATAGATACGCCACCTTGCTGACTGGTAAGTGCCAAACAGCAGGAAACCTGGGCCTTGGCAAGGGTTTCCTGCCAGTTGCCTCCAACCATCTAATACTAGGCTATCTTATGTCTGGGAACTAGAGAAGGTTCGGTGTGGAGCTAGCGAACTCACCTATAGCTGCGAAAAATTTGGAAGGCAGAAAATGTAAACCTAATCTTCTATGGAATCACAAAAACTTGTGAATTCGAGGACGGATGACACTGGCTTGGGAAAACTTTATTATTAGGATAGTCAGTAGGCTAATAAGCTTTACTAAGCCCAAGGACATGGGCTTAAACATTCGACTCACAGCCTCTTCGGCTATGTGTAAAAGGCGGGCTCGAATTCCGTTCGAAAGGCTCGATGGAATGCGATAGATAACTTTGAAGGCACTATTTCTGTCCACTTGGTGACCGCTATCAATCGAAAGCCAAAATAGAACTTCTTATGGATTTTTTATTTGACGTTTTCCGAACCATCAAGGAAGATACTCATTAATACGTTTGTTGAGCTGTCTAGTTGTTTGCCTTATATAGTTCTCTCCACAGGAGCAACTAAATTTGTAGATACACAGAAGTGGCACAGCTAGGTAACTTTTCTTTCGCTTGAGCAATGACAAACAGAGGATGGCGGTAGTATAAGTCCGTTTTATTGCTCTCGATAATCTCAGGTGTAAGACTTTACTAGCCACGTCCCCACTAAATTTCAATTTCATGAACAGTTGTTTCTTTTCAACTGTTGTCAGCTTCTCTTTATTGCACCTGGTGTTCATGTGTCTCCTTACAAATCTACTAGGATAACCTATTTGGACCAGAGTATTTTGGATGTATCCTAACTCATTTTCTAGGGAGTCATCTGTAAAGATTCGTCTTACTCTATTTGTGAGGCGGCATCTGACCAAACTGATTTTGTATCGGATTGGTACAAAACTGACGTAGGTTTTCTATGGACATCTCTCTTGAGTGAACCATCCTCTCTTCTGCTCAATTGGACATCAAGGAAATGTAGTCTACCATCATGTTCTTTTTCACAAGTGAAGATGAACGATGGATGTGCATCATTAAATTTTTTTATTAACATTTCATTCTTGTCAGCTTTCATATGAATAATAATAATAATAATAATAATAATAATGGCTTTATTCCAAACAGTATTTGTGGTACAGGTATGGAATTTTCAGCGTTCATTACAATATTACATCTAATTACCTCATAAATTTTATAAGGATTTAGAAATATAAAGCAACAACAACAAAAAGAAAAAGAGAAATAAAAGAAATAAAATAAAAAAGAACAGCATTACATTCACATATTTAAACAGTGCACCACAGGATACGATATATAAAATTAGTCTGTAATAGAATATATGAGCAGCAATATAATAGTAACAAAGAAAGGAGAACAAAAGCTAATGGGAACTATTTGTTAGAGTGCCGCAGTAAATTGATCATGTCATGCCTAACAGTTTTCTCATCACATAACAGCTGTGCCAGATAAGGTATTGTGGAGTTTTTATACTTGGTAGTCCTGGCATATAGCTTCCTATAGTTACTTCTAGTTCTACCAGATGATATGCAAGGAGAGAGCTGTGTATAGAGAGGATGCTCAGGGTCTGACAATATAGAATTCGCTAGTTTCTTACATGACATTATATGTCTATCCACTATGGTGTTAACCAGTTGGTTTAACGATATCCCACTTGCCCTACTAACAGCTTTTAGTGCCCTACGCAGCGAAGCAAAGTCTTTCTTAAGTAGTCCTGGAAAGATTAATGGGGAGCAGTAAAGAGGGATGGGTAGAATACAGGAATTGACAAACTGAGAAAGTAAAGACTGCTTTATACCAGACTGCCTAAACTTCCTAAGGTAGAACGTTAAGCGAAACATCTTTCTAGTCACTAGCAAGATGTGAGAGGACCAGGAAAGATCGGAGGAAATACTCAGTCCAAGGTACTTGACATCTGATGTAGTTTCAACCTCTATGCCGTCTATGATAGTGGGACCATGTGAGCTAGCTAGTTGTTGAAGGTCACTTTTTCGTCTGAAAGTAAAATTTACTACCTGACATTTAGACGGATTCAGCTTAAGACCGTTTGAAGAGGACCACTGACTAATTTCCGAGAGAAAGTTATTTAATATGGAACAGTCTGACTGAGAGTTGACAGGCATGGAGACAGAGAGGTCATCAGCATACTTGACAAAAGTGGCTACATCAGAATGGGGCAAGTCATGTAAGAAAAAAGAAAACAGAAAAGGAGAAAGAACGGCACCTTGAGGAACACCAGCTAAAGTAAGTGAGGTAGAGGAGGACTTTCCATTGTAGACAGTGTACTGCTTCCTATCAGAAAAGTAGGAATACAACCACTTATTTATCCAGCTCTCACTCTGTGTTGCAGCAAGCTTACTTAACAAGAGAGACCTAGGTACAGAGTCAAATGCAGATGTGTAATCAAGGAAGGCACACCGAACATATTTGGCTCCTCTATCTAAACGTATCATCAACATAACGAAAATAAGAATCAGTTTTATCTATGAATTCATATGAACTGTGATCAAGATTTGACCGGATAGTTGCAAAATAATTGAGTGCCGAGTGAGAAGTAGACATTTGTAAAAAATTATATTTGTAAAATCTCAGCGAAATTGAAATGCGTAATTCCAACGTTTCCTGCATTCGGCAATCTGGTCCGAACTTCTTCAGAGAAATTAATAGAAATTAACATAACAAAGATCTATATATAAAAGGAACATCTCTTGTTTTTGAAACTTTGTCCAATCATGAGTCATGAAACAGGCATCAACATGTATAATAAAGAAAATTGTATGAGCTGTGATCAAAATTTGACCTCAAACTTTAAAAATTAGTAAACAAAATTGTATGTTTCAAATGAACTGTCGTCAAGATTTGACAGAATAGTTCTAAAATATTTGGGCACCGAGTGAGAAGTAGACATTTGTAAAAAATTATATTTGTAAAATCTCAGCGATATTGAAATGAGTAATTCCAACGTTTCGTTCGGCTATCGAATTAAATTAACAAAGAAACTGTGTAATTGGCACAATCATCGTGTTTTCACTCGCCGTTGTCTGCAACCGAATGGATATCCTAAATCCGTATCTGTCGAGTCACCTGACAACTCCAGTAGGTCGAATAAAGCAGCTCAATATTCAGAAAGAAGACAATGCAATAAGTTCGACAGGGCGCTTAAACTAAACTCTAATCCTAAACACCATAATTTTGAAAATACGTCTAATCATAAAATTCTAGATACTAGCAGTTTGAACGGACATGAAGGTTTGATGTTAGCTGATGCATAGGAAATCCTGATTGATAAATAAAAATGGATATGTATCACTAATTAATAATATTTGGTCAAATTCCTGACTGTCTATATCTTCTTACGGAGACGTTAGGAAATGTTTTACAACTGTTTACCCACACACACGCATGCACACTCTGTTTAAAGTGTTTAACAAAGGTAGACCAATATTTGTAAGTCCGAGGTCAAATTTTGATCACTGCTCATAAAATTTTGTTTATTATACTTGTTAATACTTGTGTTTATGAATCATGATTGGATAAAGTTTTTAAAAACAAAAAAATGTGCCTTTTATATATAAACCCCGGTTATGTTAATTTTGATTAATTTCCCTAAAGAAGTTCGGACCAGATTGCCGAACGCAGGAAACGTTAGAATTACTCATTTCAATATCGCTGAGATTTTACAAATATAAGTTTTCATAAAATTGTATGCTTATATATAAAAGGATATCGCTTGTTTTTAGATTGTTTGTCGTGTCATATGAATCATGAAACAGGTATCAACAGGTATAATAAACAAAAATTGTATGAACTGTGATCAAAATTTGATCTATGACTTGTTTCAATGGAGCATTCAGAAATGCAGTTACTGAAAATCCAAGACCTCAATCTTGAAGTCTTATGTTCTACTTGGAATACAGTGATTTTCAACTCCAATGTGAAGTCAGTGCTACTATACGGATCAGAGACTTGCATTGCGCGTCATGGAAAGCATCTCAAACAAACTACAAACCTTCGTTAACAGTTGTCTTCGCTCAATACTACTCAAGATCAGATGGCCGGCCAGAAAAGATCAGCAACAGAGATCTCTCGCAGCGAACCAACCCAGCAGGAACCGATTGTGAAACAAACAGGCAGGAAGAAATGGAAGTAGGTGGATTGGCCATACTCTGAGGAAACAAACCATCAAGTGACATCACTAGACAAGCCATTGCTCGAGTGGAACCCGAAAGGGAAGCGGCGAGTTGGTCGTCAGTACAAGGGTGACTTGGAGGAGGTCATGTGAAGAGGAGATGAAAACGTGTGGGCAGACTTGGAGCCAGGTGAAAACTCTAGCAGAGAACCGAACCCAATGGAGACTCACTGCTGAAGCCCTATGTTCCTCTAGGAATTAAAGGATACAATAATACAACAGTAATAATAATTCTTTTTGTTATTCTTTTCATTTCCCACTTAGGTAATCAAGAGAAATTAAAGGAATTAGTTCAAATGTCATGGTCATTTATTAATGACAGTTTAGCAACAACCTTATGCTTACAATGGGAACCTGAAATAGTCGCTTGTGCTGTCCTATATTTAGCTACACGTATGAGTAAATTTGTTATAGAAGATTGGGAAGGCCGTCAACCAGGTCAACGTTGGTGGGAATGTTTTGTTGAAGGAATGAGTACTGAAGTAAGTAAATTGTTTTGTTTTTTTCTTTCAGGTAGGTAGTTAGCTTGGGTTCTAATGGGAAGTTGTGACGAGTGAGTAGGGTACAGGACATTGGCTAGTGCCAGTCGTGTGCTATATCGTGAATTCGTGGACTGGCCATAGGGTCGAGTGCCGGTGGCCTTAATGGTCTATGTGTTATTCGTCTTGTAACCGGAAGATCTTGATCTGCACACAGACTTGAGAGAAATGAAAGCTCGCCTTGATTTCCCGATCCTCGCCTTGATATCCTCGTCAGTTCAGCCTGTAGTTGAAACGATGCTTCCCAGGTAGGTAGGTAGGTAGGTGGGTAAAGGAGGTCACTTCTTACAGATTTCTCCCATTTTCGCCGGCTGATTGTTGTCTGCTATTGTTGCTGTTGGTGTTGCCCGGGAATCTTCACCACCTACCTCTGTTTTCTCTACGTTCACCTGAAGGAAGTCCTATCTTCTCTGGATGCTTCTTCTGCCAACTTCTTGCTTTTCACTTGCATATCTTCCAGTTTGTGGGAAATCAGACAAATATCACCGGCGAAGTCCGGATCCTCCAAGTTTTTTGTGTGGGTCCAATCATAGATATGACTTTGTGTTATTCCCTTAGTGACTGGATTGTTTCCCGTGAATGTATGTGTGTTTTCGTATGAAGACGTTATCCTCACAGGGTTCAGTTCGGATTTACAATTTTTTGGTTTAATTCCTTATAACCTCTTCTCCTCAAAGGGAGGGGGTGGAGATAGACTATACATCGGGTTTACTTATCGTCCAAATGAAACTTGTTACTTTCGTTACGGTTCTATTCGCTAATAGTATGACTTCTCCCTCAGATCCCCCAACATAGTGTAAAGCACCGACACGATCGTAGGAATGTCTTTCATTGGACCCCTATCCAAATGACCCTCCTTCTAATATGATAGTACCTGCAGGAAACCATTCATTCAAGTCAACATATCTATCTGCTTGGGTCGTTGTGATATGAAAGGCGAAACCGCCACCATGTCTAGGCCATTCCTTCAAAAAGCTAATTCGTCAGTGATTAGTCTAGATTTTTATGAATTTCTGTGCATTTGGGCGTGTAATATTCAAACATATCATGGGAATATGTATTCCAAACTTCGATTGTTTTTCCATTCCTTGAGTTGCGAGTGGAACTTATTTGGGGCTTAAAGTCGTTAAGTTCCAATGTCTTTAATGTTGTGTTTTACAGGAGATAGTGGGGTTGGTAGCCTTACAGCCAACCTTCCTTCTGCTGTCGACTTACTACCGGTTACTTGGGCTTTAGGAATCAGATTTGGGCCACGCACGGAACCACGTACACTAATTCTAGACCTCTACATATAGTATTATTATTATATTGTAACGACAGAAGCCATTGGCCAGGCAACAGATCGCCTATTGAGGAAATCAAGTGACATTTATATATTTTTATGTACAATATGATTAGCGTTGTTGTTAGCAGAGAAACAGCGGCTTCTGAGTGGTTTTCTTCTCACTGGAAGTTAATCTGTCGTCTCTTTGTGGCCGTTTCTTTGATGTCAATTATGGATAAGATTTTATTTTGATAAATCACACAGTGTTGTACAGTAATATTAACTGGTGACCATGTTTCGAGCACAAACTATTGCGCATAATCATATCAAGTCACTGATACAACTTCTTTCCTTCATTTATATACATGTGTGGAATTGACTAGATATTGGAATAAAATTCAATATGAGATAATGTACATTCAGAAATAATAGTACGAGTGTTATTGATCAATTAAAATAAGATGGGAAATAAGACGAGTGTTTTTATAGTCATAATAAGTTAATTGTTAGAATGTTATGATGTGCTTGAATTGAAATAGAATATTAAGATTATTTATTATCCTCTTCTGATTTGACTGGTGACAATAATACAAGTGTTATTGATCAATTACAATCAGATGGGAAATAAGACGAGTGTTTTTATAGTCAAAATAAGTGACCTGTTGCTGTGGAGCCAGGTACATCGGTCGTTCAACGCGCATCCTGTCTAAAAGTGGTCAAAGAACACTACCCAGCGTGGCTACAGAAAGGAAATAATGGCCATATAAGGAGTGCAATAATCGAACATCTCGTCAACACTGGTCATTCCATCTCAACGAACGCCTCCTTCAAAGTGATCTACAAAATGAAGAACAACCTCCCAAAGACAGTACGATTTCGTCTTCTTTGCATCGCAGAAGCCCCAGCCATCCAGTTGGTGGAACCAGAACTATGCATACAAAAGAAAATTATCCAACCACTTCTACTCGCATGGTAACAACTCCGTTGATTTGACCCAACTCTTTTTTGTCTTTTTGATTTGACCTTACTTCTGTTTGTATTATTATTATTTTTTTTAAACTTAAAACCCTTGTGTAATTCTCTATATCTTTTTGTTTCCATGTACACCCTTTGAGCACACCTCATTCATCAAACTGTTCATGCCATTGCGTAACTCTTATTTAACAATCGTTTTTGACAACTCATCACTTTTGTTGCTATCCTCTTATCAACATCCAATTCATTTGAACTTACTAACCGTATTTTCGTTTGACAAATTTAATGTATACACACATACAAAACAACCATATATATATGCGATTGTACAGCTTTGAAAATGAATTCGTCGAAAAGAGACTCTTTGCTGAACTACTTGTCTTTTGTCTGCTAATGTCCGAATGGGAATTATTCAGGACTTGTTAGGATGTTGTGATGTGTTTGAATTGGAATAGAATTTTAAGATTATTTATTATCCTCCTCTGACTTGACTGACTGGTGGTAAGAATATCTTCCATATTTCTGGTATTTGCATTGAGTCACTTCTGTTGCATGTGTTGGGTGTGTGGACTCGATGAACAAGGATTCAGTAATCAACCTCTCTCTCCACCTACCTAGATTACTTTTTAGAATTTTAACCCTCTCCCACCATGCTATTGTGTGGTTGTGTGTTAATGCATGCATTGCAACTGCTGAGCCTTTTTCTAAATTACTTATCTTCTCGGGGTCAACCATTCTTACCTTATCTAAATTCTTATGTTCTGACAATCTGACTATCCCTGATCTACTAGTTTGACCTATGTAGTTGACCTGACTCACAGTCATTGCAGGGTATTTTGTAAATTATATTATTTAGTCTAATTGGGTCAACAGGGTCTTTTAGCCTACAGAGCTTGTCCTATCTGAGTGAGTTTGTA
The DNA here is from genome assembly GCA_944472155.2 of Trichobilharzia szidati. Classification (NCBI taxonomy): domain Eukaryota; kingdom Metazoa; phylum Platyhelminthes; class Trematoda; order Strigeidida; family Schistosomatidae; genus Trichobilharzia; species Trichobilharzia szidati. The sequence goes on from OX235271.1 coordinate 193,270,695, forward strand.
GGTTTGAATGCCACCCTAATTCCTTGTTTATTGAGAATCCTACGTAGGGTCTCAGATGTCCCCTCCTTATATGGTATAACAGATGACTTATATTCTCTCATCTGTGTTATCATTACTAGTTTCATAATTACTTTTATTTTGCTTTTGGCTTTTTTCGATCTTCCTAATGAATTTTAGAGGATAGTTACTTAAAACCAACGCCTCTTTTATCTGTTTTATTTCATCATTTAGGTCTTTTCTTGTGCTACTTAGAGCTACTGCTCGGTTTGTTAGACACTTAACTAAGCCTGCCTTAACAGTTAAAGGATGAGACGAATTAAAGTCCAAATGTCTATTAGAATGCGTCGGTTTTCTATAAACACTAGTGTGTAGTTTGCCTTCTATTCGTTTTATCTTACAGTCTAACATGGTTAATTCTCCTTGTTCATTTTCTGATTCAAATGTGAATTTTATTCCTTCTACTTGTGAGTTTATATGTGTTAAGAAGCTAGAGATATGTTCTGTTTTTAACACTGTGAATGTGTCATCCACATATCTCCACCATATTTTTGGTGTAGGATCAAATGTATTGAGAGCACTATTTTCCCAACTGTCCATAAATATATCTGCTACGATAGGGGATTTTTTCTATAGTTTGGTTTGTAAGGACTAGTTATGTTTTACGGGATATTGGTGATCCCATTGCTACACCTTCTGTTTGTTTATATATTTTGCCTTGGAACTTGAAGATATTGAATGTGACGCATAACTGAATCCCTAAAATAATTTCTTCAATGGACAGCTTTGTCCTATGACTAAGTTCGAAATCAGAAGTTAGTTCTCTTTTAACCGCTTCTAAGACCATATTGACTGGTATATTAGTGTAAAGACTAGTTATATCAAAACTGACCATTGTTTCGTCATTCGCTAGTTGAATGTTATTTAGTTTATTTTTCATCTCAAATGAATTAGTTAGTCAAGAGTTTGAACGATTTCTAATGGGGCATAATATTAAAGCTAAATATTTTGATAATTCATAAGGAAGGGTATTTCTGAAATCTACTATTGGCCTTATGGGGTATCCTGGCTTATTTAGATTTTAGAAATACCCCAACTTATGAATTATCAAAACACTGAGCTCTAATACTTTGCCCTATCAGAAATCATTCAAACTCTAGATTAACTAATTCATATGAGATGAAAAGTAAACTTAATGACATTCAACTAGTGAATGACGAAACAATGGTTAGTTTATGATTATGAGCGATAGTTTGTGCTCGAAACGTCATCAGTTAATATAACTGTACAACACTGTTTGATTTATCAAAATAAAATCTTATCCATAATGGAGTTATACTCTACCACCACAGTGCCCAAGTTTTTTCATACTTATATCAATAATACGTTTCTCTGAAGGTCAGACCATATATCTCTGAATCGTATCCGCCTACGCAAAGTCTGCTGTGATTGGTTGTTGATTTAGTCTTTGTTCTTGTTTTTTTCGCATGACGAAGATTTAGTACGCAAAAAACATTGACGTAAATTGCTGTCTACCAATTTTGGCTAGCAGACAGCTCTCACCACAACATTATTATTAAAAAAACACATTATGGGGATTGTACATTATGGGGACCAAAAGATGTGCCACACAAAACCTCATAGTTTGTACTACGACTAGAATACCACTTGTCGTATGCAGGTGCAGTGGTTCTATGAAGGAGTCACCCCGTCCCCGACTTAAAGTCTCATCCACAAGGCAATAATGGTGCATCAGCCAGTCCCAACGGGTTGATCTCTGACGAAATCTCAGCATGGATACAAAAGACTAGTTTCGCATATGCTGGTTTACGCCATCTCTGGCTTAGTGGACGTGATATCCGGCTGGCTGTCGACCAAAGGGCGTATGTACTGCTCAGGAATCCTCTCCGTCCTCCGTGATGGCTGTGAGCGAGACCTGGCCATTGAGAGTGGAAGACATGAAAAGATTAGCTGTCTTTGATCATAGGTGCCTGCGCTCTATCTCCTGTGTGAAGTGGTATAATAAGGTGAGCAATATTGAGGTTAGGCGTCGAGTGCTAGGTAAGGAGGGGAAATCAATCGACGAGGCTGTGAAATTAAATCGACTGAGTGAGATGGTTAGCATATGTGTTACGTATGCCTAGTCATTGCCTTCCTCGACGGGCGATGTTAGCTGATATAGGGTCAGGCTGAAAAAGAGCTAGCGGCGGTCAAACGAAAACATGGCACCAATCAATTAAATCTACAACAGCTAGTTTAAGCCATGTAGGAAGGTGTAGACTTCCTAACTGGTTGGGGTCCTCGGGACGGTTAACGTCAGTGGCTGTAGACAATTGGTGATACGGCTCAAAATCCTCGTTCTCAATGGTTGGCGCAGACGCATCCACTCCTTGTGACTTGTGATTCAAATGAAACTGTATCTTTCTTCGTTATTACTATACCTTTGTCTCACACCTCTATTTACTGTCTCTATTATGCATTTCTTCTACTTTCTTCTCTTGCTTTGTGTGCTACATGGAAGGAGCTTAGCGACTTGAACTGCTGCACTTTGGCGCAAATTTCTACGTCGAAAACAGGCAGAGATAGTCACCAAAAGAAGATAGGAAGAAGTGTCTAGCTACCCTAGGCCGTACCGGGTCGGTTTATGTGTGTGTGTGCGGGCCCTACATAAAGTATGATTTTTAAAAATAAATTTAAATTACAATCCATTTTTTTAAATTTTCAATAAGTTTCATTGTTTTACTTTTTCTCAAAAAAAAAAACAATCAGGTTATGGAGGATATTTGTCATAAAATTTTGGATTTATACCCTGCGGATGGAAATACTAATGACGATCAATTTGACAGTGCCAATGTCACCGCAAACAATGGCAGCAGTTCTACTACATCTTCGAGTAACCTTGTCGTCGGTAGTAGTAGTAGTAGACATCATGAGCACGCATCGTTTCATAATACTCTACACCATGATGTGAATAAGTATCATGGAGTAAGTAGCAGTAGAAGTGTTGGTGGTGGCGCTGCTGGGAGTAGTAGTAGCAGTAGACATCGTGGAAGTGAAGCTATCAGAGGAGTAAGAGGTGGAGGCGGCGGTGGCGGAGAACCACCAGCAAAACGACAAGCTTTCATGCGTTCAACAAGTGCAAGTGATTACATCTATCCAACTGCTGTATATCCTGGTGCGTCAGCTAGTGGTACTATCTCGTTGGGTGTAGAGAATACAATGCTAAAGCATATGTCATATCATTCATCAATGCACTATCGTCTACCGTCTGGATCAAGTGTAAATAGTAACCATAGTAACAATAATTTGAATGTATATAAATAAAGATGTATATACGTGTAAGTTATTTATTTGTAAAATTAGTATTTTGAATGTTTTTCGTGTATGATTTTGCATGTATATCATTAGAGCTGTATCGATTGAGAGATGGCTAGGATATGTGTGATGCATGCGCCAAGCCATCACCTCTCTCGACGAACAATGTGCGCTGATTCCATTATGGATAAGATTTTATTTTGATAAATCACACAGTGTTTGTTGTACAGTTACATTAACTGATGACCACACGCTTCGAGCACAATTTATTGCTGCTCATAATCATATCAAGTTACTCACTCACACAACTTTTTTCCTTCATTTATATACATGTGTGGAATCGATTAGATATTGGAATAAAAATCAATATGAGATAATGTACATTCAGAAATAATAATACGAGTGTTATTGATCAATTACAATCAGATGGGGAAATAAGACGAGTGTTTTTATAGTCGAAATAAGTAACTTGTTAGAATGTTGTGATGTGTTTGAATTGAAATAGAATTTTAAGATTTTTGTATTATCCTCCTCTGATTTGACCGGCGGTAATAATAACTCAATCAGAGACAAGCTCTGTAGGCTAAAAGACCCGGTGGACCCCATTGAACAAAATAATATAATTTACAAAATACCCTGCAATGACTGTGAGGTCAGCTATATAGGTCAAACTAGTAGATCGGGGGTAATCAGATTGTTGGAACATAAGAATTTAAGCTAAGGTAAGAATGGTTGACCCCGAGGAGATAAGTAATTTAGAAAAATGCTCAGCTATTGCACTTCACGCATTAACAAACAACCACACTATAGGGTGGGATAGGGTTAAGATTCTAAGAAGTAATCTATGTAGGTGGAGAGAGAGGTTGGGTACTGAATCCTTGTTCATCGAGTCTATACCCAACACAACACATGCAACAGAAATGACTCAATGCAAATACCAGAGATATGGAAGATGTTATTACCACCAGTCAGTCATATCAGAAGAGGATAATAAATAATCTTAAAATTCTATTTCAATTCAAACACATCACAACATTCTAACAAATAACATATTATGACTATAAAAACACTAGTCGTATTTCCCATCTAATTGTAATTTATCAATAACACTCATATTATTATTATTTCTGAATGTACATTATCCCATATTGAATTTTACTCCAATATCTAATCGATTCCACACATGTATATCAATGAAGGAAAGAAGTTGTGTGAGTAACTTGATATGATTATGAGTGGCAATAGTTTGTGCTCGAAACGTGTGGTCGTCAGTCGATATTACTGTACAACACTGTGTGATTTATCAAAATAAAATCTTATCCATAATGGAGTTATGCCCTACTGTGGTGGGAGCTGTCTACTAGCCAAATTGGTAGACAGTAATTTACGTCAATATTTACGCTCCCAAGATTTGTCGTGAGAAAATGTGAACAAAGATTGACTTTGCGTAGGCGGATGCAGTTAACATATAGAGGATTTGACATTCAAGAAACAGTCACAAATAGATGAAAGATTAACTTTACGTGAGAAACAACCAATCGGAAGACTGTGTTTGTTTGCTTAAATAACCATAGTAATGTACATGCAAATATATAAATATGCGTTGATTTCCTTAATAAATGATCTGTTGCCTGACTCTTGCCTTCTGTCGTGACACTACCACAGTGCCCATGTTTTATGCTTATATCAATGTACGCTGATATAGGTTAAGATTGGAGGACAGTTTAAGGTGGCGGGTGGGGTGGTGTATTAGATGGTTGTAACTAACCAGGCAGCAAAGCGGCGGCGTATCTGCAACCTTGGAGAAACAACTCATGTATCTCCTTCTGAGATCCGAACCCGCATCACCCAGTGAGTGCTGTAATCAGAGATGTTACCACTGAGCAAGATATTCGGGCTGGCACTTGACCTCCTGTGGGACTACTGTTTTGGATACTTTGATTGCAGATACACCGCCTAGCCGACTGATGAGTTCCTACAAGCCCGAAACCTAGGTCAATGCAAGGCTTCCTCTCGATTACCTCCAACTATCTAACACCAAGAATTCAAAGTGCACCGTGATGGTCCGCCATGTAGAATGGACTAGACACAACAATACACTAGTTACTAACTAGTGTCTAATTAAAACAATGACATCAGTTTATATGAAGTCGTTGACTGTTAACTTGAATCTCAAGTAGGCAGCTGTAGACTGTCTGAGTGTGTGTGGTCGGTCCTCGAGGGACTAAGGACCAACAACCTGAGTTTCACAGTCAATGGTACAGATGCATCCTTTCATTTGTAGTCTTCCGTATCCATTAAATTCTTACTATTGTCCATACGCCGTCTCTGGCGTAGACGTGGTATCCAGCTGGCTGTCGACCAAAGAGCGTTTGTACTGCTCAGCAGTCCTCGCCGTCCTCCTTTATGGCTGTGAGGGAAACATGGCTGTTGAAAGTTAGAGGCATGAAAAACCTGGCTGTCTAGCCGTCTTTGATCATAGATGTTTGCATTCTATCTCCCGTGTGAAGTGTTATGATAGGGTGAGCAATATTGAGGTTAGGGTTCGGTCAAGTGCTAGGTATGGAGGGGAAATCAGTCAGCGAGTTTGTGAAGTTACACTGATTGAGTTGGTTAGGACATGTGTTACGCATGCATACCTTGCCATTGCCTTCCTCGACTGACGGGCAATGTTAGCTGACTGATGATCGATGAGGTTGGAGAAGAGTGAACTGATGGTGATCAAACCAAAACACAGCTTCATCGATCAGTGAAATCCACAACAGTTAAAGCTACGTAGGAAGGTGTAGATTTCTTGGTTGGGGTCCTCGGGATGGTATAACCAGTGGCTGGAGACAATTGGTGATGTTTTTTTTTATTCCTTCACGTTCCCAGTGGAACATAGGGCTTCAAGCTAGAAGCTTGAAGTTTCTGTAGCAGTGTTTATTTTTACAGGATGAGGTGGTAGCCTCATGCCAAACCTTCCCTCTTCGCTAGTTCTACCACTGGCTTAGTGAGGTAAAGGAGTGCGTCGGCCGGTGATCGAACCCCGGACCATGTGCATGGTCGGCGAGCATCCTAACCGCTGTGCCACCGACGCATTGGTGATGCGGATGGCTCAAAATCCTCGTTCTCAATAGCTGGCACAGATGCATTCACTCTTTGTGACGTAATCACGTGCCTTTAGGTAGATTGTTTGGTACTCGATTTACAGCTGTAAATGGCTCATCAATTTTGATGTGGTGTTCACTATCTACTAAATGTGACAAAATGGCAGTATTTATTGATTTAGTTACACTTTTTCCGAGCCAAAATTTTGTCGGTTTAAGGAACCGATAGATCGAATTAAGAAAAACAACATAATTTACTAAATAACGTGCAGTGATGACTGTGAAGTCAATTACGTAGATTGGTCAAACTAGTAGATCGGGGTCAGTTAGAAAGTTTAGCTAGACCTAGAATGATTGACCCTATTAAGTTAAATAACCTGGAAAAAAGTTTGGCCATTGCATTCACATGCATCTATTCATACACCATAGGATGGGGGGCACACGGTGAGAGTATTAAAAAGTAATATAGTTAGTTGGAGGGAAAGAGAGAGAGAGAGGGAGAGGTTAATCACTCAATCTTTGTTTATCGATTCAATACTGCACACATGCAATTGAAATGATGTAACGCCTGTCCTGGAGATTTGGAAAATTGTAACGAACAACACTGGGAAGGGAGACAGAGAGAAAGAGAAACATGTATATATAAAGCAAATTACGAAACCATATGACTAAAATTGATATGATTATGAACAATAAATTATGTTGGTGACGTCATCCAGTTATTAATAATACTGCATCATCACTGTGTGATATGTTTAAGATAAACTTATCGAATATAGAATTACATTTTTTACCACAGTGCCTAAGTTTTAAACTTACATCAACCAATCAGTAACACGTTTTTTTATTCCTTTATGTTCCTCGTGGAAAATACGGCTTCAAATTCAAGCCTTGAAGTTTCGCTAGCAATGGTTTTATTTTGTTACGGGGTAGGATAGCTAGTCTCACACCCAATCTTCCCTCTTTGCCAGGCTCAAGACCAGCTAAGCAAGGTTTAGGAGTGTGTCGGTCGGGGCTCGAGACCTGGACCACCTCAGTGGCTGGCGAGCAGTCTACCTCTGCGCCACTGATGCAAAGCCAGCTCCTCGACCGGAAATCGAACCCGAGTCATCCAGTAGCACGTGATGTAATGCATCTATGTTTGCTTTCTTAAGTGGTATTAATCAAACCAACATCTGGATAATTTCGGTTGCCGAAACAAAATTGTCGTGGAATTTCTTCTGGAACTGTGTAATTTGAAAATGATGAATTTGACTGCATGTGTACTCACCACTTCGACCAAGTAAAAGCAGTTATCCAGAATTAGGATGGTTTGAACTAATTCAGCTCTGTTTGATAAAGTTGGAACCGAGATACACTACCGATGGTTTCAGCCCCAAAACCGAACGAAACAACCACTTTATGTTCCAGTCACGTGGGGGGATGCGTGCTGATGAAGAGTCCCAAACACTAGAATGAAACAGCCGACTGTCTAGTCCTCCCAGCTGGTTTTCCAATAGTTCTCCCACTGATGTCAGCTCATGATGAAATCCTGTAAGCGGTCAAATCAAATCCCTGAAAAGCAACACTTGCATATGAATCTAAGGCTCATTAGCGACTGACCCTATTCAGGTAGGTAGTAGTTACTTGAGTTCTAGTGGAAATTTGTGACCAGTGAGTAGGGTGTGAAGAAGAATACTTGCCATCGATGACATTGCCTAGTATCAGTCGCTCTATATCGTGAATTGGCATAAGTTGAAATTAATGTAAGTGCAGAACTTAGGCACTGTGGTAGAATTTAATTCCAAATTAGATAAGTTTATTTTATACATGTTTCTCTCTCCCTTCCCAGTGTTGTTCGTTTCAATTTTCTAAATCTCCAGGATAGGCGTTGCCTCATTTCGATTGCATATGTGCAGTATTGAATCGATAAACAAAGATTGAGTGAATAACCTCTCTCTGTCTCCACTTAACTATATTACTTTCTAATACTCTCACCTTGTGCCCTCCACCCTATGGTGTGTGAATAGATGCAAGTGAATGCAGTACAATGCAATGGGTGAGCTTTTTTCTAGGTTATTTAACGTAATAGGGTCAATCATTCAAGGTCTAGCTAAACTGTCACGTTCCAACAATCTAGCTGACTGATCCCGATCTACTAGTTTAATTGACTTATGTAATTGACCTCACAGTCATCATTGCATGGTATTTGATAAATTATATTACTTTTCGTAACTGGATTTATTGGGTCCTTAAGGTGATAAAGTGTATCTCTGAGAGAGTTGGTTGATTTAAATGCCTTCCTAACTGATCCCAGCCTCCGGACGTTCCTTCTTTATATTGCAGAGCTACAGAGACTTTGAATTCTATAACATTTTCGTTATGCCTTGACCATGGTCTACGAGTTGTTCCATATTAGTTTGTTTATTAGATGTATCACACAGTCAGTGAAACAGTATTATTTACTGGATGACGTGGTTTCGACCAAAATTTATTGTTTCTAATCATATCATCAATTATAACCACACAACTTCGAAACTTGAGTTTTATAGTTTTCTTTGTTCTCGCCCATATGTCGTCGTAGGCGTGGTAGTAGAATTTTCCAGATATCGGGGACAGGTGTTGAATCATTCCTATTACACGTGTTTGCAGTTGATTCGATAAACAACGCTTCTGATGTGGTTGTGTTCTCTGAGCTGGATGGTTTGGTTGCGAAGCTTTCATTGCTCTACTGAGCAACATCTTCAGCGCATACATCGAAGTATGCTCAGAGAACACAACCACACCAAAATTATCCACCTGAGCTACAAATCTTCTCGATTATATCTAAACAAAGCTTCTGTTATCAATCTCTCCCTCCACCCTGTGACATTAGATTTTAAAACTGTCATTCTATCCCATCCATCCTATTGTATGATTTGTTGTGTGTAACTGCATGTAGTGCTATAGCTGAACTATTCTTTAGATTTCTTATTCGGTTCAACTAATCTAGATTTTGCTGCTGGGTTTTTATGTTCGGCTAGTCTGACTGACTGACCCTGTTCTACTAGTTTGACCTAGTTCACCTCTCCCAGATATCTGGAAAATTCTACTACCACGCCTACCACAACAAATAGGAGAGGACAAAGAAAACTTTAAAACTCAAGTTTCAAAGTCGTGTGATTATAATTGATGAAATGATTATGAACAATAAGTGAATTGTGTTCGAAACTGTGTCATCCAGTAAATAATAATACTGTTTCACTCACTGTGTGTGATACCTTTAATAAACAAACTAATATGGAATTACTTACTACCACAGTGCCCAAGTTTTACACATATATATTACTACGAGTTGTTCGCCTTGTAACCGGAAGGTCTTGGATTCAAACTCTGGAGGTGTGTGTACTGATGAAGAGTCCTTAGCACACTAGACCAAAGCAGCTGTCCTCGTATTTGCAGGTAGTTTTCCAATGGTTGTCTAATTGATATCAGCTCAAAATGAAATCTTGTAATCAATCACTTGCGTGAGCATCAGCATTTTCTGACTACTCATATTATTCACTGAGTAGTATATACCATCGTGTATTTATTATGTCACTTCACACATTTTATTATCTTCATAATGACTATTATTATTATTACTATTATGGTTATCATCACTTTTACAGCCGAATTTTACTGTACCATTGGAAGTATTCAATTGCAATTTCTATACATCATTGTGGATACCACTGTGTACAGAAAGCTGTAAATGGAGGCTGTCTCAATCACACACACTGCAGAGTCCTGATATTCGTCAGTTGACTGTCTCTCTGTCTCTCTCCGTCTCTCTGCGTATCTCTCACTACCTACCTCTCAGGCAGATGTTTCTTTAATCTCTTCTTGTTTTTTCTTTCTTTGCTTTTATATGCAGAATGTGTTTTATAATATTTTTATTAATAATTTTCTCTTACTTTTCATGTACATATTTCTTTGCTTTGTGATTTCAAGTAATACATGTTTTCTCGTCTCTTTTGAATGTGATTTTTAATAATAATAATAATAATAATTTGCTTTATTCCAAAACAATAAGTACTTGTGATACAGAATGGAATTCTCAACATTTTTACTACAGTATTGCATCCAGTTAGTACATTATCAATAAATAGAATTCTACATAGAGTGAGGAAACCAACAGTTCATTATTAAAACAATACATTGGCATGTCAGTAGCAAAGGTAAAGCTGAAATAGTGTTTGAAGGTGTTAGAAAAGTGGGAGCTGTCTTATTAACAGGCGTAAGCGAGAGAAAGAGACAAAGCAGCACATAACGGAAAAAGAAGAGAGAGAAAAGGAAAAGAAAGAAAGAAAATGTTGTACCTATTGATGATGTGAGTTTGAAAGACGAGATCCAGTTGTACTACTGACTATTTAATGAATTATAGGTGTCACGCCTAATGCTTTCTTTATCGCACAGAACACGAGCTATGTAGGGTATGGTTGAGTTTTTGTACTTGCTGGTGCGAGCATATAGTTTTCCAAATAGGTTTCTGGTTTTACCTGATGAGATGCAAGGGGAGAGTTGTGAGTGAAGATGGTGGTGTGAGTTAGATAAAATGGATTTGGCCCATTTTTCACATGAGTCCATGTGCCTGTCAACCAGAATATTAACAAGCTGGTTAAGTGGCACATTGCTTTCTCTGCTGACAACCTTTAACATCCTGGTCTATAGTAGGTATAGTCTTTCTTCAGTAGCCCGGGAAAAACTAAGGGGGAACAATAGAGAATAATAGGCAGGATGCGAGAATTAACGAATTGTAGGAGTAGGGGTTGGGTAATACCAGAATGTTTTAACTTTTTAATGTAGAAGGTAAGACGGAATATTTTCTTAGAAATTGCTAAGATATGAGACGACCAGGAGAGATCAGCAGATAGAATGACACCTAGGTATTTAATTTCCGATTTGGTTTCTATTTCAGTGCCGTCTATGTTGCATACCTCGTGAGAGCCAAACAGTTTGTTTAGGTCGGATTTATGCCTAAAGGTGAAATTGACCGTTTGGCATTTGGAGGGGTTTAGGGTAAGACCATTTTCCTTGGACCACTGGCTGATTTCTGACAGAAAGCCATTAAGTTTAGAGCAGTCGCTTTGACATTTGATGGGCAAAGATACAGACAGATCTTCAGCGTATTTGACAAAATTAATGTCATTTGAAGATGGTAAGTCATGTATAAAGAAAGAAAAGAGAAGTGGGGAGAGTACAACGCCTTGGGGGACTCCGGCTTCAGTGAGTACAGCAGAGTATGATTTACCTTTGTATACGGTGTACTGCATTCTGTTAGAGAAGTAGGAATGCAACCAGTTAGTGACCCAGGACTCAGTTTTTGTCAAAGAGAGCTTATTTAGCAGGAGACATCTAGGAACAGAGTCGAAAGCAGAAGTGAAGTCAAGAAACGTGCAGCGGACGTATTTGACACCTTTATCTAATGATGAGACGATGTTGTTGTGTAAGACGGCTGCAGCGTCTAAAGTGCTCCTACCCTGTCTATAAGCAAATTGTTTGGGGTCTTCAAAGCTTTTAAGGGAGGGTTCGAGTTAAGAAGTATTAGTTTTTCCATAAGCTTTAGAAACGGGGAAGTGATGGCAATGGGTCTGAACTTTACGTTCTTGCCGTTTCCAGGTTTGGGGACGGACAATTTTGATGTCTTTCCATGCATCAGGTACGATATTTTTGGAGAAGGAAGCATTTAGGATGTTGGTTAGTGGAGAACACAACACATCTGCACATTGTTTTTAGAACATATGCAGGTATACCATCAGGGCCAAGGCTACGTGAGGGCTTGAGCGTTTTGAGACATTTTAGAACATCGAGAGTATTAAAGTCATGAAAGTTATCAGCTACATGATAGGTAACATTAGAAGTAGTTAAAGTAGAAGGACAGCGTATAAAAGACTGATTAAGAGCATTAACATCATAAGAGGGAAAAGTATTACAACGCTTACTATTACCAGTAATTTCATTAAAAAGTTTCCACATACTGATTGGAGATTTACATGATAAAAGTGTATCATTATAGATAGCATTAAGATTTTTGATTTCAGATTTGATCTGAGCATTAATCTTTTTGAGTCGTAACTTGTCTTTGGATTTGTACAAAGTTTCTTTTTTCCTGCGAAGTTGTTTGAGATAAGGAGATGAGAAGCGGTCGAGGCGTTTGAATAGAGTTTGTTTGGGACAGCATATATCAAGGCAAAACTTAAGATAATCCGTTATATTGACAATTGTGTCATCTAATGAACTTTCATGGAATAAATCCCAGTTAGTATTTTGTAACATGCATCTTAGATTAAGTAAGTTTTCGGATGAGTAGCATCTTTGTTGTGCTTTCATAGACAGATGAGAGAAGACTTTGATATGTGTTTTGCTGTAAATTTTTGGTAGAACATGAACAATAGAGTGATGCGAGTTGAGGATTGGTGCACGTTTACGTGCTTCATAGATTCCTTCGTCATTTAAAACGCTGAGTCCTTTTTTTATAAATTTGGATAGTGTTATTTTATTAGATACAAGATGGAGATTATCTGAAAAATGTGGTGTGCTGTGATGCATTGCGGACACTAATTTGATCCTTCACACAATCCTCCAGTTTATATGACTCTGCTATGCGGAGTTCATCAGCATCTTTGTTGGCGAGTATGTATGTTCTCAAGAGTTGATTTGTAAGGATAAGATTTGTTTTTCGAGTTCCACCACGGATGGATATCTGTTATAGAACCATTGAAAACCAGCACTGAAGTACTGGGTAGCTGTTTCATCCTAGTTTGCTACTCATTGGCAGTTCGCATCCACTGTCAGAGTTTGAACCCAGGCGCTTCTGTAACGACAGAAGGCAAGACTCAGGCACAGATTGTTTATCATGGAAATCAACACATATTTATAGATTTTCGTGTACATTATTATAGATTATTGTTAGCTGACAAACCCAGTTTTCTGATTGGTGGTTGTTTCTCACTAAAATTTAATCTTTCATCTCTATGTTGCTGTCTCTTGAGTGTCAGATCATCTGTCTGCTAATTGTGTCCGCCTACGCAAAGTCTGTTGTCCGTCTTTGATCTTGTTTTCATATGACTAATATTTGAGACATAAACATTGACGTCAATTACTGTCTACCAATTTGGCTAGCAGCCATCTCTCACCACACTTCCAGTTACAAGGCAGGCTCGTAGACTATTCTGTCTGTCTGTTTGGATTCAACATAGAACTTGGCACTGAAGAGCAGCAGTTCGAGTTGCCACGTTCCAAACAGCACACAAAGGTAGACAAGAAAATGAGTGAAGAGAATCAATAGAGTTTTGACAAGTATAAGAGTGAAACAGAATGAGTAATGGTAGAAAGGAATATGAAAGTTTACAGAGACTGAATACATCTGCGCAAGCCATTGACAACGATTTTGAGCCATGTCACCTATTGTCTCCAGCCATTGATTCTTAGAGTCCCGAAGGCGGGCCCCAACCCGGAAGTCTGTATCTCCCTACCTGACTCAGTTTAACTGTCAGGGATTTCATGGATTGATGAGGCCATGTTTTTGTTTGGCCACCACTTACTCTTTTCCAACCTGCACCTATATCAGCTACTAAAGCCCGTCGGGGGAGGCGATGGCTTGACATGCGCAGCACATAACCTAGCCATCTCAATCTATGTAACTTTATAGCCTCTTCTCTTCGATTGATTTTCCCTCTTTGCCCAACACTCTACGCCTAACGTCAACATTACTTACTTTATTATATCACGTAACGTGAGAAAGAGATCGTAGACACCTATGATCAAAAACAGTCAACCTTTTCATGTCTTCAACTCGTATTGGCCATGTTTCAAAGCCATAGAGAAGGACGGGGCGAACTGCTGAGCATTACATACGTCCCTTGGTTGATAGCCGGATGTCACGCCTACGCCAGAGACGGTGTAAGTTAGCGAAAGCGTAGACTATTCACCCACTGGCAGCTAACTCAATGGCCAACCCATGAATTGTAACTTCTACCGATTCATGATTTCAGTGGCGAGTATTTATTCTCACTCTCGATCAAAGTAAAAACTCATAAGTTGGTTATTGACTCGGTTGCCAGTGGCTGAATGGTCTACGAGCTCGCCTTGTAACCGAAAGGTGCTGGCTTCGAAACTTAGGGGGTGTGCAGTGCCGATTAGTCCCAAACACTAGGACGAAACAGCTACCCAGTACTCCCTGGTTCTCTAACTGATATGAATTCGGGATCAAATTATTATCATTATTACTCGTCATTTGTGTTCCGAGAGGAACATAGGTGTTTCGCATTGCATATCCTGTCCTCTGATGTCATTTTTAACTGGCTCCGTAACTGCCACATGGCCTCCTCCATGTTTTTATTTGTTTCACATTTAGTGACCTGTCGTGTGACTTCACTCAATGGTGTCCTCTTAGCGCGTGTGTTTAACACCATCACTGTTGCCTTTTGCATGTTTGTCAGGCAAAAAGTTGTTGATTATTTCGTTGATCGAGTTCTTTCATGCTTATTCTTTCTAACCGGTCATATCTGTCCTGTAGTATGGAGCGAAGGTAAATGTTGATGTGAATCTGCACTAGCTAGCCTGTTGGAAATGCTTTTCGTGACACATAAGCAAAGTTCTCGGACCGTACAGAGGCAGTGACTAACTTGACATTAGTGTTGAAAATATATATCTTGTTATAAATACCCAGTATAGAAGATTTCCACACGAATGTAAGAGTAAGGGAGTACTGCCTTACTTTTTAAATCCTACATCTGACATCCTTATCTGTGCCACCTGTAGATAAAATTGTAACAACAGAAGACAAGGGCCTGGCAACAAATAGTTTATTTAGGAAATCAACAGATATTTATAGATTTTCATGTACATCATAGATTATGGTTAGCAAATAAACACAGTCTTCTGATTGGTAGTTTCTCACTGAACGTTAATCTCTCATCTCTTTGTGGCCTTTTCTTTGAAGGTCAGACCATATATCTACGAATCGTATTTGCACACGCTTAGTCTGCTGTGAAATGAAGCAACAAACTATTATTGAAGCTCACCGCGCGCTCGTAAAAATGATTTCAAGAAATAATGATACTTCAAGCAACTTATGCCCTTCCAACCTTACTTTTATTTTTATACTTAGATTCCTGTATTTTACCCTTGCTCACCTTGACTTCTTAATGTTCGACAGCCTTTCGCCTTTGTCTGGATTCCTAGCCTATCTGTGTCTTTTCGAGATGTTAGTGAGTAACCCTCAAAATGATTGTCCCCAATGTGACTTCTAACACAGATTTCCTGAAACCGCGTTCAAGCTGGCCACCTACAATGTTCGGACGCCAATGCAAATCGGACAATAGGCAGGGTTGGTAAGAACATTAGAAAGCCTCACTATCGATGTCTGCTGCATTTTGGAGACCCGCATTCAGGATCCCAGTGAAGTGCTTCGATTATCCTCTCCATCTGGAAGTTCTAGTAGTATGTACCACCTGCGCTTATCCGGGGACCCTGTGGCGTCGGCATCCGGCGTAGCTGGTGTCGGTGTCGCACTGAGCGCTAGAGCCGAAGCTGCACTGCTCGACTGGATTCCCATTAACAGTCGTTTATGTGCTGTGAGGCTGGAAGGTTATACAGGCGGGTCGGAGGGATATCGTAGTGCTGGCTGGGGACTTGGATTCTACAGATTGGGCGTCTGAGCTCAGAGGAGAATCGTCTAGGTGGTCAATGGGGACTACATGGTCGCAGGTCAGATAATGGGGACCGTCTTCTGCAGCTGTGCGCGAATCACAACCTATTTCTAGCCAGTAGCAACTTCCGGCACAACCATCGCCGTAGCGCTACCTGGCGTCCTCCCTCTGCGAATCAAGCTTGGACTCAGATCGATCATATTGCTGTCAGTTTCCGGTGGCGAGGATGCATACAAGACTGTCGCCCCTTCTGGAGCACATGCCTGGACTCCGATCACTTATTTATTTTTATTTTGATTACAGCTTGATTCCACACCGTATTTTCAGTACAAGTATGGAATTTTCAGCATGGATATCGGTAGCCCAAATTTCAGGCTGACCATAGATATCGGGTGTGCGCCGGCAGGGGATCGAACCCCGGACCATGTGCATTGTCGGCGAGAGTCCTAACAACTGTGCCACCGACGCACGCGTTGATGTGTGCCAAAATCGTCTTGCGATTTGGTGGGGTTCATAAAAGGCGTCGTCTAAGGGTTGATGTGAGCAAACTAGTAGCACCTGCTACTTCTTTGAAATATCAGAATGAATTACAGTCAATGTTTGCTAGCAACCCCCCAAGTAGTATAGATGAACATTGGCTCCATCTGCAAAATGCCATGCAAAGAGCGAGTGTAGCCGCTTGCGGCTTGAAAGAATGCTCCGCCATAAACCACTGGGTTTCTGCGAGTTCCTTGCAACTCCCGGATGAACGCTAGTCCATTCCGGCTGGCAGCGAATACAGCAATGAGCGAAAGGCGCTGACGCGCAAGATAAAACAGTGTTTACGTAAGGACCGCGAAGCCTGGTGGTCAGAACGTGCAGGTGAGATGGGGTTCAGCTGCTGCATCTGGCAACAGCTGGAAGCTGTTCCAACTCATCCGAGCCACCGGCAGCAAAAAACAAAGTGTCAGCGAGACGGTCACTTCATCACTTCACTAACTAACTACCTGTCACTACTCTCTTGATTACGTAAGATTATTGATTGTTTTACACACAGCGTTATTTCTCACATACTTTCATTTATTTTGTTACAATAACCTCGGACCCGTGTTGACAATTAACACTCCACGGTATAAATTCCTAAATAGTTGTACAGCTCTGAAGTATAGTCACAAAAAGTAGAGATCTCTTTGATTCAGTAATGTTTTCTGAGTCGGTTATAGATTTAATTGTGAACCTTTCTTTGTCCCCGGTGTAGACAGTATCTTCAGAGAAGGTTTTAGTATGAAATGTGCTTATTTAAATTCTCCATGAATAATCAATAGAGACTTCAATTAACAACCAATCACGATAAAGGAGGTTGTCAGGGGATACAATTACATCATCATTCATAGAGAGAGAATTCAAATAAGTACATTCCGTAATCAATCCTTCTCTGAAGTTGTTGTCTAGAAGAAGGGGACAATGAAAGCTTAGAAATTCAATCTACAACCAACTCACAGAACACAACTAAATCAAAATCATCCACCTGAGCTACAAATCTTCTCCAATAGGTTAGTTAAATCATCGATTCCTTGACTGAAAGTCACTTTTTAAGGTAGAACACTGCACAAATGAGCAGCAGTTCAACTTGCCATACTTCATAAATAACCTGGAGAAGAAACTTTGACAAATAGAGTTGTACGTGAGAAAAAATAATGAAGATTTAATAAATCTGAGAATTCACAAAGAGTGACTACTCATCTACCCTTCTCTTGAGAACATTTTTTGAGTCATGTTAAGAATAGTCTGAATCCATTGATTCTTAGCGTCTCGATGAACCTGACAAGACAGTTTACACCTCCCTACGTGGCTAGTGCAAGTTGACAGGTAAAGACTTGAAGGAATGATGCGAAATTCCAATGTATTTTATTCCTTTACGTTTCCAGTAGAACAGACGGCTTCATAATACAGTTCTGAAGTTTCGCTAGCAATGGTGTTTATTTTTACCAGAGAAGGTTTCTAGTTTTATGCTTAACGTTCCCTCTTTACCGGTCTTATTATTTGCTTAGCGAGGTAGAGGAGTTAATCGGCGGAGGACCGAACCCCGAACCACATGCATGGTTAACGAGCATTCTACTGCCGTGCCACCGACGCACCATTCTCTGCGTCTAAATTTTAATCTGACCACCACAAACCCTTTTCCAACCTGTTCCGATGTGAGATAAAATCACCTAACTAGGAAATACGATAGTTTAACATGAATGACACATCCTAGCCATCTCAATTGATGCAGCTTCACAACATCACCTATCGATTTTTTCCTCTTTACCCAACAGTGACTGAAGATAAAGACCTCAAATTGATGGATAAAATACCTTCAGAAGAAACATACTGAAACAATTTGCTGCTGAATTTTGATTGCTTTAATCGTGTTACTTTTGGAACGCCAGCTTATTCACTGCACAATAATAATAATAACTTTGATTAAGAACACACGAGTCAACCATATATATATAAAGAGAGAGAGAGATTGATAAAAGACAGATTCAGCGAAGAAAATTTTCTTTATCGACGAAATCATCTTCAGAGGCTGCACAATCGTATTTATACTTATAGAAATATATAGTGGTCTATTATTAAGTAATAGGGGGTGACATAATTGATATAATTACTCAGAAGTGGCTTTAGAAGTGAAAATTAAAGGTTGTAAATTACGTGGTACTCAACGGAACAAAGATAGAAATTTGATAAGGTTAAAATTGCTATTGATTGAGAAGAAAGTTGGTAGTTGAGTGTCCATTTAACAAGTGTGAAGAGGGTGTGAAAATATACAAAAGGAGCATATGAGAGTGATAATAGTGAATTAATTATTAAAGCAAAAGCAAACTAAAAGTAAGATTAAAAATTACAAAAAAGAAAAGAAAAAATCAAAATTTTTTTAACACGGAACGATTAGTGAAGAGGTTAAGACCAAGGTAGAATAAGAGACTGGACAAACTTTTTCTGTATACAGAGTTCAGGGTTGTAAAGATGAATTGCCAGCGCCTCCGCCATACACAAAAGCCGAAACCTGACGCCCTTTGTACCATTTGGCTTCACTTTGTAGACGATCTTAAAAGACGACTCCGGTGGAGCTACGTAGCCTGACTTCACCAAATGCTCGAGAATTGAGCTGGTAATTGTCGTACACTGTCCCTTTGTTAACCATACCGGATAATGTTCAGAGATGCGTTTGGAAAGCGTGTGCTTTGTGCGGCCAATATAACTACTAGCTCCACACGACCAGGTGAATTTATAAACACACATTGAGGTGGCCCAAAGCGGCAGTTTATCTTTCACAGAGATTGATAAAAGAGGTCAAAGGCTATTGACACTTATTAACACAACAAATCAAAGTGCATGAGTAATAACCATGTTTGAAAAGTCAGGGATGCTCTTAGCTGCTGCTAAACGGATCAGAGACTTGATGCCGCATCACAAAAAGCAATTCGAATAAACTACACACCTTTATCAATAGCTGTCTTCGCTCAATACTGCTCAAGATCAGATAGCCGGCCAGAAAAGATCAGCAATAGGGAGGAATCTCTGGCAATGAACGAACCAATCCAGGCAAGAACCAATTGTGCAACAAATATGCAGGAAGAAACGGAGGTGGATTTGCTTGGTCATACTCTGAGAAAACAAACCATCAGGTGAGTGAAATCACACCCCAGGACATCACTCGAGTGGAACCCGAATGGGAGGTGGCGAGTTAGTCGTTAGTGTGTGTGTGACATGGAGGAGGTGATGTGAAGAGGAGATGAAAGCATGTGAGCAGACGTGGAGCCAGGTGAAAACGTTGGCAGAGAAGGAAATTCAGTGAAGACGTGCGGCTGAGGCCCAATGTTCCTCTAGGAACTAAAGGAAACAATAAGAATAATTACCTGATCAAGAAGGTTGACAAATGATTCGTAGGGTGATGAATAATCATTTGGATGTGGTTGATAAGAGACAAGAGAATCAGAGATTGAAAATGAGTTGAAAAAAACAGCAGCATAAAACGGACTACATAGAGCTGATTATACGCCTATGCAGGAAAACAAAGAAAGAAGATAAATAGGTAAAGAAAAAAATGTTCTAAAGCTGCGATATTAGAAAGAGGTTGGATAAGACGGCTTCTGAACCCAAAGCTCAGGTCTTTCCTTAAGGATTGCTGAAGCTTTGGCTGCACGAAGATCTAGAGGAAATCCTTTCGAACAACTCACTATTATTATTATTCCCTTGGGTTCCGGGTGAGACATAGTTCTTCAACAACACATCTCCACTTTCTCCTATTTTCTGCCGTCCTCTTCATCTGGGTCCACGTCTAACCGTAGTCTCTCATCTCCCCTACCTACCAAGATCTCTTCCATATCACCCTCGCACCGACGACCCACTCGTCGACGGTCTCTTCAATGCATGCCCGATCCATCCATCTCCATTTTCTCCTACATATTTGTTGAGCGATCGGGTCTCGCATGTTGGTTTGTTGCCAGCCAGCCAGAGTTTCTTGTTGTTAATTCTTTCTGGCCATTTGATATTCAATATGCAGCCAGTGAAATGGGCAGCTGTTGATACAAGTCTGTAACTTCTTGGAAATCCTTTTCATGACACTTTGATTAGTCAAGTTTCTGACCCGTATAGAAGAACTGACCAACTTGACATTGGTGTTGGGAATTCGAATCTTGTTGTTTACGCTGGCTGGTTGGGTGAGTTCAGTGCAGAAGATTTCTAAACTGGTTTTACGTTGATGAAGGCGTATCTTGCCTTTGTGAATCTGGCCTGCTTTTACATCTTCATTCGTTCTGATTACCTGTGGTCGAAACGATGCTGCCTGGTGAGATAAGTGAAGGGAATAATGTCTGTTAATGGTGGGTGATTGGTGCTGGTTGTTGTTGTTGCGGTTCACTGGTTATCTTCATCACCTCCAAACGACTTGGTCCTACTTTATATGTGAATCTCAAAAAGAAGTTACAGATGATAGTGAATGACCAGAATTAATTACTCTGATATGAAAGAAAAGACGTTCAGCGAAGAGTTACTCCTCTTTTCAACGATGTCATTGATTCTCAAGCTGTACAATCACGCTTATATATATAGTAAATTAATTACCTTAGCAACAAAAGGAATATTTTCAAAAATGTGTAATTAGAATTGCAAATTTTAGACAACAAATTACATAATACAAAAAAGCCTTAATAGGGTAGAAATTAAAATAAAGCTAAATAAGTAAACAGAGTGACATAAGAATAAAAATTGGGCACTGTTGTAGAGTGTAATTCTATTATGGGTAATTTTTTTTAATATTTTGACCCCAACCAGTTTGCCTATAAACATAGTAGGTGTACCCTAGATGCCGCTGTAGTTCTATATCATAATATAGTCTCTAGTTTAGATAGAGGAGCCAAATATGTTCGGTGTGCCTTCCTTGATTACACATCTGCATTTGACTCTGTACCTAGGTCTCTCTTGTTAAGTAAGCTTGCTGCAACACAGAGTGAGAGCTGGATAAATAAGTGGTTGTATTCCTACTTTTCTGATAGGAAGCAGTACACTGTCTACAATGGAAAGTCCTCCTCTACCTCACTTACTTTAGCTGGTGTTCCTCAAGGTGCCGTTCTTTCTCCTTTTCTGTTTTCTTTTTTCTTACATGACTTGCCCCATTCTGATGTAGCCACTTTTGTCAAGTATGCTGATGACCTCTCTGTCTCCATGCCTGTCAACTCTCAGTCAGACTGTTCCATATTAAATAACTTTCTCTCGGAAATTAGTCAGTGGTCCTCTTCAAACGGTCTTAAGCTGAATCCGTCTAAATGTCAGGTAGTAAATTTTACTTTCAGACGAAAAAGTGACCTTCAACAACTAGCTAGCTCACATGGTCCCACTATCATTGACGGCATAGAGGTTGAAACTACATCAGATGTCAAGTACCTTGGACTGAGTATTTCCTCCGATCTTTCCTGGTCCTCTCACATCTTGCTAGTGACTAGAAAGATGTTTCGCTTAACGTTCTACCTTAGGAAGTTTAGGCAGTCTGGTATAAAGCAGTCTTTACTTTCTCAGTTTGTCAATTCCTGTATTCTACCCATCCCTCTTTACTGCTCCCCATTAATCTTTCCAGGACTACTTAAGAAAGACTTTGCTTCGCTGCGTAGGGCACTAAAAGCTGTTAGTAGGGCAAGTGGGATATCGTTAAACCAACTGGTTAACACCATAGTGGATAGACATATAATGTCATGTAAGAAACTAGCGAATACTATATTGTCAGACCCTGAGCATCCTCTCTATACACAGCTCTCTCCTTGCATTTCATCTGGTAGAACTAGAAGTAACTATAGGAAGCTATATGCCAGGACTACCAAGTATAAAAACTCCACAATACCTTATCTGGCACAGCTGTTATGTGATGAGAAAACTGTTAGGCATGACATGATGAATTTACTGCGGCACTCTAACAAATAGTTCCCATTAGCTTTTGTTCTCCTTTCTTTGTTACTATTATATTGCTGCTCATATATTCTATTACAGACTAATTTTATATATCGTATCCTGTGGTGCACTGTTTAAGTATGTGAATGCAATGCTGTTCTTTTTTATTTTATTTCTTTTATTTCTCTTTTTCTTTTTGTTGTTGTTGCTTTATATTTCTAAATCCTTATAAAATTTATGAGGTAATTAGATGCAATATTGTAATGAACGCTGAAAATTCCATACCTGTACCACAAATACTGTTTGGAATAAAGCCATTATTATTATTATTATTAAAGTCTCACAGTGATGTTATACAGTAATATACAGTAATATTTACTGATGACAGCGTTTCCATTATTTTCCAATGATTGATTTGATTGGTAGTATTATTTTCCATATTTCGGGTATGAGTGATGATTCATTCCTATTGCATGTGTTGGGTGTAGATTCGATGAACAAGGATTCAGTAATCAACCTCTCACTCCACCTACCTAGATTGTGGTGAGAGCTGTCTACTAGCCAAATTGGTAGACAGTAATTTACGTCAATATTTATGTTCCCAAGATTTGTCGTGAGAAAATGTGAACAAAGATTGACTTTGCGTAGGCGGATGCAGTTAACATATAGAGGATTTGACATTCAAGAAACAGTCACAAATAGATGAAAGATTAACTTTACGTGAGAAACAACCAATCGGAAGACTGTGTTTGTTTGCTTAAATATTCATAGTAATGTACATGAAAATATGTAAATATGCGTTGATTTCCTTAATAAATGATCTGTTGCCTGACTCTTGCCTTCTGTTGTTACATTTGGTGTCGCTGCCTGTCGCGAAATGAAAGTCCCATGGCCTGCAGCTTTTGAAGAAGGAGACATATGGATCTTCTTAAGGGACTTCGAAGCTATTGCAGAGTTGAATGGTGTGCAAGAGCCATCAGCGAAGACGGTTGTTCTTGGAACGCTACTGAGAGGCCGGGCGAAGGCAGCATATGATAGTGTAAGGCAAACAGAGGGGCAACCAACTTGGAAGTCAGTGGTGGAACGCTTGAAGCAGGAGTTTGACAGCCCGATGGACAGAGAGCGGGCAATGCAGCAGTTTCGCACCATGAAGCTGGGAGTTGACGGTGACCCTCTCGTATTGGCGCTGACCTTGATAAGCCTACTTCGTCGCGCTCTACCAACACTGGACGAAGATTCTGAAGCACAAATGTTGGCATCCCAGTTTATGGAGAGTGTCCCAGAACATATATCCCAACAGCTACATCTGGTTAACGCCGTACAGCCACTGGACATCGGAGAGCTTGCGAAGGTGACCAGACAACTATTGAGTAAGACGGTTGCAGCGGTAGAGCCACCAAAATCCGAGCAGTGTGAGAAACAAATCGAAGAGTTGCAACGTGAAGTGGCCGCGCTGAGACTGAGCATGCGGAGAGACCGGTGTTTCGCATGTGGCAAACTGGGGCACTGGAGAGACCGCTGCCCGGAAAGACTACAAAGAAGAATTTTTAAAAGATATACTGTGTCTTCTTCCTGTGTTCCGAGACTTGAGGTAATAGGGGCGATGGAGAAGGGGGCAATATATTCGAAGTTACGGGTAAACGATCGCGAGTTGTTGTGTTTAATCGACACAGGGGCTGCAGTCTCACTCGTAGATAGGAGTCTATGTGAGAGTATAAGACCATGTTCGTTGACAGTGCAGACAGTAGGCGGTCACGTGTTAAGAATCGCGAGAGTTTCAGACTGCAGGGTTAGAATTGGAGAGGATTGCGTGACGTTCCCATTCCTGGTTGTACCTGAATTGCGCCGAACAATCCTTGGGGCCGACTTTTTGCGAGAGGTGGATGCAGTGATTAACATGAAGAAAAAGGTTGTCGTTACGAAGTACGGGTGTTTTAGAATGCACGAGAATAGTGAGGTAGCAGGGATTGCGGCATCGGAAGTCCGAAGTATAGCAAAGTTACTCAGCAAATACGATCATCTGTTTACTGGAGATGGGGACCCATACGGTTATTGCGATAAGGTGAATCATGAAATTCCGTTAAGTGGCCCGAAAGTAACGTCATTTACCACGCGAAGAGTTCCATGTCATTTAGAAGGCGAAGTTGAGCGGCAGTTGCGAGAGATGTTAAAAGATGATATTATTGAAGAAGCTGATAGCCCGTACAACTCTCCAGTGCTGTTAGTAAAAAAGGCGAATGGGAAGTATAGATTCTGCGTTGATTTTCGACAGTTAAACAGTATGACAGAGTTAAGACCGTGTGCCATACCAACAGTAGTAGAAACTTTAGATCGCCTACAAGGCGCAAATTTGTTTTCAGTTCTCGATCTTCGCTCAGGATACTGGCAGATACCGATAAAGCCAGGTGATAGAGATAAGACGGCATTCATCGTGGGTCAGACACAATATCGATTTAAACGCATGCCGTTTGGACTAGCAGGTGCACCGTTCACGTTGAGACGACTGATGACGCTATTACTTAAGAACTTGAAAAACGTTGAGGTGTACGGTGATGATCTCGTCATATATAGTGAAAACGAAAACGATCATGTGAACCATGTGGAAGCCGTGCTGCGACGCATCGAAGAGTTTGGACTGCGCGTCAACAAAACCAAGTCTCAGATAGCCAAAAAGAATGTAACTCTTTTAGGACATAAAGTGGGAAATGGTGAGATTAAACCACTACCGGAGAAAATCTTGACGATAAAGACGATCCCGGCCCCGAATTCAAAGAGAAAATTGAGACAATTCTTAGGTAGAGCAGCGTTTTATAGTCGCTTCGTGAAGAACCTCAATGAGATAGCAGCCCCTCTGTACAGGCTACTAGGTGAACCGAAGTTTGTTTGGTCGGAGGAATCGCAGAAGACATTCAACAGGATTAAACAGCTGCTCGACCACCAACAAATGACACTAAAGCTACCTGTACCTGGAAGACAGTTCACAGTGTGCACAGATGCCAGTGACTACGCCATAGGTGTGGTCCTAAGACAGGGTGAGGGAATAGTTGAGTATGCCAGTCGGGTTTTGACACACACAGAGCGAAAGTATTCAACGATAGAGAAGGAATGTTTAGCGATGGTATGGGCAATCGACAAATGGAGACCTTATTTACTCGGCCGACGGTTCCACATCGAAACGGATCATAAGCCGCTACAGTTTCTGAAGACAGCGAGAGACCCACGAGGGAAATTGTCACGGTGGATGTTGCGTCTTCAGGAGTACGATTTTACCATCTCACACGTTCCTGGAAATGAAAATGTCTTGGCAGATTTGTTATCGAGACCAGAAGACGAGTCTGAGTTGCCCGAGGTTGCGTACGGAGTGCATGCAGTAGAACAAGACCCACTAAGACTAGCACGCAGACAAAGGTTGAACGATACGCTGAATACAGTAATACAGGTGATCACTAACGGAATAGAAGTGGATCCAGCTACAGCGAGTAAGGAGCTAACCACACTACTCAGACAGAGAGATCGACTAAGAGTGAATGCCCACGGGACTCTGACCTGGCGAGAGGACGACGGAAGCTGGCTAGCTGTCATACCTCAATGTTCGCGCCACGACATGATAGAAGAATGCCACCAGCTAGCACATACCGGAGTGACCAGAACAACCGACCTCTTGAGACAAAGTATGTACTGGCCAGGTATGAGAGAGGACGTAGCAAGATATGTACTTGGATGTCCACGGTGCCAGCTAATGAAAGGCGACCGGTGCATACGACCACCACTTCAGTCGATTCCAGTTACGGCGATAGGTGACTTGTGGTCCGTAGATGTTATGGGTCCATTTCCTCAGACATCCAATGGTAATCAGTACCTCTTGGTGATGACGGAACACGCGACACGATGGGTAGACGCCGTAGCAATCCCAGACCAACGCGCAAGGACCGTGACAGATACAGTAGTTAGACACATCGTTGCAGACCATGGCGTACCAAAGACAATACTGACAGACCAAGGTCCGTGTTTCGAAAGTGAAGAATTTACTTCCCGTTTGCAACAGCTTGGCATCAAGAGGATCCGAACGACCCCATACCATCCACAAACAAATGGCCTGACGGAGAGAAACAACCGTACGCTGAAGGAGTGGCTGGCCTCGAAGGGCGGCAACTGGGAAACGGAGCTGCCACTGATTCTACTAACACATCGTGCCACCACCCAGGAAACCACGAAAAAGTCACCCTTTCAACTGATGTATGGTAGAAAACCATGATTACCGATACACAACGAAACCTGGCCCCTTCACCAAAAGTGGAGTACGACGAAATTAAAAGCAGAGCGGAAAGAAGCCGTCAAGAATGTAATGCAGAAGCAGCGGAGGGACATCGCGAAGTCTCAGCTGAGAGAAAAGACTCAGTGCATTACCTTCTCAGTCGGGGACCAAGTGAAGTGTAGAGACAGAAGATATGCTGTCGGATGCGGGCCAGGTTCACGCAAACTCCTTCCAAAGTGGGAAGGACCATACACAGTCACAAAAAGACGGGGTCAAGTATATACCATCAGAAGAGGTGACAAACAAAAACGAGTTAACACCAGTCAGATCCAACGATGAGTGCATTGGGACAAGCTGGTCTGTAACAATCATCAACGAGAGAACGCATCACCCAGAAGGTCGGAACGCCTGCGCGCGAAGCTATTTGACGGGGGGACGAGTGTGGTGAGAGCTGTCTACTAGCCAAATTGGTAGACAGTAATTTACGTCAATATTTATGTTCCCAAGATTTGTCGTGAGAAAATGTGAACAAAGATTGACTTTGCGTAGGCGGATGCAGTTAACATATAGAGGATTTGACATTCAAGAAACAGTTACAAATAGATGAAAGATTAACTTTACGTGAGAAACAACCAATCGGAAGACTGTGTTTGTTTGCTTAAATATTCATAGTAATGTACATGAAAATATATAAATATGCGTTGATTTCCTTAATAAATGATCTGTTGCCTGACTCTTGCCTTCTGTTGTTACAAGATTACTTTTTAGAATTTTAACCCTCTCCCACCCTATTATGTGGTTGTGTGCTAATGCATGCATTGCAATTGCTGAGCTTTTTTCTAAATTACTTATCTTCTCTGGGTCAACCATTCTTTCCTTAGCTAAATTCTTATGTTCTGACAATCGGACTACCCCTGACCTACTAGTGTGACTTCTATTGATTCGTGATTTATAGCGTCACAGTTAGCCAATGTCATCGGCAAGTATTTGTCCTCACAGCCAACCTGATAGACTCCAGTGGTCACAACTTCAAGAACTCTACCCCGTAATCAGTCATCAATGAGGAATAGATAGGGAGTGAGGTGGTGGAGTGTGCCGACCACTTCACTTACTTGGAAAGTCGCATCAGCCAGTGCCAGAGGGTTGATCGCTGACGAAAGCTCAGTACGGATACAGAAGGTTAGTTTGGCATATGACAACTTACGCTTACCAAATGTGATATCCGACTGGCTGTCGACCAAAGGGCGTGTGTACCGCTTATCAGCACCAGTTAGTTCTGTCATTGAAAGTGGAAGAAATGAAAAGCCTGGTTGGCTAGCTGTCTGCCTTCTACCCCCCGTGTGAAGTAGTATAATAAAATGAGATGGTTAGGACATCTGTTACGCATGCATGCTTGGCCATCGCCTTCCTCGACCGACGGGGAATGTTAGCTGACATAAGATCAATGAGGTTGGAAAAGCGCCAGTGGTGGTCAAACCAAAAGTTGGCTTCATCAGTCAGTGAAATCCACAACAGTTAGTTTAAGCCAGTCAGCCACGTAAGCAGGTGTAGACTTCCTAGTTGGGGTCCACGGGGTAGTAAAAATCAATAGCTGGAGATAATTGGTGATATGACTCAAAATCGTTCTCAATGAATAGCGAAGACGCATTCACTCCTTATGATTTCTAATACCCAATAAAACTATATGGTTCTTCGATATTACTATTCTTTTTGCCTTATATCTCTGTTTACTGTCCCTGTTTTGCATTCCTTTTCACTTTCTTCCATTACTCTGTGTGCCACATGGAGGGAGTGTGGCGACTGGAACTGCTGCACATCGGTGCAAAGTTCTACGTTGAAACCAGTCAGCCAACTAGATTAATTTGGAACTGTTGGTTTTCAGAAGTTGGATCAGTGGGGATTAACCATCCATTCACAATGTTAACACCTCACTGAATGCCTTGAATTGAACTAGTTTGACCTATGTAGTTGACCTCACAGTCATTGCAGGGTATTTTGTAAATTGTATTATTTTGTCTAATTGGGTCAACTGGGTCCTTTAACCTACAGAGCTTGTCCTACCTGAGTGAGTTTGTAGGTTTGAATGCCACCCTAATTCCTGCTTTATTGAGAATCCTACGTAGGGTCTCAGATGTACCCTCTTTATATGGTATAACTGTACGGTTATACCATACCCGAAATATGGAAAATATTACTACCAATCAAATCAAGTGGAAAACAATGGAACTATATAACTATACATATCCGTTCTAATCCTGCGTAATTTTGTTTCTAAGCCTCTCGTAAAAACCATATCTAGTTGGAAATAATTATCACCTTTTATTCTCCGTCATAATTATGTGGAATCAAACAAGAATTGTCTCTATGTAAAATTATGTATTTAAATGCGATTGTACAGCTTTTGAAAATGAAATCGCCGAAAAGATATCTTTGCTGAACTTCTTATTCTTCGCAATCTAATGTTCCAATAGGTTTTTCCACGACTATATAAATGAATTTAGGAAGTCGTGTGATTACCTTGATATAATTATGAGCAATAAATTGTGCTCGAAACGTCATCAGTAAATATTACTGTATAGCACTGTGAGACTTTATCAAAATAAAAAAATTTACCCATAATAAATAGAGTGTGCGTCGGTGGCATAGCGGCTAGGATGATCGCCGACCATGCACATGGTACGGGGTTCGATCCCCGGCCGACGCACTCCTTCACCTCGCTAAGCCAGAAATAATGCTGGTGAAGAGAAAAGGTTAGGTATGAGGCTAGCAACCCCATCCTGTAAAATGAACACTGCTACAGAAACTTCAAGCCATTAGCTTGAAGCCCTATGTTCCGCTGGGGGACGTGAAGGAAAAAAATAATAATAATAAATAGAGTGACGTAGTATAATTGGCGGCGTTAAGTAGAATTCAACTAAAGTTGAATGAGATTTAGGTTAACAACACTGATAACAAGGCGTAGAAATTTATTACATGTTGAGGAAAGAAAATAATACAATTAAGGTAAAAAAAGAAAGCTAAAAATTACTTATTTCGTGTTACGATGGATCAGGTTCACCGTAGATTTAATGACTGAACAAACAAACTTCTTTTGTATGCAGACTTCGGGATTCTTAACATGTGAATTGTTACTGCTTCTGCGGGGTTTGAAGAAGTTTGATTCTTTCTCTTTGAACAAGATTCCCACGTATTCTGCAGATTACTTTGTGGGTTGGCTTGGTGTTCAGATTAGATCAGGTGTTTCAGGATAGAGCTACGAGTAGGGGAGGGGGGTGTTTCCTCCTATATAAAACCATGAGGGTAAGTGTTCGATGATACGTTTAGATAGCAAACGCTCTATACAAGAAGGTTAATTGATAGATACACATTCATTATGTTCGGCCAACAGTGGTAGCTTATCCTTCACGTTCATGCGAATCATTTGTTTTGTAGAGAGGGTTATTAGAAGTTCAACCGCTAAGAAGGCTTTCTTCAATCAACAGAACAGGCGATTGCTCAGTATTTCTGTTAAGGAGTCTCCATTGAATTGTAAATTTAAGTAGAGAAGTCTTTTAGGAGCAGATGTTATTGGATAAACAGATGATCGCAAATCTTAGACTTATGTTTCGTTCCTTCTTCAACTCATCAGTTGGAGGGTGCACCTGATTATTTTTTTCATCTACTTACAAGCTTAGTCACAATTAGCACAAGAAAGTACGGTAACGTCTAGTAGTGGTGCTACTATACGGATCAGAGACTTGGCCAGCGCGTCATAAAGAGCATCTCAAACAAACGACAGACCTTCATTAACTGTTGTCTTCGCTCAATACTCAAGATCAGATGGCCGGCCAGAAAAGATCAGCAACAGGAAGGGATCTCTGGGAGCGAACCAACCTGGCAGGAACCGATTGTGAAACAAATAGGCAGGAAGAAATGGGGATGGATTGGCCATACTCTGAGCAAAGAAACCATCAAGTGACATCACTAGACAAGCCATTGCTCGAGTGGAACCCGAATGGGAAGTGGCGAGTTGGTCGTCAGTGCGAGGGTGGGGTGACTTGGAGGAGGTCATGTGAAGAGGAGATGAAGACGAGTGGGCAGACATGGAGCCAGGTGAGGACTCTAGCAGAGAACCGAACGCAATGGAGACGCACGGCTGAAGCCCTATGTTCCTCTAGGAATTAAAGGAAACAATAATATTAGTTCAGAAATGGTTTCTGGCTACTTATGTTCGTGGCAAGAGCTCTTCCTATATGTAAAGAAAATCTGGAACTGTGTATACAGAAACGATATATCCAATCCCTGACGTTACTGTGGCCTTAAAAGTTTCCTTTCCTAACTTGTAGAATAATTTGTTATGTAATCTACGTACACTCGTTCTTGTTTCCGCCTTTTCTTTCTTTTCAAACTCGTAAACTTTAAATTATACATTATGCACATATTCTGAATCTCTTACCCTTTGTGAACAATATTCTTGTTTTCAAGCGTTTACAACTTTAGTGACAACTATTGCTGAGTAATATTCATCGCTTAGTGTAGTGTCGAAGAAGCAGCAAAGACAGGACTCCAGGTGAACATACACAAGACAGAGGTTATGGAAATAACCAACAAACCAACAACAACAACAGGAGCAGCAACATCCAGCGCCAATCATCATCAACGGGAGGGATTTGAAAGAGGTTACTTCATTCACTCACTTATCTAGGGAGCATTGTCTCAACTACAGGAGGAACGGACGAGGATGTCAAATCGAGAATCAGAAAGGCGAGAAACACATTCATCAACCTGATACCAACCAATCTGGAAATCTTCGTCACTCAACTCAGCCTGCGTCAACAGCAAAATTCGGATTTTCAATACAGACGACATCAAGTCAGTCAGTTCTTCTATATGGATGGATCAGAAACTTGGCCAGTGTGTCACAAAGAATATTTTCAACAGCCTGTTGCAGATCTTTATCAACAACTAACTGTCTTCGCTGGCTCTATACTGAAGATCAGATGGCCGAAAAGAATCACCAACGAGAAACTATGGGAACAAACAAAACAAGAACCAATCACCCAACAAATATGCAGGAGAAAGTGGAGATTGATTGGACACTCACTGAGCTGAGGAGGTCACTGGGTGACATCGCGCGTCAGGCCATAGCTCGAGTGGAACCCGACAGGGAAGCGGCGAGTAGTGGGACGTCCAAGGGTGACATGGAGGAGATCGTGTGAAGAGGAATTGAAACAGTATGGATTAACATGGATGCAGGTGAAAAGTACAGCAGAAGACAGAAGCAAGTGGAGACGTGCAGCTGAAGCCCTATGTTCCACTAGGAACCCAAGGGAACAATAATAATAATAGTGTTTTCAAATTACGTAACTAAGTTTCACAGTTCAAGTTTAATCACTGAATGACATCAGTTAGAGAACTATTGGAAAACCAACAGTGAGCACTGGATAGGTGTTTCGCCCTAGTTTTGGGACTCATCGGCAGTACGCACTCACCAACTGGGTTCGAACCCATGACCTTCCGGTTACAAACTCGTAGGCTAATCAGCCACTGGGACGTGACTCAGTAGCCAGCCCATGAATTCCAACTTCTAACAATTTGTGATTTTAGCTTGGCTTGCATCAGCCAATGGCATCGGTGGTGAGTATTTTTCCTCACTCCTAACCGACTGGACTCCATTGGTCACGACAGCTTACTAGAACTCCAGGCGACTTCTTCCTGCAGACAGTCACTAACGAGCATCAGAATAATTTTCAAGAGCTTACTTGAAAGGATTTGGTTAATTTCACGTTCGGTCGCGGATTGATTTCAGTTAGAGAACCCCTGAAAATCAGGGAGTATAGTATAATTGCTTCGTCCTAGCTTGAGACTCTTTTAGAATACGCAGACATAACCCCCAACAGGGATCCAACCCAAGTTACAAGGAGCGTTGACCAATTAACCACTGGGATCGAATCCAATGGTCCATTAATTCTAACTTCTGTTAATGCACGATACCTAGCGAAACCATCAGTCAATGTCATCTGCGCATAATTTGTCCCCACGTCCAAATTGGTGGATCCAATGGTCACGGCTTCCCACTAGTAATTCATCCCAGGTGACCACATCCTCGTAGACCAACATATGGAAATGAAACTAGTGACTGACTATGTTCGATCCTTAGTGAAGTAATGGGTGACTGCAGCTAAAGGGCCCCAAACAAGGACGAAACAACTCCCCAGTTTCCAGCGGTTCTCTACCTAAAGCCAATGTGCGATCAAACTTTCGGTCAGTCAAATCCCTGCAAACCAGCACTCATAAACATTTTCTCTCGTGAAAAATTCTCTCTTTACGGAACTAATTTAAGGTTTCAAAACTGTGAACCGATTATTCACAAGGTCATTCTTATTTTACTCTGCCTGAAAAATGTAAACTCTTACTATATGAAAAGGCACTTTTGATTAGTGGGGACGGAATCATGAATTCTAACTTCTATCGATTCGTGATTTATAGCGTCACAGTCAGCCAATGTCATCGGCGAGTATTTGTCATCACAGCCAACCTGATAGACCTTACTGGTCACCACTTCAAGAACTCCACTCCGTAATCAGTCATTAATGAAGATTAGATAGGGAGTGAAGTGGTGGTTTAGCCTGTTGATCACTTCACTTATTTGGGAAGTTGCATCAGCCAGTGCCAACGGGTTGATCGCTGACGAAATCTCAGTACGGATACAGAAGGTTAGTTTGGCATGTGACAACTTACGCTTACCAGATGTGATATCCGGCTGGCTGTCGACCAAAGGCCGTGTGTACCGCCTATCAGCAGCAGTTTGTTCTGTCATTGAAAGTGGAAGACATGAAAAGCTTGGTTGGCTAACTGTCTTGGAGCATAGGTGTCTGCCTTCTACCTCCCGTGTGAAGTGGTATAATAAGATGAGCAATATTGAGGTTACGCTTCGGTCGAGTGCTAGGTATGGAGGGGAAATCAGTCAACGACGTCGCGAAGTCACATGGATTGAGATGATTAAGACATGTGTTACGCATGCATGCCTAGTCATCGCTTTCCTCGACTGACGGGGAATGTTAGCTAACATAAGATCGATGAGGTTGGAAAAGAGTTACTGGTGGTCAAACCAAAGGGTAGCTTTATCAGTCAGTGAAATACACAACAGTTAGTTTAAGTCAACCACGCAAAGAGGTGCAGACTTCCTAGTTAGGGTCCACGGGATAGTAAAAATCAATGGCTGGAGATAATTGGTGCTGTAACTGGCTCAAAATCGTTCTCAATGAATAGCGCAGATGCATTCACTCCTTATGATTTCTAATACCCAATAAAACTATATGGTTCTTCGATATTACTATTCTTTTTGCCTTATATCTCTTCTGTTTACTGTGCCTGTTTTGCATTCCTTTTCACTTTCTTCTCTTACTCTGTGTGTCACATGGAGGGAGTGTGGCGACTGGAACTGCTACACATCGGTGCAAAGTTCTACGTTGAAACCAGTCAGCCAACTAGATTAATTTGGAACTGTTGGTTTTCAGAAGTTGGATCAGTGGGGATTAACCATCCATTCACAATGTTAACACCTCACTGAATGCTTTGAAGTGAAAAAAACAGGAGTAAGAAAAGTTTGTCTTTGATCTTTCTTATTGTAGTAAACTGGATTATGCCGGACTGAAGGGGGAGCGACAAGATGAGAATATGACAGACCCACAAAAGAAACCTCGAATTTCTCATGTCATGTGCCAAGTGGAGGTGGCCGGAGACAACCAGGTGCGGAAGAGAAGACAGGATGCTACTGAGGTCCCCACTATCTACCATTCAGAAGGCAAAGAATTGCAATAATAACGATATAATAAATTTAGACAAAGCAATAAGAAGACGTAATTTGTCTGAATCGTGTAATGTATATGCGCAAAAATTTCGAACAATCTGATCACACACGGACTTGTCATAGGAATATATATAAAATTAATAAAGAGGTAAGAGGTGATAAAATAGACTTAGGTCAAGTTAAAAGGACATATTCAAGGTCAAAATAACAATGAAGGCCACTAAACCAAATAGCAGAAGTAATAGTACATCTGCTGTGGTATCAAAACAAAATTTACCAAGGAAGGTTTAATGTGATGACGAATTGTTTTTGAACGCATAAAGGTGGTTTAGACTTCCTAATTACTAGCTAGGGCTTCCACAAACTTTAGGATACGCCACAAACACGTTATATGGATGGATAGGTTTAAAAGATGTTTTAACGTCAATTTTATGTCCTGTCTCTATAATATTTTTTGCAATAGAAGAGCTAGGTCTCCCGTTCTCACCGTTAATAGGTTCTGAAGATTCCGTTTGTTTCTGGAGCCATTTAGGAATATGCTCTGAAGTCAGCCCTTACTTACAGAGATCGATGAGTCCTCCCTATGTATATGCGTGTGGCCACACGTACATTCAAATTGGTAAATACAGTGGGATGTGACGTCATTTTTAGCATGTTCGAAGGGCTTAGATAGATAGATATATTGGCTTTACATTCTCTATTATTATTGCGCATATACATTACACGATTCAGACAAATGACGTCTTCTTATTGCTTTATCTAAATTCATAAAGGGAACTAATTGTTTTAGATATAATAAATATAATTATTTATCAAATTAACATTCATATATTTATTTACATAAATCTGTACAAATAAAAATGAAGCGATCAAAAGTTTCATAGTGTGTGTGTGACCTGAGTCCTTTTAGTAATCCTCTTTGACTGATATACACACTTCACAAATATTTATGTTGTATCCATTGACGATGAAGTCACTGATGATAATGACGATGATGATGCTGGGATAGGATAATCTGGACTTGTCTCCTCGTCTAAACTATGCAATTCTGTTATAAGTTTATCACGTAGACGGATTGTCGCACGATCGATATCCAGTGTTCGACGACGTAGTTTTTCACGATTGAATTCTGTAACCTCAGCTAACCAACAAAAATCACCTAATATTAAATATTGTTTAATTTCTGATACTAAACGAGCAATATTTTCACATGCATGAACCTAAAATTAAAAAAAAATAACAAAAGAAGAGGCGGGTGGTTGGTTAGGATAAGAATAAATATTCTCTTGTTTGAAATAAGGAGTATAGTGTAATTTACAATAAAGCGAAAATATTCATTCAGATATCTATAAAACACAAATAATCAAGCAAAGAATATCCTTTTCGATAATTTCCTCCTCTTCTGGCTCTACAATTATGTTTATGTATGTTTATATGCATAGAATATTCTGATGATATTAAATAGTTGGAGGCAATCGGCCACAGGAAGCCTTGCTCGACCTAGATTTCGTGCTAGGTGGCACTCACTAGTCAGCAAGGCGTATCTGCAACCTTGAAGGAACTCATATCCCTCCTTCTGAGATTCGAAACCGCGCCACCAATTGCCGCCTACAGTCAGAAACGTTACCACTGAGCTATTCGGGCTCGCGATTGACCTCATGTAAGACTGTAGTGGGTAGTTTGATTGGACACTAGTAACTAGTGTGACGTGTCTAGTCCTCTTTTTTGGTGCAGACTGAATTCCGTCGTTAGTCAGGTTTGCAGTGTGACCACCATTCTAAGTGGCCCGCCATCACGATGCACATTGATTTAATGATATTAGATAGTTGAAAGCAATCGACAGGAAGTCATAGACCTAAGTTTCATGCTAGTTGGCACTCCTCAAAAACAATATTAGTGTTCTTTAAATAATATGGATTTGTAAAGTATTATCAATGCAATTACAGTTTATTAAAGATGCTCAAATAATAATAATAATAATAATAATAATAATAATAACAAATAGAATATCAACTAAAATTAGGGAAATTTCTACAAAAATTGAGGATTAATCGAACCTAGATGACCAAGGTAAGGATAATGTCTGAACTAGCTTCTTTTGGATATATGTTAGGCTTCCTTATATAGATCCCAACAGCCTCAGTAATATTTAGTAATCGAACTCTTAAGGCGAAATTGAGATTCACAGGTATGCGGTAAATGACCCTGATAGCATGGTTAACGTCAATCTTGTGTTCTGTATCCACAAGATGAGATAGAATAGCACTACGAATATATTTTGTTTGTCCTTTACTTAACCACTATGCAGGATGATGTTCGGAAATCCGACGAGAAACACGCCTTTTTGTACGGCCTAAGCAACTGACTAGCTCACTTCACAGGAGCAGTTAAATTGGTGGATACACATGGAAGAGGCGAAATTAGGCAGTTTGTCTTTTACTCCCGAACGCAAAAGAGGAGTGGTTTTGAAGACACAGCGTAATTCAGCAACAGTAGGGAATGCTCTTTTTACCGAATTTCTAAGGCGTTGTGTTAGTATCTCGCCGATGTTATCCCCTAGGGACTTCATTTGTAAGAATAAGGCCTTTTTAGGAACTGTTAGTACCTTGGGTTGCTTTGATTTTAGATTCATATTCTTATCAATAAACTTTTCGGGATAACCGTTTTCACTCAGCAACCGTTTAATATTATTAAGCTCCTCAACAAGACATTCATCCGAGCAGATTGTTCTTACTCTATGGACAAAGCACTTTATCAGATTGCGTTTGTATTTTAAGGGCACGAAGCTGAAAAAATGAGTATACTGACAGTCAGTTGATGTAGGTTTTCTATATACATTTCTTCTTCTTGTGCCATCTTCTTTTCTGGTCATAAAGACGTAGTCTGGGGAATGAAATACTAGTCTTTTTCTTTCTCAATACTAACATTTATTGAAAGATGAACCTCATTAAATTTATCCAGGTTGTATTTTGCTTCCTTCTCATTTTTCATAATCAAAAATGTATCATCCATGTACTGACAATGTAATTCTCGTTCATCAGTTACATCTTTCAATAAGTAAGAGTACTTTTGATTGGATACTAGAGTTAGTAACTAGTGTAATGTGCGTGTGTGTGGTCCTTGGTGTTGGTGCAGTCAAGTTTGCAATGTGGCCATCATCAAGCTAGGTGCCTCACCATCACGATACATTTTGAATTGTTGGTATTAGATGGTGAGTGTACTGCTCAGCAGTTCTCTCCGGCCTCTTATATGGCTGTGAGTGAGAAATGGCTATTGAGAGTGGAAGACATGAAAAGCCTGGCTGGCTAGCTGTCTTTGATCATAGGTGTCTGCATTCCTTCTCCCGGGTTAGGTGATTTAAATAGGGTGAGCAATATTGAGGTTAGGCGTCGCGTGTTGGGTAAGGAAAGAATGTCAACAGATGAGGTCGTGGAAATACATTGACTGAAATAGCTAAGATGTGTTACGTATGCCTATCCATCGCCCTTCTCGATAAGCAATGTTAGCCGGCATATGATCAGATTGAAAGACAGCTAGTGGTGATCAAGAGAAAATATGGAATCAGTTCATGGAATCTTTGAAAGTTAGTCTGATCTAGCCACGTAGGGAGGAGTAGACTAGCTTCCTAGTTGGGGTCCTTGGGATTCTAAGAACCAATGGCTGGAGACAATCAGTAATATGGCTCGAAATCGTTCTCATTGACTGAGATGCATTCATTCATTATGATCTCACATCTACTAGATTGTCATGTTTGTTTCATGTTACTATTCTTTCTTCACATTTGTGCTTCTTATTGCTCTCCTGAATCCCTTTTTTCTCTCTTTTGTGTTTCTTGATCTGCTTCATGGAGTGTGGCAACTCGAACTGGTGCACTTCTGTGCAAAGTTTGATCTCTGACTGACTGATTTCAACATAGAACTTTCCACAGATGAGCACCAGTTTGAGTCGCCACACTTCACTTAGCCTACAAAGCAAGAGAAGAAAGTAAAAAGAGATTCAGAACAGAGATATGAAGCAAAAAAGAATACTAATATGGAAGAACAGCAGGATTTTATTGGATAAATCACAAGCAGTGAATGCATCTGCGCCAGCCATTTAGAACGAAGATTTCGAGCCAACCACATCGCCAATTGTCTCCAACCTTCATTGGTTTTTACCATCCCAAGGACCGCTAAGAAGTCTACACCTTCCTACGTGACCGTTGTTTATTTCACTGACTGATGAAGCCACCCTTTGGTTTCACCATCACCAGATCTTTTTCAACCTGGCCCTATATCAGCTAAGATTCCCTGTCGATCGAGGAAGGCGATGGCTATACATGCATGCGTAACACATGTCCTAAGCATCTTTCTCGATCGACGTGACTTCACAACCTCGTCGATTGATTTCCCCTCTCTCCTTACCTAGCACTTGACCGAAGCGTAACCTCAATATTACTCACCCTATTACACCTACCACTTCACACGGGAGATAGAAGGCAGGCACTTATGATGAAAGACAGCTAGCCAGGCTTTTCATGTCTTCCACTTTCAATGACCAGGTCCGATGTAGAAACCAGTCAGTTTGTCAATCAACTTTCAGTTGTTCATTCTCTTTTAGGTGACTACTCATTGCGTGAAACATTTCCTGGAGTACATTACCATTATTTGATTATTTTCAATGAATCTCCTTTTGAATACCAGTCATTTATTATTATTGTATTCCTTTACGATCCCATAGGGCTTTAAGCTGGAGCTTTGAAGGTTAGCTAGTAGTGATGTTTATTTCTACGCGAGGAAGTTGTCAACCTCAAGCTCAACCTTCCCTCTTTGCCAGTCTTATATTACTGCCTTAGCGAGGTAAAGGAGTGCGCTGGTGGCTGGGGGTCGAATCTTGAGCCACATACATGGTTGGCAAGCATTCTATCACTGTGCCATTGACGCACCTTTTAAATACAAGTATAAACGTTCAATCTATAAAAATAACTCAATACGAGAACTTTCCACTCAGTAACCAAACAGTTGAAAAAGAAATAGAAAAATAATATTTAACTCTTTAATTCTAGTAAACCTTTCAAAAACTCACAATGTTAGCAGCTCTCACGCTAAACTCAAATGTATCTTGAGCACATTGAGTATACGGATTCAATCCTTTAGCCAATTCATTTGGATCAATCTATAAGTGTGTTGTTATACAACAGAACTGTAATCTCACCTTAGATCGAGATAGAATCATTTCATAATTAGACAAAATTGAATTAATATTTGTTCGAAGTCTAGACTTCAAACTTTGTATGTGTGTATTCCTTTTACGGGGTACATTTGCTTGACTACTTGACGGTGTTGGGCGTGGCTGATTCGACTGCATAAGAATACCCTTCTGTTTTCTGAATGAGGGAAGAAAGGGAAACAAATATTTAACAATTTACAAATCAATTAATAATAAGTGTTAAGTAAATACAAGCTAGAGCTTTGAAGATTCGCCAACAGTAGTGTTTATTTTTACGCGAGAAGGTTGCTAGTCTCATGTCTAACCTTCTCTCTTTACCAGTTTTATTATCGGCTTCGCTAGGTAAAGGGGTGAGTCGGCTCGGGGTCAAACCCCTAACTACCTGCGTCGTTGGCAAGCGTTCTACCGTTAAGCTACCGACGCTTATCAAAACTATGAAGTAGTCATAGGCCTCATACTTCTGGATAAACCCTAAAAAATGCCTGTTTACATCTGTTGTGATGACTAATCATTGCTGCTGGATTCAACATAGAACTTGGCACCGAAGTGCAGCAGTTCGAGTTGCCACGTTCCAAATAGCACACAGAGGTAGACAGGATAATGAGAGAAGAGAATCAACAGAATTTAGATAATTATAAGAGTGAAACAGAATGAGTAATGGTAGAAAGGAATATGAAGGTTAAAGAGACTGAATACATCTGCGTAAGCCATTGACAACGATTTTGAGCCATGTCACCTATTGTCTCCAGCCATTGATTCTTAGAGTCCCGAGGGCGGGCCCCAACCCGGAAGTCTGCATCTCCCTTCCTACCTGACTCAGTTTAACTGTCAGGGATTTCATGGATTGATGAGGCCATGTTTTTGTTTGGCCACCACTTACTCTTTTCCCACCTGCACCTATATCAGCTAGTAATGCCCGTCCGTCGGGGGAGACGGTGGTTAGGCATGCGCAGCACGTGACCTAATCATCTCAATCTACGTAACTTCATAGCCTCTTCGAGTGATTTTCCCTCTTTGCCCAACACTCTACGCCTAACGTCAACATTACTTACCTTATTATACCACCTAACGCGAGAAAGGTGGTATAATAAGGCAAGTAATCATTCTGTATTATCACTTATCCTACTAATCAAAGAGTGAAAACTTCACGTGACGCTATGATTCCCTCATTTTTTAAAAATCAATTTAATTCCCTCCGAGAATTTTGCCAAGTTTTTCATCATTTAGGTGAAGGTGTTTATCATCACACTAATAATTCAATGTTCGATTGAAAATGAGTGCTTACATAAGCGTGCTTTAACCGACTTTGAAATCGAAGCTATTATTCCTATCTTACTCCATCTCTGTCGTAGACGTGATATCCGACTGGATGTCGACCAAAGAGCGTGTGTACTGCTTAGAAGTTCTCTCTGTCCTTCTTTATGGCTCTTACCGAGACAATAATATTGAAAATGGAAGACATGAAAAGCCTGGCTAGCTGTCTTTCATCATAGGTTCCTGCGTTCTATCTCCTGTGTGAAGTGGTATAATAAGGTGAGCAATATTGAGGTTACGCTTCGGTCGAGTGTTAGGCAAGGAGGGGAAATTGGTCAACGAGGTTGTGAAACTACATGGATTGAGATGGTTCGGACATCTGTTACGCATGCATGCTTAGCCATCGCCTTCCTCGACCGACGAGCAATGTCAGCTGACATAGAATGGATCAAGTTAGAAAAGAGCTGGTGGTGGTCAAACCAAATGGTGGCTTTATCAGTCAATGAAATCCACAAGTTAGTTTAAACCATCCACATAGGAAGGTGTAGACTTCCTACTTGGGGTCCTCAGGACGGTAAACACCAATAGCTGAAGACAATTAGTGATATGGCTCGAAATCCACGTTCTCAATGGCTGGCGAAGATGCATACACTCCTTGTGATTTATAATATTCAATAAAATTCTATTGTTCCTCCATATTACTATTCTTTTTGTCTCATATTTCTGTTTATTGCCCATCTGTCTTCTGTAAGTTTCTTTACTCTCTACTCTTGCTTTGTGTGCTGCATAGTATGGCAACTCTAACTGGTGCACATCGGTGCAAATGTCTACGTTGATTCCAGTCAGTATAAGTATAACAAAAACATTTCACAGTATTTCTGTGTGCAGGAAGGTGGAATATCGTTCGAAGAGTACAACTAATCCGTTTTTAGCTTCCTTTCAGAAACCAAAGGAATAGATTTGAATAGATTACGCCAAAATTAAACTATAGCAGCCATTATTGAAAATAACCGAAAACTAATCAGTTACAGGTGGTATGACCCAAAAGATGATGCCTTCTGTTTTGGATTTGTTTAAGAAGTCCCGACGACACCTGGATTCTGGTTACTGTGTGAATAATGGACGAACTAGAATTATTAGGACGTGCATAGGCGGAGGAGCTTAGAAAGATAAGTCTGTAAGGCGGATCAGGATTTAGGGACAGATTAAAAAGCACAATCAGTAACACCAACAGGTCTCAGAACACCACGATCTACTGTCATCTTTTTAACAATTTTATCACGTCTACTGTTCCTCAACTCTGATTGCTTGCTGAATGTCAGTGGTTAGGTCTATATAGATGGTTACCATCGTTTGAACTGGCTCAGATCAGCAATAAAAACAATTTTCATCGCTAAAAGTTATAAATTAAACAGCTTTATTTACCAAACAAGAAAACACGTGATTGTTACTCTATACTTAACCCTAAACACGCTTTGCCACGTCGGCTTGTGGCCGCCTGTGCTGCCCACCTTTCGCCAATCAACTTGGAAAAATTAAACGATAGCAGTCCAATCAAACGCATTAACAAAGCTGAAACGACCAATCGATTTTAAAAGGTAAATTTAAAATCAGTCCTTCACTCAACCCTAACTACGGCCGAATCGAATATATTTTCATTAAATTATTTTCTCTGATAAGTTTGCAGATATTTTGGGCATTTGGGAATCCTGAGAACAGCATGATACCCTTCGAAAAGCGTCACACTGACCTCACCGATGACTCTAAACTATAGCAGCTCAAAACGTAACGACCTAGTGAACAAATTGATGACCATGACGAATATGTACAGAAACTAGTTTAATCCAACTATGAAGACTCCTGTGAGAAATCAGGTTTTCCTGCAACAAATACAAGGGTACTTTCTTATATAAACATTTTGTTACATTGCATTACTTGAATTTTGACACACTTCGAAGTAGAATTCTACTACGCATCTGATTTGTCGCTAGAAGTAGTTTCGTCTTAGGCTGCTATGATGAAGTGTCACCATTGCCTTTTAATAGAATGAGCTTTTCTATAAAATATGACATTCGTTATACAACGGTTAATATACATAAGAATACAACTTACCTGCGAACGAAAAATATACCGCAACTGCTTGAAGAAAGCGGTTTCACATCCTCAATTTTCAATACCTTTCATGTGCACATTGTTCGAATTCGTTGTTTCTAGGCATTTACTTCCTAATGCTTTAAGCCTTCTCTAAATATCCGGTATAATTATTTACGAAATTATATCTTGTCAAATCCTTTTACCTTGCTGAATGTCACGAGTGGACGAAAGTTGATTTATTTTTGTATGATAGCAAATAGGCTATTTCAAACTAATTTCGCTTATGGAACCAAACCTTTCTATACCAATGGGCAATTGTGAAAACCAATCGAAAAAATAGTAGTGTTAATAGGTGAGTGTATGGAGCTGATAAAAGTAGTGATTAGTCGTTACTGATGTGATAATGAAATAAATATATTTAAGATGGGGTGTGATGAAAGCGTAAGCCAAATGAAAGCGAATCCATATTATCAGCAGGACGCTTGATGTGCTAACTCAGTCTGCTTTAATCAGACTTCTCTCCCAGTGGATGGTTGCAGATGTGACAGTCTACCAATAACATTGTTAACTCTCTGACTAACGGAAGAGTGTCTATATCATCGGGAAACCCAGTGTATGAACAAGGTGCTCCAAAAGAAGATGAAGCACCATTATGGATAAGATTTTATTTTCATAAATCACACTATGTCACATAGTAATATTAACTGATGACGTTTCGAGCACAAATTATTGTGTGAGTAACTTGATATGATTATGAGCAATAATTTGTGCTCGAAACGTCATCAGTTAATATTACTGTGTAACACTGTGTGGTTTATCAAAATAAAATCTTATCCATAATGGAGTTACACTCTACCACAGAGCCCAAGTTTCATACTTATATCAAGAAGATGAAGCAGCATACTGATGTGTTTCTGCTCTCTGACTGGTAAGTTTCCTCGTAAGTCTCAATGAATTATTATGGTTCCTTCAGTATGTATCTATCCAAGGCAGTCAGGTTATTCACTGTTTCACCAAACGTCATCACTTCGTCTGATTCTGTTGTAGCTAAGAGGATGTAGGTTCAATTTTCGCGATCTGTTGTGAAAAGGCCATAGTGGAAAAGCTTCGGCAGACCTGTGGTTATCCAGCGAAAGTTTTGAGTCCCTCTTCAAAAATTGTGATGAGACAACCATGTGACTCTCAAATCCAAACCTTAAATGTGGCTCAGACATGATATAAACTGAATCTAAGAACAGCCTATTTATAAAGGATGGTTTGGCCATTCTGTAGTCTGACAGAACGATCAACGTCTAACGCAGGCACAACATCTTCACAGTGTAGGCATAAGTGAGACTTGAGAAAATGGAGTTATTTGGTAGATAAGTGATTAATAACTGTCAAATAGCCTTGTAATATTCTAGGGGATGAGACCGCTTATTAATAACGTACGTGACCCACTCCTGTGCTGCTCTTCTTTTAGTCTTTTGGAGACTCTCCGCTAACTGTTTCAGACAATGTATTCTCTCCTTGTTGGCTATAGTCTTTACAGAGTGGGAG
Organism: Trichobilharzia szidati; assembly: GCA_944472155.2. Taxonomy (NCBI): domain Eukaryota; kingdom Metazoa; phylum Platyhelminthes; class Trematoda; order Strigeidida; family Schistosomatidae; genus Trichobilharzia; species Trichobilharzia szidati. Next base: position 193,315,299 of record OX235271.1, read on the forward strand.
ACAAGAACTGCATGCAAAATAATATTTTCATCCGCCCTCGGATTATACACATTGCAAAGACATCTCAAGCGAATATTTGGCCCTCAGTAGCAGCGTCCTCGAAAAGAGACTGTTTCAACCTGATTACCTAAATTAACTAAAATGAATGTTGTTATCAACGTTATTTGTTTACCTTCCCCCTAACCAAACAACCAACAGACTCCTAATTTCAATCTCCTCCATCTTGGTGGTATGTCCACAATTAATACCTCCTGATAAATTCTTCAGACTGAAGATTTAGCGTTTTTCCGCCTTACAACATCGTAGCCACTCAAGGTACTTGTTTTATGACACAGTGATGGATATTATTGATTTGACGTGACTTACAATACATTCAGTCGAGCCCTCCAAGTTCAGGTATTTCCCGTCCCTTCTGTACAATGTCGTGTCTTCTAAACCCATTTCATGACTTTCACAGATGACTGGAAGCTAGGCTTCTTTCAGAATAATGATTTCTGGTATGACTTATGAGATGATCACTCGAAGCTCCATTGTCTTATTTCTCGTCCATCTGACTTGATTTTTAGGATACACTGCTCATATTTCAGTCCACACCAATTAGGAATATTATCGGTGATAATAGGTGGCCTTATCTTACTCCTGTATTCACTTCGAAAAATTGACTGTGCTTTCGGTTGTGGATCACCTAGCACATGCCATTGTCATATAGCTGTTGAATGGGGTTGATAAAGATGTGCGGTGCTGCACTCCATAGCGTTGAAGTAGTTTCCAAATTACTTCCCAGTAAGCGCCATCGAAGACCTTTCGAAGTCGTTTGACTGTGGTTCCATGCTTCGTTCAATAATGATATCTAGAGAAAAACTTAGGTTGTTTGGGTGATTTTGAACTCATTTCCAGTTGGTTTTGACTACATATAACGCTTGCAATTGATGCGTGGCTATCAATCCTGAGCGCCAATCACACTACCTGCTGACTCCTCAGCCAGGTCCGCTTAACCTAGTGTCTAGGCTATTCATAATGCCACCGGAACTAACGAAGGGGGAACACAACACTTGCGGCTGCTGAAAGACGTATTTATTGACGACGATTTGAAGAGAGTGTACAAGTAGATAATCACACCACAACGAATCTACCAAGCTCTTTTCCTTAGAAAATTATATTAACTACCATGTGTTTCAGGCCCCTCAGATAAACGAATTAATCGCTGACTGTGAAATGGCTGAGGTTCAACTGATTTGTCGAACTCCTCTGATCCCCTAAAGATGCGTAGATTTGCATTTTTATCACCACATGATTTGCCTTTCCTGAATGCAGCTTGTTACTGGAGGAATTCTGCATCCAGAACACCTTTTAGTCTCTCCAGGATGACGAGACTTAATAACTCGCATAGCGTGGATAAGAGAATGATTCTGTGCCAGTTCTTGCAGAGGTTTAAGTCACACTTACTCGGCAGTTTCACAAGGCGGCCTTTCTTCCAGTCCACAGATACCTATCTTTCAAACCAGACTCTTTGCAATAGTGACTTGAGCACACTCAATTTAGTCTCCGATCTATTTTCGGATTTTCAAAAGGGATTCCATCTGGTCCTGCCGTCTCTCCTGGATCGAACAACATACATTCAAGATTTCTCCTTTTGCTGGAGGACTGATGTCCACGGGCAGTTGCTCATAGTCTTCTGTTGGCGGTATCCCAGGTTGCAGGGGAAGATGGTCGATTCAAGAGTCCTTTAGAGTGATCAGTCGATTGTTTTAATGCCTCCCCTCCTTGATAATTAGGTTACCTTGAATATCTTTTATTGGTTTCATCTGTGCTGGTCTTTCCTCGGATAGAGACCTGGTTATCTGATATAATGTCTTGGGGTCTCTTTTACCTGCGGCCTGCCTGTTCTGCATCAGTTGCCAGTACGTCGTAGAATTGCCTTTTGTCTTTCCTAGTACTCTTCACTTCTTTATTCAGTCCTGTGTACATTGGAACCGGCTTCTCCTTCTCTTGTCCATCTCTGCATTAAGCCACCTTCTCTTTCATCATCCCCTTCTCTTCTATCAGCTTCCAGGTAGGCGACCGTTGAGAGCCATTTCTTGTCTTCTCTTGACTCTTTTTTCTTCCTAGAACAGTTGTACACGTTTCCTTGAACATCACCCTCAGAGAGTTACTTCCAATTTTATTCCACACAGGTTTCCTCCGTGATGCCACGTAGTGTCTTGGACTTTGATCTGATATCTTTAGTGTAGGCATCCATCGTAGTTTCGTCCTTCAGCTTCTGAATTTTGAACTTGAATTGCGGTGGCCTGTCTCCAGTTGTTCTGAAGGATCTCAGCTTCACCTTGAAATAGATGGTAGTCGGAGCCCATGTCTGTCCCCCTTCTCGACTTTGTGTCCAGCAGGCAAGCTGCGTCTCCACTTCTTTGCGCAACATTTAGGTGAAGTCTCTCTGGTTTGTGGTGTGTCTTTCGGGTGAAATCCATTTTGCTCTCTGTGTAGCCTCGTTCTTGTACGCTCTGTTTCCAATCAACAAATCATCATAAACGTAGAAGTCTGCCAATAATTCTCCGTTCTCATTCATTTCGTCCAGAGCCTCTCGACCCATGACGAGTTCTCTTCCTGTACTATCTGCTCTCAATGTGATATTCATATGGCCCATGAGGATTTTGATGTCACCATTTGGGATGTCGTCCATTACTGTTTGTAGTTATCTATAAAATTCTTCGTTCTTCTCTTGTTCCTCGTTGTTTGCAGCAGCATTCGGAGCATTGAACAACTGTGGCAATCCTTGCTTTTGAGTTGAATCTTGCTGTCATGATCCTGCACGAGGAGATTGGCTTCCATGCATTAAATGTTTGACTCCTGTTGGCGAAGTCATTATAGCAACTCATTCAGTGTGCTCCTGGTTGTCATTTGGATGGACGGAGTAGACTGCTATAGGTATAAAACTTGGGCACTATGGTGGAGTGTAACTCTACTATAGATAGATTTGATTTTGATAAATCACACAGTGTTGTACAGTAATCATTTGTAAAAAATTATATCTGTAAAATCTCAGCGAGATTGAAATGAGTAATTCCAACGTTTCATTCGGCAATCTGGTCCGAACTTCTTCAGGGAAATTAATCGAAATTAACATAACAAAGGTTTATATATGATAAAAGGAAGATCTGTTGCGTGCTTTATTTGACTAAATCAGCGTACACGTATTTCCCAGTACTTCTTCACGTTTATCAATGTGCACAGACGTTGTGGCTACTCGACGCCTACAGTGTAAAACCAAAAGGCACTTGCGAAGAGTACGATCGTGTATTATAGTAGTAGTCAAATTTTAAAAATTGTGTCAAGGTAAATGTTCAACAGTAAACTGACAAATGTTTGCGAACGACATATAAAATCGGTCTGTGTAAACAAATAACATAAGTATGCAAATTAGATTGAAAAGCGTATGTTTACAGTTGGTATAGGGGTACTACAAATCTCTTGTTTTTAAAAACTTTGTCCAATCATGAGTCATGAAACAGGCATCAACATGTATAAAAAGCAAAATTGTATGAACTGCGATCAAAATTTGACCTCAGACTTTCGAAATTAGTCTACTTTTGTTAAAATATGTGTGTGATTGCAGTGAAGGTGTGATGTTAGCTGATGCATGGCAGGTCCTGATTGATAAATCAAAATGGATATGTATCATTAATTAATCACACTTGGACAAAATTCCCGATTATCTATATTTTCTTATGGAGAAGCTAACAAATGTTTTATGACTGCTCACCCCCCCCCCACACACACACACACCATTTTGTACTGCAATCACACACATATTTTAAGAAAAGTAGACTAATTTCGAAAGTCTGAGGTCAAATTTTGATCACAGTTCATACAATTTTGTTTATTATACATGTTGATGCCTGTTTCATGACTCATGATTGGACAAAGTTTTTAAAAACAAAAGATCTTCCTTTTATATATGAACCTCTGTTATGTTAATTTCGATTAATTTCCCTGAAGAAGTTCGGACCAGATTGCCGAATGAAATGTTTGAATTAATCATTTCAGTTTCGCTGATATTTTACAAATATATAATTTTTTACAAATGTCTACATCTCACTCGGCGCCCATTTCTTTTGCAACTATTCGGTCAAATCTTGATCACGGTTCATATGAGTTGTAGTGTAATGTTAACCGATGACCACGTTTCGAGCACAAATTATTCCTCATAATCATATCAAGTCACTCACACAACTTTTTACTTCATTTATATACATGAGTGAAATTGATTAAATATTTGAATAAAAATCAATATAAGATAAAGTACACTCAGAAATAATATTAGTGTTATCAATCAAACACAATCAGATGGGAAATAAGAAGCTTTTTATAGTAAAATAAGTAAATAAAAAGTAGACTGCCGACTCCTCAGTTAACAGTTTAGCTATTCGACATCCGTTTCGCCTGCTCTCTCAGAATCCCAGCACTTCAATGCTATATCTTCTCGTTTTTTTTGGCAACATGGGCCGCCTTCCCGGCTTTGTACACTGCACGAACGTTCCAGGTTTGAATGTTTATTTTCGTTTTCATTGAAAGAATACACATGGACTGAATGGATTCTCTAAAGCTTTCACCAGCTTGTACCATTCCATCTTTCCGATTCTAGTGGAGAATAAGTCTGTTTTTATATGTGTGTTGTGTTTTGAAATCTCTGCATCGACTGAACTTATTTTTCTGGGTAGAGTTGCTAGCCCCCGCCTAAACCTCTAACTTTCCACGAGGTTGGAACGGGCCAGAAAATGAGTGCGCTGGTTAACTAGGCGAAGCCACAGCTGTTTCGTCCTAGTTCGGGACTCGTTGGCAGTGTTCACCAAATGGACTGCGAACCTAGGGCTTTCTCGTTACGAAGCAAGCTTGTCGACCATTCAGCAACTTCTGTCAGTTTGATTCTGACAGACACGAATAAGTATCCGAAGATACAGACTTGCAGCCTTCCACCAAATTCAAGAGAAAACCAAACGGTTCTAAACAGAATTATGTTGACAACATGTTGAATGACTGAAAGTTACATTGTTGTATTTTACAAAATGTATGAGATAAACATGCTACAAATCTTCGTGTATGAAGTTATCCGACATCCAAATACCAAAATCTAAGTGGTTGAACACAAAATCAGTCACAGTTAACAAAAGTGTGCATTCAAACAAGAAATGTGCAATAGTCTTATGAGCCACAAATGGTCTAATTAACACACATTGCAAAATGGTTCATAAAGTGTAACTTTGGTTTTTGAAGGTGAAGTGTTAGATGTAAACCTGAGAAAAACATAGATGGAAGACTGAGTGGGTAAAGGTCCTTCCCCCATAGCGAGAAGCAATCTAACCAGAAAACACATCCACGTATTTAGCTATTTCACACGGCCAATATACCACTAATCCAAGATAGGAGTGAGGGTGGCACATGCTGATCAGCAGATATGGCAGTGGTCGAAAATGTGAATCGCACCCATCTGTAGGACAGCAACATGCAATTTTCGACAGCTCGACAATCAAACATTAGTCTGGATCCTTAACAAAAAAAGAAAAAATAAGGGTTGTACAGATCTAAAAGTGGTTTTGCTGTCACCATCTAGACGCCTGTTCAGCATCTTGTCAAGATGCTACCCCATGGGCCCTACTCAAATTCGTGAGGCATCTTGCAGGTCAGTTTGTCCTATGGATTCTAATCTTCCAGACCTTCGAATTTACTTTTCACTGAAATATCACTAATCTACCTCACGATAATCTCTTTATTTACGCACTATTATACTCTATTTTATCTTAACTATCTAGGCAAAAACTTACTCTTTATTCATATTTGTTGCCCGAATAAAGTCTGGTTGCTCTAGTGGAAGAAAACACAACAACAACACCATCAATGTTTGGGGATGGCTATATTTTCATGGAAGACGTCATAGTTTCCATGCTTAGACCAATATGGTTAGCATTAAATATAGCAAATGTACATTATCATTCCAAGGAGTCTCCACCTCTTTCTTGTATATATCTTGTAAATGTACTTCCAATGATGTATTATCCATAACTGTATTTCATGCTACTTTGCAGTTTCCCAGGACGTTCTCCTCTTCCGCAAAAAGCTTTTAATCGAGTGGCGGCGGCATTGCACTCACCCAAATACACGCTGTTCACTGGTTGACCATAACTATCAGCAGGCAACGGAACGAAGCCTGGGTTGTCGCTCAACTTTGATGGTGACCTGTTCTGATCGCCTGTACAATAATTGAACAATTTAAACTTTTGGAAAAGTATTAATTTATGATACTTCAGGATTGTAATTTATAACATAACTGATCGTGTCTGTAAAAATGGCATGCATTTCTTGTAAACTTACCCGCTTATACGAAATATAAATTGTTACTATTATTATTATAAAAAATATATTTTGTCTGCTTCGTACATTTCAACAGAATTCCTATGACACAACCTTTAATCTGGGTTATGACGGAGTGCCAGGTTTACAGATCACATGGGAAACATTGATTCAATGCAACTTAGGGATTATTGAATGATCTAGATACTGACTCATAGAGATTTTCAATACGCTGAAAGACAATTTCTTTACTAACTTTGCCAATAGTTTATTTTACAAAATATTCTACTTTATTGATTGAAGAATGCTGATTAATCATTCCAGACTTATACATGATTTTATTTTGTAATTTCCTAAGCGGCTTATATTGTGGTGAGAGCTGGCTGCTAGCCAAAGTTGGTAGACAGTAATTGACGTCAATGTTTATGTCTCCAATATTGGTGGTGAGAAAATGAGAACAAAGGCTTTGCGTAGGAGGATGCAGTTAGCATATGGATGATCTGACACAGCCACAAAGAGATGCAAGGTTAACTTTCTGTGAAAAACAACCAATCAAAAGACTGTATTTTCTACTGACAATAATCTACAATAATGTACATTAAAATCTATAAATATGTGTTGATTTTCCTTAATAAACGATCTGTTGTCTGGCCCTTGTCTTCTGTTGTTACAATATTACTGGCAATTTAACTTTCGATTAAACCGAATTCGGCAACATGATCTTAAATTAATCAATAAAGTCCAGAGAAATTAACTATAATTTCTTATCTGGAATTATTGTATATAAGTGAAAAGGCTGTTTTATACTACTGGGATTAACATTTATCAAGTGTATGTATAATCTCCAGTGAACATGTAAAGCATATCTTGCTACTGCCTGTAAATTGTGATTGAATTATATGGTTTTATTTCTGTAACAATTTGATGATGCCAGTAAACTGGTGTTCCTCATGTACTGTACTATGAGAATAAATTTGTTTATTTATTTATATGGAATTATCTCACCAATTTTTGAGCTTCTTATGAAAAGGACTGGATGGATTTCCAGTTAGGTTTGGTTACAAACCAATATCAGAGGAAACCTGCTGCACAACCGTTTTCCCTTAGTTTCTGTCTATTTAGAAATGCACATGTATGACCTCATCGTGGTTTGAAGCCATAAAATCCAAGTTCCATGGTGACGACGCTATCAGTTCTCAATTTAATGAGTCAGGAATTAGAATTCATGCGTAAGTGGATTTCGAGTTTGTTAATTATATTTATAAAATGCGTTACTCCTTTCAGAAATACCATTCTCAAGCAGCACATTCAGATGTATATAACCCATTGTCTTTATAACAAAAGGAGCATTTCTGGAGATGAGTCAGGCGAAGTTTGAGTTTTTAAATAGCAATCATAGGTTCTGAAGAAGTTACTCATCACAAGGGACATTAATTAGGTGGGGGAGTAAAGTAGTTTTCAGTGAGTAAATTGAGCGACATAATATCTTTGGTAAGATAAAGTGCCGACTGACTTGAATTGTAAGAAGGTTAAGCCAAAATCTGTGTGATAAGGATCAGGAGGTGTAATAGGAAGGAAGAAAACTACAGGTTCAACAGAAACTGTAAGGCATATCCCTTTTATGAAGTGGCGCCATCCTTATCCAATGAGTATCAAGGCATCTCAGTAAATAAACCAAAGTATACCAGCATGATTTCATGAAAACTCAATAATACACGTTTGATTTTGAACCTGTTATTATTGTTGTCCCCTTGCGTTTTGGGGGTGAATATTGGGCCTGAACAACACATCCCCATTTCGCCCTGTTTTCTGTGATCCCCTTTGTCTGGCCCCAAGTTTGCCCATAGTCTCTCATCTCCCCGATGATTTTAGATCTGAAGAATACAATAATTCACTACAGTATATATTTCATTGGTCCCACGGAAATGCTCAACGATAGGCTGCAAACTGATTCAAAATATGCACGAGTACAACATTTGGAGATCCACGGATATAACTGAGTGATTATAACAACAAGAATTAAATAAAATAAGATGCATTGTCTGGCGTGGAAATCGAGGTAGCCCAGAGATTCAGGCAGGCCATCAGATTCCACTCGAGGATATGCCTGGCGCGAGATATCATTCGACTGTCTCAGCGCAGCATATGTCCAATCCATTTCCATTTCCTACGACAAATTTGTTGAACAATAACTTTCGATTACAGGATTTTCATCATGAGCTGACATTAGTTAGAGAACCAGTGGAAAACCTGGGAGTACTGGACAGCTGTTTCGTCCTAGTTTGGGACTCTTCATCAGTACACACTCACCAGGATTCGAACCCAGGACCTTCTGGTTTTGCAAGGCGAGCTCGTGTACCATTAAGCCACTGGGACCCGATCCAATGGCCCATGAATTCTAACTTCTGCCAATTCACGACATAGTGCGACCCCTAGCCAATGTCTTCGGCGAGTATTTGTCCTCACACCAGACGTGCTGCACCCTACTGGTCACAACTTCTCACTAGAACCCCAGGTGACTACCCACCTGAATCCCGGTGGGTGTGTACTGTTGAAGAATCTCAAACTAGGACGAAAAAGCTGTCCAGAACACCCAGGTTTTCCAATGGTTCTCTAACTAATGTCAGCTCATGATGAAAACCCTGTAACCAATCAAATCCCTACAAACCAACACTTGAATAACTTTTGAAAAAGCGGTTTCCTTTAACCCACGGCATCACTCAGATATCAGTATCAAACAAATGTGACGCAGTTCAAGAATATAATGCCACCGACAATATGTACTGCAGAAAAGTTCTCTAATGCAAAATCCTATTTGAAGGCGTGCGAAAAATATAAATTGTCACTCAACCAAACGTACTGCGACGCGACAATTAGTAGGGATATGCAATAAAGCCACTCCAGAAAATATAAATGGAATATAGAATTGAAAATTCATTTATTTGACAATGGCGACAACAATTAAACGAATGACCTTGAAAAATAACTAAGAATATTGATCGAATAATAATGATAATATCCTAACAACAAACATTACTTGTTTTGAAATTCATTTGAAAAATCTCTGACTATTAAATTAATTAATATCCACCTCTGGTCAAGTCAAACTTTGACAGCTAATGGAATGCAGCCTCACCAATGCCTCTTGGACACTAAGTCAACAAGTTAGTCAAAAAAGGCAAATAGCACTATAAACATAGGCAAGAGTGAACAATAGACACCAAAGTTAAATGACCTTGATTTGACCAATCAGATAGCTCAGCATTACAAATGGTTGCTAGTCATAATCCTCTTTGACAGTATCTTCTAGATTTGGTTTTTGACTTCTCTGTAGATAATATGTTGATAGGGAGGAATAAAACATGCATATATGGAGGGATAATATCTCTGGAAAAGTATTGCCGGGCTATTGATGGTTATACATCCAGATGCAACCGCTCCTATATGAGGAAATCTGTGTAATTTGGTAAGTCGTACATAACTGGTGATTTTTTAGACACTCTCTTCTCGAAATCAAAGCTCTCCCTTAGTAATATATTGCGTATATGCAACCAGTATCTGCTACAGCTGGAGAAATAGAGAATACATTAGTTTGATATGTCTATAACCACTTCTTTGAGAATCTGGGACCAGTTTTCGCAACATGTTAGAAAGGTATACGATTCATATGATTCAATTTTATTACATATATATATCTTTTTAAATTCAGTACCACTTTTCACCTAGAAGAATCTGATTGGCTGTTTCAAGGTCGTCCGAAGTTAGGGTCTATGCTTTACTGTTCCCTAAGCATAAATTATGATATTAAATGTCGAGAAATACAAACAACAGAAGGTACACAACTGCAAGCTGACATCGATCCTCCAACGAAAGCTGAAGTCTTGAATGCAATCAAGTTTCTGAAAGCTGGAAAAGCAGCTGGACCAGACGGAATACCCCCTGAAGCATTGAAAGTGGACCCAGAGACGACAACAGATATGCTGACTCCATTATTGCAAAAGGTCTGGAAGGAACTTATGTTTGATGTCACACAGAATCGAAGACTTACAAGCGAAAACCGACAAACTGGTCGAAGAAGCAGGCAGCGAAGACAGGACTCCAGGTGAACATAGACAAGACGGAGGTTATGAAAATAACCAACCAACCAACCAACCAACAACAACAACAACAGCAGCAACATTCAGCGCCAATCACCATCAACGGGAGGGATTTGAAAGAGGTTACTTCATTCACCCACTTATCTAGGGAGGATTGTCTCAACTGCAGGAGAAACGGAGGGACGAGAATGTCAAATCGACAATCGGGAAGGCGAGAAACACATCCATCAACCTGAAACCAATCTGGAAATCTTCGTCACTCAACTCACCATCAACAACAACAATTCGGATTTTCAATACAAACGACGTCAAGTCAGCTCTTCCATACGGATCAGAAACTTGGCGGGTCACCAAGAATATTTCCAACAGGTTGCGTAATTTTCTAAACACTGTTCATTAAGTTTGGAACATCTTGTCATTAGCTGATATCATGTTGTTGAAATTGTTGCATACATAAACTTAATAATTTCCTGAGGCTGTGAGCAGGTGAGCTGATGAGAAGCCAACGAAGTAAACAATGCTGGTACCATTTTATTCTACACAAATCATCCTTGTTCTTGGCTTATTCAAATTCATAATGAGGAACAAATCTATGGAGTTTCTCAATGAAGTCTCTGCTGATGCCAAGACCAGAAGTAACAATATATATATTTATGCGTCACTCAATATCAACAACAAAATTCGGATTTTCAATACAAACGACGTCAAGTCAGTCAGTACTTCTACACGGATCAGAAACGTGGCCAGTGTGTCACAAAGAATATTTCCAGCAGCCTGTTGCACAATTTTATCAACAGCTGTCTTCGCTGGCTCTATTCTGAAGATCAGATGGCCGGAAAGAATCACCAAAGAGAAACTATGGGAAGAAACAAAACAAGAACCAATCGCTCAACAAATATTCAGGAGAAAGTGGAGATGGATTGGACACTCGGTGAGGAGGCCACTGGGTGACATCGTGAGTGAGGCCAGTGCTCGAGTGGAACCCGAAAGGGAAGCGGCGAGTGGGACGTCCAAGGGTGACATGGAGGAGATCGTGTGAAGAAGGGTTGAAACAGTATGGACTAACATGGATACAGGTGAAAAGGACGGCAGAAGACAGAAGCAAGTGGAGATGTGCAGTTGAAGCCCTATGTTGCACTAGGAACCCAAGGGAACTATAATAATAATAATAAACGAGATATGTGGCAAACTTTAGGTTAGGTTTGGGAAAGATTCAGTTAAGGTTTGGACTAAGGGCAGGTTAGGGTTAGGTCACTGTTATAAGAATAAAACTTGTGCACTGTAGTGGTAGAGTATAATTCCATTATGGATAAAATTTATTTTGATAAAGTCTCACAGTGTTGTTATACAGTAATATTAACTGATGACCACGTTTCAAGCACAATTTATTGCTGTTCATCGTCATCATATCAAGGCCCTACTCACACAACTTTCCAACTTCGTTTATACAATTCCATCATTATTTTTCATCGCTTGATTTGATGATTGGTAGTAGTATTTTTCATGTCTCGGGTATTAGTGGTGATGAATCATTCCTATTGCACGTGTTCGGTGTAGATTCGATGAACAAAGATTCTGTAATCAACCTCTCTCTGTCTCCATCTACTTATATTACTTCTTAGAATTTTAACTCCGTTCCACCCTGTTGTGTGGTTGTGCGTTGTTAATGCATGCAGTGCGATTACTGAGCATTTTTCTGAATTACTTATCTTCACGGATGGGGGCAATCCTCCTAATCTTAGCTAAATTCTTTTATTGTGATAATCTGACTATTCCCGATCTACATGTTTCACCTGTGTTTTGACGTTCAGAATAGAAGAAGATAAACCAATGCATCAGCATTTATAAAAAGCTAACTCATTCTAATATATGCTTAGACTCTAATTCATCTCATCATTTGTCTGTAAAGGCAGGAGCCTTGTTAAGTGTCTAACAAACCGAACAACAGCACTATTTATTACATCATTAGGAAGATCAAAAATGATGAAAAGCAAAATAAAAGTAGACAAAAGACAAGTAGTTCAGCAAAGAGTCTCTTTTCGGCGAATTCATTTTGAAAGCTGTACAATCGCAAATATATATGGTTATTTTGTGTGTGTGTGTGTGTGTATACATTAAGTTTGTCAAACAAAATACGGTTAGTAAGTTCAAATGAATTGGATGTTGATAAGAGGATAGCAACAAAAGTGATGAGTTGTCAAAACAATAATCGATAGCTGTTATCAGTATCTTAATACAAAGCCAAAAGTGTACAACCACCTGACAAAGCAACATAGAGAAGAATTAAATCAACTAAAACAAAATGAAGAACTCCTTATAACTCGTCCAGACAAAGGAAGTGGTATAGTCCTTATGGACAAAAAAGACTATATTGAGAAAATGAACAACATCTTGTCAGATAAAACAAAATTTTCGCAACCACCCAACGAAAGAAACAAAACAGAACTGATTGAAAAGCAACTCACCGATGTCCTGAAAAGAATGCAAACCCAAAAGTTAATCACTCATGAAGTGTATGATCAGATCCGACCGACAGGGTCAACAATACCAAGACTATATGGCTTACCGAAGATACATAAAGCCAACCTCCCACTTCGTCCAATTCTGGATATGTCAGGTTCCCCGTACCATTCAATAGCGAAATGGCTCACTGACATTTTAGAACCTGTACGAAAACGAATGTGCCACTATTCACTTCGTGACACTTTCCAATTCGTCGATTACATTAAAGATATCAATACAAAGAACAAAACTATGCTCTCCCTCGACGTTGAATCACTATTTACCAACGTTCCACTCACGGAAACTGTCTCTTATATTTGTCACTATATCGACGAAAATCAGCTGGACATCGGATTACCGACGACCTGTTTAAAAGAACTACTACTGAGATGTACACTCAATGTCCAATTCACATTCAACGACATTATTTACAGACAACAAGATGGAATCGCAATGGGATCTCCACTGGGCCCATTACTATCAGACTGCTTCATGGCAAGCCTCGAGAACGGCCCACTCAAATCAACCATCGACAATTTCCAATTGTACGTTAGATATGTTGACGACATCTTTATCATCTGTGATGACGATCACAATCTCAATCAACTACTACAAATATTCAACAAATGCCATCCAGCCACAAAGTTCACTTTGGAAACTGAAAACGAATCAAAAATCCCTTTTCTTGACGTAGAGCTTACAAGGAGAGATGACGGAACTTTAAGAAGGTCAATCCATAGGAAACCGACTTGGAACGGACAATTAACAAGTTTCTACAGCTGGGTACCAATCAGTCGGAAAAGAAACTTAATTAAATCCCTTGCAACTCGCGTCAGACGCATCTGCAGCTCCGACACCATGGAAGAAGAACTAAACTTCCTGAGGGAAATCTTCATACAAAATGGCTACCCACCAAGATTTGTAGACAAAAACATCAAACAGAAAAACCAAAAGCAAGAGACAGCATCCGTGCCAAAAAAGATACTTTATATGAACCTAGATTTCAAAGGAGACCTACTTAGTGACGTCCTCAGAAGGAGAATTTCCACCTCTTTAGGAAGAACTTTCCCTGCGGCAACACTAAGAATAGTGTTCTCCAGTCGCCCGCTGATCTGCAGAAACCCAAAGGACAAGATTCCGCACATGACCACTTCTATGTGTATATATCAGTTCACCTGTTGCTGTGGAGCCAGGTACATTGGTCGTTCAACGCGCATCCTGTCAAAAAGGGTCAAAGAACACTACCCAGCGTGGCTACAGAAAGGAAATAATGGCCATATAAGGAGTGCAATAATCGAACATCTAGTCAACACTGGTCATTCCATCTCAACGAACGCCTCCTTTAAAGTGATCTACAAAGTGAAGAACAACCTCCCAAAGACAGTACGATTTCGTCTTCTTTGTATCGCAGAAGCCCTAGCCATCCAGTTGGTTGAACCAGAACTATGCATACAAAAGAAAATTATCCAACCACTTCTACTCGCATGGTAACAACTCCGTTGATTTGACCCAACTCTTCTTTGTTTGTTTGATTTGACCTTACTTCTGTTTGTATGCTTATTTTTTTCTAACTTAAAACCCTTGTGTAATTCTATATATTATTTTGTTTCCATGCACAACCTTTGAGTACAACTCATTCATCAAACTATTCTTACCATTACGTAACTCTTATTTAACAATCATTTATGACAACTCATCACTTTTGTTACTACCCTCTTATATGAACATCCAATTCACCTAAACTTACTCCTCTTTAACAATCGTTTTGACAACTCATCACTTTTGTTGCTATCCTCTTATCAACATCCAATTCATTTGAACTTACTAACCGTATTTTGTTTGACAAACTTAATGTATACACACACACACACACAAAATAACCATATATATTTGCGATTGTACAGCTTTCAAAATGAATTCGCCGAAAAGAGACTCTTTGCTGAACTACTTGTCTTTTGTCTGCAAAATAAAAGTAATGGGGAATCTAATAATGACAACAAATAAGAGAGAACATAAGGCATCTACTGTTATACCATATAAGGAGGGGATATCTGAGACCCTACGTAGGATTCTTAATAAAGCAGTAATTAAGGGCGCATTTAAACCCACGAACTCACTCAGGTAGGACAATCTCTGTAGGTTAAAGGATACTGAAGTTTGACCCAATTAGACAAATAATAGAATTTGCAAAATACTTTGCAATGACTGTGAGGTCAACTCCATAGGTCAGTGAGACCAGTAGACCAGGAGTAGTGAGATTATCAGAACATAAGAATTTAGCTAAGGTAAGAATGATTGATCCCACCCACGAAAATAAGTAATTTAGAAAATAGCTCAGCGATTGCACTGCATGCATTAACAACGCACAACAACACAATAGGGTGGGACAGAGTTAAAATTCTAAGAAGTAATATAGGTAGATGGAGATAGAGAGAGGTTGATTACTGAGTCTTTGTTCATCGAATCTACACCCAACACCAATACCAGAGATATTGCAAATACCACTGTTACTACTACCAATCAAATGTTGGGGTTACATAAATGAAGTTGCAAAGTTGTGTGAGTAGTGCCTTGATATGATGGCGATGAACATCAATAAATTGTGCTAGAAACGTGGTCATCAGTGAATATTACTGTATGATAGAGAAGATTTGTAGCTCAGGTGGATGATTTTGATGTGGCTGCGTTCTCTAAGCTGGATAGTTAATTTGCAAAGCTTTCATCGCCCTACTAGGCGACATCTTCAGCACATACTTCAATTTGGATTGAAGTGAGCTTTTAGATTTCTCCACGAGTTTATTAATCATCTCTCCCTGTGAATTTGGACGTGATTGGTTGTTTTTGTGTGTTTTCGCACCTTATAGTTTACTTGTATTGTAACTCATGGTTTCTTTGACTTGAACTTTGACCCTTTGTGTGTGAGGTTTCTTTCTTATCGGTTGATAAATTTTGTCTATCTCGATGTGTCTATTGATTGATGATTCACTGGAATGTCAAGCTTCTAAAAATCCCCTAGCATTCTTGTTGTTTCCTCTGTCTAATATTTGAACGTTGTCCCAGTCGAATTGATGTCCGTGGTTGTCTGTATGTAGTTATATGAGGGAGTGGATATCATGTCTTTTGACGGCTAGCTTATGTTCGTGGATACGAAGACGAAGGGGACGTCCACTTTGGTCAATGTAGTGTTTTTTTTCGCAGTTGATACAATAGACGATACATTAGACACATCGAGATAAACAAAATTTATCAACCGATAAGAAAGAAACCTCACACACAAAGGGTCAAAGTTCAAGTCAAAGAAACCATGAGTTACAATACAAGTAAACTATAAGGTGCGAAAACACACAAAAACAACCAATCACGTCCAAATTCACAGGGAGAGATGATTAATAAACTCGTGGAGAAATCTAAAAGCTCACTTCAATCCAAATTGAAGTATGTGCTGAAGATGTCGCCTAGTAGGGCGATGAAAGCTTTGCAAATTAACTATCCAGCTTAGAGAACGCAGCCACATCAAAATATTACTGTGTATAACAATACTGTGAGACTTTATGAAAATAAACTTTATCCACAATAGGTTTAGGTCAACCTAACAGGGAAGATATTATGGTTGGTTCGATTTAGATAAGGGTTAGTTTAGAGATAGTTTCGTGTTAGGATTAGTTTAAAGAAAGATTAGGGTTAGGGTGAATGTTCGAAGACCTAGATAAATACATGTATAGAATGTGGTATAACAACTCTATTGACATAGCCATCCAAAAACGGAGAGGCATTTTATCACATATCAGAGGAATACATGCTATTCACCAGTTGCAAAGCTTTTTAAATCATTATTTTCATAGATATGTGTATTTCATAACCGTAATAACCGCCATTTTAATGTGATTGGTGCGTTCAAGGTCATATATAAGGATCGATAATTTTTGCTGTTTAAAGTTTAATTAATTTCGCTGTGTTTCACTGAAACGAAATAAAGACAGAGGAAGGAATTGTGTTGCTTGGTTAGTTCTAGGAATATTTCTTATCAGGTTGAAATGATCTGTTCATAGACATTCTCACATAGAAGTGCCATGCTTCCATTGCATAAATGCATTAACAGTTTTTAGTCTAACATTCCAAAGCTTTATTGTTGGACGTGTTTTATACATTAGGGAAATTCTGATAAATAATAGTTCAAGGTGACTTGATCATTTATACTTATTGTAACCATTAATCTAAAACTTTGTGTCTACATACTTTTTTGGGCCAAGTTAAACTTTAAGCACCACCAACTACCAATGGAGTGCGACCGCACCAATGACCTTGAAAGGTTTACTCAGTAAGTCAGTGAAACCTGGCAAATAATGTTGTCGTCATCAGTTAAACATGCTCATCGAAGTATTATGCTGCTAAATGGGATATCTGGCAAGTTTCAGCTTAGGTTTGGGAAAGATTAAGTTACGCTTTAAGCCAAGGACAAGTTAGGGTTAGGTTAACCTAATAAAGGTGACATTACGGTTGGTTCGAGTTAGATTACAGTTAGTTTAGGGATATTTTCACGTTATGGTTGGGTTCAGACAGATTAGCGTTATTGTTAGGGTTAGAAGACCTTAATGATTATATGCACAGAATGTGGTTCAATTACTCTGTTGATATATGAATAGAAATTGTGCACTGTGGTGGTAGAGTAAAATTCCATTGTGGGTAACATTTATTTGGATTAGGTCTCACAGTGTCATACAGTAATATTTACTAAAGACAACGTTTCGAGTACAATCTATTGATTCAGACATCCATAAAACACAAAATAATCAAGCAAAGAATACTCGTTTCGATAAATTCCTCTTCTAGGCTCTACAATTATATATCTGTATGTTTATATACACAGAATATTTTAAATTAGTAGTTAATAACAATATTAGTGTTTTTTAAATAATATCCATTTGTAAATTATGATCAATGCAATTAAAGTTCTTTAAAGATGCTTAAATTATAATAATAATAATAATAATAATAATAATAAAGATATAATAGCGAATAGAATATCAACTAAAATTAGGGAAATTTCACAAAAATTCAGGATCATTCAAACCTGGATGGCCAAGGTAATGATAATGACTGAACTCACTTCTTTTGGATGCATAAATTAGGCTTGTTAATATGGATCCCCACAGCCTCAGCAATATTTAGCAGTCGAACTCTTAAAGCAAAATTGAGATTTGTTGGTATGCGGTAAATGCCCCTGAAAGCATGATTAACGTCAATCTTGTGTTCTGTATCCACAAGATGAGATAGAATGGAGCTACGAATAGATTTTGTTTGTCCTTTGCTTAACCACAACGCAGGATGATGTTCGGAAATTCGACGCGAAACACGCCTAACTGTACGGCCAATGAGATTCTAACACAGCGCCTTAGAAATGCGGTAAAAAGAGCATTCCCTGCTGCTGCTGAATTACGCTATGTCTTCAAAACCTCTTTTGCGTTTGGGAGTTAAAGGTAAACTGCCTAATTTCGCCCTTTCCATGTGTATCCACCAATTTAACCTCTCCTGTGGAGCCAGTAACATAGGCCGTACAATTAGGCGTGTTTCTCATCGGATTTCTGAACATCATCCTGCATAGTGGTTAAGTAAAGGACAAACAAAATCTATTCGTAGCGCTATTCTATCTCATCCTGTGGATACAGACAGAACACAAGATTGATGTTAACCAGGCTTTCAGGGGCATTTACCGCATACCAACAAATCTCAATTTTGCTTTAAGAGTTCGACTGCTAAATATTGCTGAGGCTGTGGGGATCCATATTAACAAGCCTAATTTATGCATCCAAAAGAAGTGAGTTCAGTCATTATCATTACCTTGGCCATCCAGGTTTGAATGATCCTGAATTTTTGTGAAATTTCCCTAATTTTAGTTGATATTCTATTCGCTATTATATCTTTATTATTATTATTATTATTATTATTATTATAATTTAAGCATCTTTAAAGAACTTTAATTGCATTGATCATAATTTACAAATGGATATTATTTAAAAAACACTAATATTGTTATTAACTACTAATTTAAAATATTCTGTGTATATAAACATACAGATATATAATTGTAGAGCCTAGAAGAGGAATTTATCGAAACGAGTATTCTTTGCTTGATTATTTTGTGTTTTATAGATGTTTGAATGAATATTTTTTCTATATTTAATATCATCAAATCAATGTGCACCGTGATGGCGAGCTACCTAGTGGTATGGTGGCCACATTGCAAAACCTGACTGACTGATAGAATTCAGTCTGCACCAAAGAAAGGACCAAGACACATCACACTAGTTACTGACTAGTGTCCAATTAAATTCCTTTTGTTGAGATTTGAATTACCTCAGGTAATAGATCGTTTATTTAATTATGTATTACGTGCCTAGAGGAGTGCTATAATTATATAAGCAATGTTAACATTGAATGTCTGAAAAGCCTTTTATTGATTCTATTCTAGACAGCTATAAAACCTCCGTTGTTGCGTTGACTATACCGTGCGCGAAAACACCTTACGCTCGTTTTTATCCTCAATCCGAAATATGTCAAAATTCGCTTAAGCATACATTGATGATAATGAGGCATTATTAGTGTACAAAAGTCAATGTATGCCATAAAACACGTATTAGCATATAACCAGACATGAACAGTCTGAAAAATTAAAAAATTTGAAAAAAATTTAAATACTGAAAGATATATTTTAAAATATCATAGCTACGGCATAAACTGTAGTCATTAGATCTAAGGAATTTTGATTCATTAAAACGAAATAAAGTAGACAAGAATTTTGTTGTTGAAATTCTTCTAATTAAATATTCAAAATTACTGATCAGATGTAGAATACATAAAATAATAGAAATACATGAAGTTTTGTTTTATTTTATTTATTAAGTGACAGACAGCGGACAACGAGGAGACAGGCATAAAATGAACCTGCAAAAAATAATTGGAGGCTCTGGATTTCGCCAATATGATTTATTATTTATTCCTTTAATTTCTAGAGGAACAGAGGGCTGCGGCGGCATGTTTCCACTGCATTTGCTTATTCTCCAACGTTTCCATCTGGCTTCACGTCTACCCACATGCTCTCATTTCCTCTTCACATCACCTCCTCCTCCATGTCACACTCGCACTAACGACATACTTGCCACATCCTATTCGGATTCCACTCGTGTGATGGCCTGGCGTGTGATGTCACTCACTTGATGGTTTGTTTTCTCAGAGTATGGCCAATCCACCAATATTTCTTCCTGCATATTCCTTGCAGAATCGGTTCCTACTGGGTTGGTTCGTTCATTGCCAGAGATTCCTCCCTATTGCTGATCTTTTCTGGCCGGCCATGTGATCTTGAGTATTGAGCGAAGACAGCTGCTGATGAAAGTCTGTAGTTTGTTTGAAGTACCCTTCGTGACGCGGCACGGTGCCCAGTCTCTGATCCGTAAAGTACCAATTACTTCACATTGGCATCAGTGGCACAGTGGCTAGGACTCTCGCCAACCATGGGCATGTTCTGGGGTTCGATCCCCTGCCGACGCAATCCTAATATCAATGGTCGGCCTGCAAAATTTGGGCTACCGATATCCATGCTGAAAATTCAATACTTGTACTGAAAATACGGTGTGGTATCAAGCTGTAACCAAAATAAAAATAAAAATGTCTGATTTCCTACAAAAGGGAAGATATGCAAGTGAAAAGCAACAAGTTGGCAGAGGCAGAAGCATCCAGAGGAGATAGGACTTCCTTCAGGTGAACATAGATAAAACAGAGGTGATGAAGATTCCTGGACAACAGCAACAGCAACAACGACAGATAACAATCAGCCAGCATAAATGGGAGAAATTTGAAAGAAGCAACCTCCTTTACCTACCTACCTACCAACCTGAGAAACATCGTTTCAAATACAGGCGGACGAAACTGATGAGGATATCAAGGCGACGGTCATCGGGAAAGCAACGCAAGCTTTCATTTCTCGCAAGTTTACGTGGAGATGAACAGCACTCAGCATGAAAATGAGAATAACATGCAGATTTTTATTTTTTTTATTTTTATTGTAGCTTGATTCCACACCGTATTTTTGGTACAAGTATGGAATTTTCAGCATGTGATATCGGTAGCCCAAATTTAGCAGGCCGACCATAGATATCAGGTGTGCGTCGGCAGGGGATCGAACCCCAGACCATGTCCATGGTCAGCGAGAGTCTTAGCCACTGTGCCACTGATGTCAATGTGAAGTAATTGCTACTCTACGGATCAGAGACTGGGCACCGTGTCGCGTCACGAAGATAACTTCAAACAAACTACACACCTTCATCAACATCTGTCTTCGCTCAATTCTACTCAAGATCATATGGCCGGCTAGAAAAGATCAGCGGTAGGGAGGGATCTCTGGGGACGAAGCAACCAGGAACCAACTGTTCAAGAAATATGCATGAAGAAATGGATGTGGATTGGTAATACTCTGTGAAAACCATCAAGGGACATCACACTCCAGGCCATCACTCGAGTGGAACTCGAATGGGAATTGGCGAGTTGGTCATCAGTGAGAGCGTAACATGGAGGAGGAGGTGATGTGAAGAGGCGATTAGAGCATGTGGGCAGACGTGGAGTCAGGAGAAAACGTTGTTAGAGAACCGAACGCAGTGGAGAAGTGCGACTGCAGCCCTATGTTCTTTTAGAAATTAAAGCAATCAATAACACAATTGTAGTATCGAATACAGGATTACATTCTAACACAGTGCCGAAGTTCTACACTTTGATTTACGTTGTGGTCATGAAATAACCCCATCGAACAACTTTATTTAACCTTGGGCTAATCACCGACCAATCAGAATAATTTATTGTCCACTAATCCAGCTAGCTTTTAATGTAGTTTAACGATGTATAAATATGATGCATTTAGCTTAATAAAAAATTCGTTACCAATCCTCTTTTTTTCTGCTGTTACACCAGGATTTGGGTTCACTAGAAGAAATTGCAACCGTAAGTAAAGTTGTAAGTGTACAACTTGAAGATGATGATAGAATGTTACCCCATTTATTTTGTGTGTCAATGGGTTGTCTGTGTCCACTGATTCCAACTATGGCTATATATGCTGATGATTTAAAAATCTGGAGGGAGCTGAAGAGCGACAATGATACATTCACGCTGCAAGAGGACCTAAACAAATTATTAAAGTGGTCCAGAGAATGGATACTCCTGACGAACCTAGTGAAATATGCGACCATGTGCATTGAACATGCAAGCATCAGCTCCTACGAACTGGAGAGAATAACAATCTCATCATTTCAGACTCGTTTGGATTTAGGTGTCATTGTAAGTTACGACTTGAAAACTACAGCACACTGTCGTGCGGTGGCTGCACGTAGCTTCAGATCTCTATGGGCAGTTAGCAGAGCCTTCAGTGGAATGATATAAACACCTCCTTATATACATTTCTAGTGTGGTCAAAACTGGAAAACCGCATCCAGGCAGCCAGTCCTTGTCTAGGAAGAGTCCTAAGGAAGGCAACACGTATGATTCTCGGTATGACTAATTTATCATAAGAAGAAAGACTAGACAGTTTAAATCTCTCCTTCAAATCATACCGTAGTAGGCAGAGAGCAGATTTAATCACAATGTTTGAAATTTTAAATAAAGATTACGGACCTGACCTATTCTCTCTTTTCCTTCTCACCGGGTCGGAACACCACAGAGGATATGGCAGGAGAGTTCAAAAGCCAAGAAGAAATCATATTACAGTTGAGTATTGATTCTCACACCGAGTCATAAACTCTTGGAACCGACTCTCAGAGGAAATGGTGTCTGCAACCTCAGTCGATTCATTCAAGAAGGGTTTGGACAACTAAAGAAACTTACTAGAAAGGGATTAACATAGACTCCAAGCCTTCTATCCTCAACAAATAAATCTGAATCTGAATATTAGATAAGTGTATTTGATATAACCCACATTGATACACTATAAGTTACTGGATAACGTTTCAAGAACAACTGTATTGCACATAATCATATCCTATATGTGCTAAAATCTGTCAGTTTGGAATGAATTTAAGAAGAGCACATTGAACAGGTTAAGAAATAACTTCATTATAATCACTGTTGGATAATTGTTACCTTCCTTCCTTTGGAGTTGAATCTTGTCGTCATGATCCTTTGCTGATACTGGTTTCCACTGCATTAGGTCTTTGGCTGCCACTGATGACATCATGATAGCCACTCACTCCCTCAGAGTGTTCGTGGTTATCGTTTAGGTGACCGGAGTAGATTATTGACTCTCCCGATTACAATGTTGTCCGTCCACATTCATTCCATCTGCTTTCGCAGATACCCAGTACTTCTAAGCCATATCTTCGCATCTCTTTGGCTACCTGGGCAGCCTTCCATGTACCCATTATTACTCTTGCTTTTATCGAGAGAGAAGACACGTTGGCTAGCTGACTGGCTTCCTGAAGGCTGTCACCAGCCGTCTGTGTCATTTCGCCTTTCCAATTCGAGCGAAGAATAAGACTGTTGTTATTTGAGGTTTTTGTATTTTTAATATATTTTCTATGTTTTACGAGTTGATCACGGACTGATATCAGTTAGAGAACCATTGAAAACCAGGGAGTACTGGACAGCTGCTGTTTCATCCTAGTTTGGGAATCATCTCTAACTGATATCAGTCCGTGATCAACTCGTAAAACATAACTAATCCTTACAAACCAAACTATAGAATATTTTCTATGTGTTGAAGTTTCTCTAGCGGTTTGAAAGATATAGTGGTGTGGAGTTGCTAGCGCCACACCCAACCCTCCCCCTTTACCTGGGCTTGGGACCTGTTGGAAAACTAGCAAGCTAGTTAATTAGGCCTCCTTCACTTATCTGGGAAGCATCATTTCAATTACAAGCGGAACGGATGAAGATGTCAAAGCAGGTCAGAATCGGAAAGGTAAGATACGCCTTCATCAACCTAAAACCAGTTTGGAAATCTTCCGCACTGCATTCAGCATAAGGAACAAGATTCGTATTTTCAACACAAATGTGAACTCAGTCAGTCACTTCTTCTTTACGGGTCAGAAACTTGACCAGCGTGTAATGAAAAGGATTTTCGACAGGTTGCAGACCTTCATCAATAGCTGCCATCGCTGGCTAGCTCCATAGTGAAGATCAAATGGCCGGCTGGCCATAAAGAATAAGCAACAAGAAACTATGGGAGCGAACCAACAGGCGAGAGCCGATCGCTCAACAAAGGTGTAGGAGAAAATGGAGATGGATTGATAGGGCATACGTTGGGGAGACCGTTAAATGACATCGCACGTAATGCATGCCATCACTCAAGTGGAATCCCATTGAGAAGAGACCAGTGGGTCGTCCTAGGGTGATATAGAGGAGATCGTGTGAAGAAGGGATGAGAGAGAATGGTCAATCGTGGACCTAGCTGAAGAAGACGGAAGAAGATAGGACAAAGTGTAGATGTGTTTTTGAAGCAAGGAAATAATAAATAAATAAATAATCACTATTATTCCCTTGGCTTCTGAGTGGAAAATTACAATATACAAAATAATCTGGTTATTGATCATACAGGTGAAGTATGTCAATACCGTGAGGTTAAAAATATAATGGAGCAGAATTAAGCGTATAGTTAAACATGTTAGTGTGGTTTAGAAATAAATTAAGTAACATTCTAGAATAACGAAGAAATGTTACAAATTGAATAGACGCATAAAATCAATAACACGCTTATCTCTAACACCGTATGTATCAATTTACATGTGCTTGCCAAAACACATTCATCAGATGAACAGAGAGAAGCATTTGCGATGGCACATCTCAGCCGATTCCAAGAAACTGAAGTCAGAAAGCTGCGAAAGTCTTTAGTAGAGCGACTGCTCGCCATTTCTGTCAGATGGCGTTGATGAAATTAACGCATTAAATTACTTTTAAGGTATAATTAAAGTTTGAGAGAGACACAGGTTTTCATGTCTCATTGAGCAGCGACCGCCACTAAATAATTCAAATCGAATCTATGCATCCATCCAGAAGGACACTGCTGTTAATCTGATCTAACCGTCACGATAATTTTCTTATTTTAGCTGTATTTTGTTTCTTCAATGTGATTTCCTACCCTCATTTTGTTCTAGTCTATACCATTGATTAGATCATTTTCGATCTCCGTTTAACTAAATAATTTGATTTTGATCACGGATTGATATCAAAGTGAGAGAACCGACCATTGAAATCCAGCCTGGGTGAGTACTGGACAGGTGTTTCCTCTAGGCTAGTGCTCAGGATTCATCAGCAGTAGTTGAAACCCAGGACCTCCTGTTTTCAAGGCGAGATCGCAGACCACTCATCTACTGGGACCCAACTGAATGACCAGCCCATGGATGAGTTATAACTTCTACTAATTCGTAATTTCAGCACGACTGACACCAGTCAATTACACCGGTGCGGATATGTTGACTGCCTTTGTAGTGAGAAGTCGCGATCAGTGGAGACCAACATCACGTCGGCAGTGAGAAAAGTATACTCACCATCAATGACACTGGCTGGTGTGCTATTCGCGCTTAAATCACGAATTTGAAGAAGTTGGAACTCATTCATGCACTGGTCATTGAGTCAGGTACCACCCAATGACTGAGTGGTCTACGAGGTGGCACTGTAAGCGGAAGGTCCTGTGTTCGAATCACATCAAAGGATACCTACTGTCGATGAGTCTCGACCAGTAGGACAGAGGAAACCGCTGTCCAGTACTCCCCCTGGATGGTTTTCAATGCTCGATTCTCCATCTGGGATATCAATCCGTGATCAAACTTGGTGCAAATCAATTCACTACAAGCAAACACTTAAAAATCAGAAACATTCATTTCCCGATAAACCGTAAAGCATCACTTATCTTAATTTTATACTCCTGCTTGTAGAGTATCCAGCAAATGAATATTTCTACTGAAAATTTGATGTATTCATTAAATTTCTGGTCCATTAACCCTCTCTGAAATTATTTGACCTTCACATAAGCATATTGATTTGGCTTTACACCACCATTCAACTTCCAACATTCTTCATTCGTAATTCTAGAGTATTTCTTAATGATTTCTGTGCATACCACTAACAACGAGCTCAGGAACACCTGTTATTCCTTTCAATTATACGATTTAACCACGTGGCATTAATGGCCTTCACCTTTATGATCAATAACAACTACAATGTTTGAATATACTTTGTATACGGATATTGAATTGTTTATAGATGTATGAAGTTTAGAATATCCAACGAAATATGTGAAGATGTCATCTTACCTTGCTTGATGTATTCTTCCTTGCTTTGCTCAAATTTATAAAGAGAAATGATTTTGTGAAATTGTCAGTTTATTCGTCTATGGTATGTCTGTGTGAATGATTAGAATCAGACATACAAATAACACTGAATGTAATGAGAAACCACAACTAAATGTTGAATGCAACTGTTCCCTAACAGAATCCTTAGCTCCAAAAAACGGCAGAAATATTGGAATTCATAGAGGTGATCAAGATTTCTGGCGGACAGTAACAGCAACAGTTACAACAACAGACAATAATCAGCCAGCATAAATAGGAGAAATTTGAGAGAATCAACCTCCTTTACCTACCTACCTACCTGCCAAACTGGGAAACATCGTTTCAAATACAGGTGCACAGAACTGATGAGGATATCAAGGCGAGGATCTTCGAGAAAGCAAGACAAGCTTACATTACTCTCATGTCTGAGTGGAGATCAACAGCACTCAGCATGAAAATGAAAATAAGATGCGGATTGTCAACTGCAATGTGAAGTCAGTGCTACTATACGGATCAGAGATTGGGCGCCGTGCCGTACCGCGTCACGAAGGGTACTTCGAACAAACTACAGACTTTCATCAACAACTGTCTTCGCTCAATACTACTCAATATCAGATGGCCGGCCAGAAAAGATCAGCAATAGGGAGGGATCTCTGGCAATGAACGAACCAACCTAGTAGAAACCAACTGTGTAAGAAATGTGCAGGAAGAAATGGAGGTGGATTGGCCATACTCTGGGAAAACAAGCCATCAAGTGACATCACACTCCAGGCAATCGCTCGAGCGGAACTCGAATGAAATGTGGCCAGTTGGTTGTCAGTGGGATTGTGACATGGAGGAGGAGGTGATGTGAAGAGGCGATTAGAGCATGTGGGCAGACGTGGAGTCAGATGAAAGTGTTGGCGGAGAACCGAACATAATGGAGGCGTGCGTCTGAAGCCTTATGTTCCTCTAGAAACTAAAGGCGATAATAATAATAGAGTGAATTGCAAGTACACGAAGAAAATTCGTTTTCACCTTCTTCTGATTTCATAATGGAATATGTGGCTTGAAACTTGACCGTTGAAGTTTTTTCAGTAGTGGCGATGTCGATGTTTTTTTCTGGTTTGCAGCTGCCTCAGGCCTAAGCTTTCCTCTTTACCAGGCTTACTAGGAGTTTTAGGTGTTTAGGAGTGTGTCGAACGGAAAGTGCACCTCGGATCACGTGAGCACTTGGCAAACATTATTCCACTAGACCATCAAGGCCTGTGGAAAAATTAACCCGACAAAACACGCCACAGGTTTTTCTTATATACACACATAAAATTGCCTCAGTTCATTGTCATACGGCAAGTTATTTCGACTGATACTCAAGTGTTAGTTTGTAGTGATTTGATTTGATCGATTACAGGATTTCATCATGAGCTGATACCGGATACAGATTCATCGGAAAACCAACTGAGATTAGTGGACAGCTGTTTCATCCTAGTCTGGAACTCTTCATCAGTATGCACCCACTATAGGAGTTCAAACCCAGTACCTTCCGGTTAGAAGACGAATAATCCTTAGACCACTAAGACACTGGGACCCAATCCAATGGCCAAACTATGAATTCCCACTTCACGATATGGCACGACTGTCGCTAGTGAATGCCATCGGTGTCGAGTATTCGTCCTTACCCCCAACCTCCTGTACCCCACCGACCATGACTTCCCAAAAGAAAACAGTTGCATAAAACATCAAAATATCCAGTGAAATTACCTCCTCCACGAAGGAACATAAATCTAAACTAAAATACATGAGAATCTTTACTTTTCTAATCGATTACATAAAATGTTTCTTTGAATTTTAGCCTCTTCTTAGTAATCAATAATAAAATCAATAATAGCTTCTGCACCGAATGAAACAAATTGGAGTCTTTTTGAAGGTTCATCTCCCTCATTCCAAGTTATAGATAACCCTTTTCATGACAAGTGACATTAGGTATGGAGTTTGTCTGAATTGAGGTCTTCCTGTCAAAATTGTCTTCATCTAACCAAAGATCAAATTTCTGTGTGCTTATGTAATGAACCAAACTGAACACTTGGTTGGTATTCATTATGAAATTTGAAAAAAAAATAGTTGAGTGGCAATCATTGAAGATTTCATCATTGCATTCACACACACACACATCAATCTACAAATGTTCTTACTGATGAACAGCTGTTGTGTCCAGTATTTGACTTTACTGTCCATTATCTTGTTTTTGTTCAAGTTTCAATGGATTCAATTGAAAATTGAATTTCCAAAAGAATGGATACTGAACAAAGAATACTTTTGTCGATAACTTCTTCTTCATCAAGCTCTACAGTTATATTTACATTATAGCGAATGAATGAATTAGTGTTATGAACAAAATTAATGCTGTTTAAATAACATCAAATCAATAATAATATGAATGGATTACAGTTCAATAGCATCAACATAACAATAAACTGAATGTCAGAAAAATTAGAAAAGATAATAATACAAATTCATGAATTTATAGTCTCTACTGAAGGCCGGCCAGGGTAGTAGTGGCTGGCTGGACTTGTCTCTTTTCCACACAGAGCACTGGTTGTTTGAGGCGAATTGCAATAGCCCCTGCTGTTTGGAGCATGCGGTACTTCGGTGTTTTTGGCAATTTATTTGGCACTCGGTAGATTATAGAGAAGGATTCTTCAATGCTGGCTGGCTTTGTGGCCGGTTTGCACCAGATGGTCCAATATTGAACTGTTAATGGTTTTCACTACACCTTTACTTAGCCATACTGGGAGATGTTCTCGAGTGAGCACGAAAAATCGAGATCCTAGTGGGCAACGGCCATTACAACTCGCTCCTTCACAAGCGCAGTTGAATTGGTAGATAGAAGAAGAAGAGATGGCTAGTCCAGGTACTTCATCTTTCAGTCGCGGTAGCACCATCGGTCATGTAGAGAATAAGACGTGTAGTTCGCCAGCATTAAAAGTTCTTTGAAGTGATTTTCTTAATTTCCTCGTAATTATCTCACTTGTTATATCGCTCTTGAAATGCAGTTGTATATAAAGTGGCTCCTTGTTTACGGATAGTGAGTAGTCCTTTTCCGCTTTCTTTGTCATGTGTTTGTTGATAAATTTTTCGGGATAGCGATTGTCGGTCGATTAAAGTATCATATACAATGCTTAATTCATCTTCAATTACTTCTTCTGAGCATATAGCTCTAACTAACTGTGGCTGAGGGTCTTCACTAAATTTTTTTTGTAATTTAGAGGAACGAAGCTGTGAAAATGTGTATATTGTCCTGTCCAAGTGCTTTTCCTATGCGAATTTCTTTTTATGCTACCATCTGGCTTTCTTGTAAGTAGGACATCCAAGAAGGCAATTCTGTTTTAGGATTACTCTTCGCATATGAATTTCATAGTGGAGAACGTACTTCATTGAATTCAGTAATTATTGTACTCCTATCCGAATCATTATCACAAAGAATGAAGGTGTCATCCATATATATACTGGCAATAAAATGAGAACTTTCTGATAAGGTTGTTCAAAGGTTCATTTTCTAGCTTACTTAGAAATAAATCATCCAAAATGGGATCCAATGGGGAGCCCATCGCCACTATAACGTGTATATATAACTGTAGAGCCTGATGAAGAAGAAGTTATCGAGAAGAGTATTCTTTGTTCAGTATCTATTCTTTTGAAAATTTGAATGGGGTGCATTTTTTATCAGTAAAAAATTGAATTATTTGAAATGAAAAGGGAATAAGAAACCTATCTTCATTTAACTGGATTTTAAAAGGGATAATATTTCAGGAATAATTAATAGAAGACTGAAAACTCATGCTGAATCCCTCGAAATGTCAGACTATTGACTTCTGCTTTAGGCATAAACGAGATCTACAAACACTAGTAAGTACTTATGAAGCCTGTTTCATTGAGGGGACTAAAACTGAAACTAAGTCTAATGCAAAATACCTCGGTCTAGTTCTGTCTTCCTACCTTACTTGGACATCTCATATCCCAACGATTTCTAAGAAAGCGTTCTGTCTAACCTACTACATTAAGAAACTTAGACAATCTGGAATCACCCAACCTCTACTTTCACTTTCTACTTTACTGCTCCCCGTTAGTCTTTCCTGGGCTACTGAAAAAGGACTATACCATCCTGAGAAGGATGTTGAAGGTAGTTGGTAGGACTAGTGGTGTAAAACTCCGTCAGCTCGTCACTACATTAGTAGAAAGGCATCTGAATACATGCGAAAAATGCTCTAAAAACATACTCCCCGACCCCCAACACCCCCTCTATTCTCAACTCTCGCCTTGTACCTCATCAAGTAGAACCAGAAATCAGTATAAAATAATCAATGCTCGTACAACCAAGTACAGGAAGTCAACGACAGCATATTTGGACCGTGTTCTAAGTGACAGAGACAATGTTAAGCGTGAAACCTATGACTTGCTTTGTTGTTAATAACATAATTTTAGGCTGTTTTATTTCTCTCTTATTTTGTATTCTATAGTGGACTCCTTCTTAAACATACTTAGCTACCTAAATTATTAACATTGGCTTACTTTTTGTACTTTACTGTATTCCTTCTTTTGTGTATCTACTGGTTCCGACTATATTAGCACTATGAGTATTACAAAATTGTCCTGTCATTAACTATCATGTAATTATTACGAGTTGATCACGGACTGATATCAGTTAGAGAACCATTGAAAACCAGGGAGTACTGGACAGCTGCTGTTTCATCCTAGTTTGGGAATCATCGGCAGTACGCACCCCCTGGGATTCGAACCCAGGACCTTCCGGTTACAAGGCAAGCTCGTATACCATTCAGCCACTGGGACCCGATTCGATGGCTCATGAATTCTAACTTCTACCAATTCGTGATTTTAGCGCGACCCCAACTATTGTCGTTGGTGGGACATCCATCCACACACGTAACTTCAAATTAGACCTTACAAACCAAACTATAGAAAATGTAATTATTAGTTTTTGCGGTTGTTTTTTCTTATTTTTTATTTTTTCGGCAATATTAACTGACAATCATTGGTTGTTAACGCCATTGTCGCCCTTAAAATCTTGTATTATGCAGGATTACTCACACTACCACTACAAACACCGCATTAGACCTGACAATAACAAACGAAACAACAACCCTGAAATGTTATTTTATGATTGTTTAATGTTGTTTCAACCAAATTAACTGATCATCTTGGCGATAAACATTCTTAAATATCATTTCATAACTTTTTGTATGACTATAGCTATACTGTCACCATGCATAATGATATCATAGCTTCCACTACCCAATACTGAGATATTATTATATGATGTTCATTTTCCTTTCTACTTCTTGGTATTTTTTCGCATCCTTTTTATCATTTTGTGTTTTTTTTTTGTTGTTTGTTGTTTTTATTTTTATTTTTTGAAATACTCCTTTTAAATGTTTGATAAAATTAGATGCAAATATTGTAGATATATGCTGAAAATTCCACACTGTACCACTAGTACTGTTTCTGGAATAAAGCAAATTATTATTATTATTAAAACGTCTGTAGCTAGAACTTATCCTGCAGTCAAACTGGTTCCCGTTTATCGAACATTAAACCCTGCGGTAAAATCAAAAGTTTGAAAGATAGCCTTCCAGTGTCAATTTTAGAAAATGGTCTGTTGAAACCGATAATCGACAAATTCTGTCTGTACAAAATGGTACGTTGGTGACAGTTTTATCACTTGTGATAACAAATGTGACGTTAAAACAATATCCTTCAAGATTTTAATAACTGCCAATCAGCCATCAAATTTAGAATTGAAGCCGCAACAGTAGAAAAAATCACATTTCTGGACGTCTGACTAATAAAGAAGACTGATGAAGGTATAAAGAGATCAATATATCGAAACTGGTGGATGGTGACTAGCAGTGGAATCCAGCGAGGATGCGCATTTCGTCCTATTTGGGACTCGTCAGCCAACTGGATGAACTTGCATTTCTCAGTGAGTGATGATTTTCCCACCGAGGCTCGAACCCAGTGCCTATAGATTCAAACGCCAAAGCAGGTGCATCCGGCCGACGAGTCCCAAATAGGACGAAATGCACATCCTGGCTGGATTCCACTACTAGTCACCATCCACCAGTTAAATACTACTGAAATGCCCAGACATCGTGGAAACATATCAACCTGAGGTGGAGCACTTCGGTCCAGTCAATCGACGAGAAAATCTAAAAATTCAATTAAATTAATATATCGAAAGCCAACTCAACATATATTCAACATTGGTCACTCAGTATGTAAGGTGAATTCATCCAAAGTCATCTACAAAGTCAAAAGAAGCCATCCGAAAACGGTAAGCTTCTGTATACTTTGACTGCCGAGACCTTAGCGACTTGGATAGAAAACCATGACTTATGAGCACAGAAGAAATTTCTCCACCCCCTCCTTCTACCTTGAGTATAATTCCAAGTTCTACTACTTTGTCAATAATGCTATTTTGAAATTTTGAATGACTTTTTAGTAACATCTTTCTCCTAACCAACCCTTTATTTACTCTTTTTACCTATTACGTAATTTATTTTGGACACTTATCTCCATGCTCTTTCATTAACGTCCTGTTTTCCTGAGTGTTTTTGGTATTACGCAACACCTGTCAATACTTACCAATCTTTACACACCCATTTCACTCTAGTTACAGTTTTGATTATTCATCACATATTAGAAGCATTTTGATGACATAAACAATAACCCTAACTAATTTTTATCTCCATTTTTGTTTGACAGTCCTAATGTGCACACACAAACACACAGAAAATAATTATTGTATATAAATACGATTGTACAGATAAGTGAATGAATTCACCGCCAATGAGAGACTCTTCGCTGAACTTTGTTGTTCTTATATTCACATCTGGATGGGTATTTTTCGTGAATATTGGATTTAACATAACATGTTAGGATACAGTTCTAACCAATATTTTACTTTCCACCATGGGATGTTCCTTCAGTAAAAATTATAAGAAAGTGATAGTGAAAAGTTAGAGAACCACTGAAAACTAGTACTGGGTTAGTGGCCAGCTGTTTCCTCTGTCCTGGTGCTCTGGACTCATCGATAGGACCTACCAGCTACAAATCAAGCTCACAGACCATTCAGTCAATGGGAAATGAATCAATGTCCAACACACAAATTCTAACTTCTGCTAATTGATGATTTTGGCGCGACTGGCACATCAACCAATGACATCGGTAGCGAGTATTTGTCCTCACTCTCAAGTTGTTGTTGGTGGTGGTGGTCTCCACTGGTCACGGCTTCTCACTAGAAATCCTGGCAACTTCATCCTGTAAGCCAGTCACTCACTACCGAGTATCAGATTAATTTCCAGGAGTTTTAGTGTAGGGAATTCATCTGATGACATTGACTAGTGCCAGTCAAACTAAAAAAGCACTAACTGGTAAAAGTTGGAGTTCACTCTCCATTGGAGTTCATCACACTGGCTGAATGGTCTAAGATCTTGCACTTTAACCGGAAGGTACTGGATTCGAACCCCTCCGATGGGTGCCTACTGCCACTGAGTCCCGACGAGTGCTAGCACAGACAAAATAGCTGTCCTGTACTTCCCCTAAGTGGTTTTCAGTGATCGGTTCTCCAACTGTGATATCAATCCGTGATCGGAATTGGTTCAAATTAAATCCCTGAAAACATATTCACGGAAAATTTTATTGTTCGAGGGGTGACGAGTCAGTGATAATTGCGTAGTCAGAGATAATAAAATACAATTGATAAGGACTATTGAGATTGGAAAATCAAAACTTCGTGTGTAAGATTTAGAATGTAACGTGATACTGATATAATACAGTGAGTAGTACTCAAAGAATCAAATGATCAATCAAGCAAAAAATGAGGGGCGAGGTGGGGATGGTTGAAACGCAGAGACAAAATCGGGGAACAAATAGTCTCTTAGGTGAGTGTTACCAGGGTAACTGGAGTTCATTTTGAACACATAGATAAGGTGTCTGTCGTTTTATTTCGATAGCTTCAGCAAATTGAAGAAGACTTGCGAGGTTTTGTCCGTCAATTATTTTAAATATTTCTATTGCAGCCACTGAATGCCCTGTGTCTATCATATATCTGGCAATTGATGATGAGTTCAAAATATTCAGTCGCTTTAGTCAGAGGCTGTCTGATACAGGTTCCAAGAATTTGACATAGGCTCTTGCCCAATGCACCTGCTAATGTACACAAACACACACAAAATAATTAAAAATAATAGCGATTGTACAGGTATGTGAATGGATTCATCACCGAAAAGAGACTCTTTTCTGGACTTTCTGTTCTAATCTTTATATCTGGATGGGTATTTTTCGTGAACTGTAATTGCGTTTACAAATTTATGTTTATCTGTGGGAGCAGTTGCATTGTAAAAGCAAGAAGAAGTGCATATCTCAGATTCTGCTAACATGTACCGAAAAGATTTACGTCTTGGGGAAAGATGCTTTTTACGGTGCTATTGCCAGACATCTTATTGATACGGGTCATGGGATGGACAGTGTCAACTCTCCTCAAATTTGTCGAAGCAATCGCTGTCAAAAGTTTAAAACTTGGGTGTATGTGTTGAGAAAGATTCACTTATTAGTCTTTCTTTGCCTTCGTGACTCAACGTCCAATCTCTTCGTCTCAGCTAGTAACATAATCTTTTGCTTTAGTAAATGTCTTGAGGTAGACTTACCACACTATAACCCATCATCAACTTTTCCCCATCTTGTCTTGACTGAGCAAATCACTTTTCAATGTATCCGACCATTAATTTTGCAAGTTTGTATTTTGTTTAAACCTTTGTGACGACAGAAATCAAGGGCCAGGCAACAGATCGTTAATTGAGAAAATCAATAGGTATTTATAGATTTTTATGTACATTATTATTAGCGTTATTGTTAGCGGAGAAGCAACCTCTTCTGATTGGTTGTTTTCTCGCTGAAAGTTATTCTGTACCTCTTGTGACTGTTTCTTAGAAAGTTAAGCCATATATCTGCGAATCGTATTTGCGCACGTTAAGGTTGCTGTGATTGGTTGGTGAGTTTCTCAAGATTAAACTTTGTTATTGTTTTTTTCTCAGGACCCCGATTCGGGATGTAAACATTGACGT
The DNA here is from genome assembly GCA_944472155.2 of Trichobilharzia szidati. NCBI lineage: Eukaryota > Metazoa > Platyhelminthes > Trematoda > Strigeidida > Schistosomatidae > Trichobilharzia > Trichobilharzia szidati. The sequence continues at coordinate 193,350,660 of OX235271.1, forward strand.
AAGTTGCTGTCTACAATTTAGGCTTGCAGACAGCTCTCACCACACCTTGAATCCTTCATACGTTATATGAGTGGAAATTGTGGACATCGTTTAATAACTTGCGTGTCTCTGTTAACAAAAAGCATGTTGAACCGTTACAGGTGTGACAAAAATCTATGTACTTTTACATTGTCAACTTTTAGGTTGTAAGCAGTTGAAGAGATTCCGATGGCGAAATAAATAATGGCGTCATAATATTATACTGCATAAACATTTGTTTTTGCTTTATTTGAAATGAGAAGACCGCATATCTTCGAATTTTTTTGTTTTACTAAAATGAAGTAGTTTACGCACAAATTCAAATTAGACATAGTTATTAATAGTTGCAGTGGTAAAGTTAAGTATAAGCGATTAATCATCCATATTGCCTGTTAATAGTATCAAAATGAATTCTCAAGGTATAAAATGGTGATTTTTCACTTAGTGACCTAGTGATAGTAGGTTGAAATGTGATTGGTTAATCCTGATATTCGTATTTGTCAGTGTACAACTATTTTCATTGGTTGTTTACTTGACCTGTTTTCCAGCATTGTGGCTGTTTATCACATAATTATTGATTAGAAATTAAATGCAGTCTGTCTACAAATCTATGACATGGACGAATAACTGTGGTAGCAGGTGCATTGGGTAAACAGTAAGAAAAGCCTATGTCAGATTCTTGGGACCTGTATCAGACAGCCTCTGACTAAAGCGACTGAATATTTTGAGCTCATATATGTGTAAAACTTGGGCACTGTGGTAGTAAGTAATTCCACATTAGTTTGTCAGAATACCCTATTAGGCCTATAGTTGATTTTAGAAATTCAAGGACTTATGAATTATCTAAATATTTAGCCATGGTAATAAATCCCCATGAAAGTCACTTGAAATCTGGACTAACTAATTCTTATGAACTAAAACACAGATTAGATAATGAAGAAAAATGGTTGGTTTTGACACTGTAAGTTTATACACACGTATACCAATAAATATGGCTAAAGATGCAGTCAGAAACGAACTCATTTCTGACCAAGAACTCGAACTTAGGACAAAAGTGCCACTTGAGGACATAATGCTGAGAGTGCAGCTATACCCGACTTCCACAGTATTTAAATTTCAAGGGAAAATATACAAACAAACTGAAGGAGTTGCCATGGGATCACCAATATCCCCAGTGGTAGCAGATATATTCGTGAATAAGTGGGAAAGCATAGCGATTGAAACGTTCACCCCCACCCCAAAAGTATGGTGGAGGTACGTAGATGACACATTCACTGTACTTAGAACACAAGATATAGATAGATTTTTCGAACACATAAACTCGAAGGTTGAAGCAATTCAATTCACTTATGAATTGGAAAATCAGGAAAGGGAGCTTCCAATGTTAGATTGCAGCGTAAAAAGGAAAGAAGATGAGAAGTTTAACACTAGTGTTTACAGGAAACCCTCACATTCAAACAGATATTTAGACTTCCAATCATCCCATCCTATGTCAGTAAAAATAGGATTGGTGGAATGTTTAAGTAATAATAAGGCACAGAAACTAAGCAGTACGAAGGAAAATCTAAGACAGGAAGTGAGGTATATAAGAGAAGCTTTGAAACATAACAATTACCCTGATAAATTAATCAGGAACTATGTAGGGAAATGTAAAAACAAAATTAATAATAATAGGAGTGATAGTGCAGTCCAAACATGCGCAGGATAATGACAACACCAACAATAAGGAATCTAAATCACCAGTAGTAATTCCATACAAGGAAGGAACCTCGAAAACCACCTTACAGAGGAGAATTCTTAACAAGGCAGGCAGTAATAAAAGTGACTGGCATTCAAACCCCCGAAAAACTCAATTGGAAATAAGCTTTGTCGGTTAAAGGTTCATCTTGTGGAGTCTTTAAAACAAAACAATCTAGTTTATCTAATACCCTGCCACAATGATTGTCAGGTCAAATACATAGGTCAAACTAGTAGAACAGGGGCATTCAGTCATACTAGGCGATCACAAGAACCTAGCAGCAAAATCTAGATTGGTTGACCCGAATAAGATATGAGATCTAGAGAATAGTTCAGCTATAGCACTCACTACATGCAGTTACACACACACAACCATACAATAGGATGGATGGGATAAGATGACAGTTTTAAAATCTAATGTCACAGCAGGGTGTGGAGGGAGAGATTGATAACAGGAGCTTTGTTTATCGAATCAACTTCAAATACATGTAATAGGAATCGTTCAACACTTGTTCAGCTAGACATCTGGAAAATTCTACTACCTCGACGACGAAAAATTGGAGAGGACAAAGAAAACTAAAAAAACTCAAGTTTCAAAGTCGTATGATTACAATCGATATGATTATGAACAATAAGTGAATTGTGTTCGAAACCTCGTCATCCAGTAAATAAAACTGTTTCACTCACTGTGTGATGCATCTAATAAACAAACTAATATGGAGTTTGAACTCATCATCAATAACCAGATATATGATAGACACAGGGCATTCAGAGGATGCAATAGGAATATTCTAAATAATTAACGGAAAATCCGCTTAAGTCTTTTTCAATTTACTGAAGCAATCGAAATAAAACTACAGACACTTTAACTATGTGTTCAAAATGAACTCCAGTTACCTTGGTAACACTCTTCTAAGAAACTATTTATCCCCTAATTTTATCTCTGTGTTTCAACCACCCCTATCTCGCCCCTCATTTTTCGCTTGACTGATCATTTGATCCTTTGAGTGCTACTCACTGTATTACATCATTATTACGTTACGTTCGAATTCTTATACACAAAATATTGATTTTCCAATCTTAATAGTCCTAATCAATTGTATTTTATTATCTCTGATTGCACAATTATCATTAACTTATCACCCATCGAACAATAAAATTTTCTATGAATGTGTTCGCAGGGATTTGATCTGTACCAACTTTGATCACGGATTGACATCTTAGTTAGAGAAGCGACCAATTAAGACCAGCTACGGGGAATACTTGACAGCTGTTTCCTCTGTGCTAGTACTCATCGGTAGTGGGCACTCACCGGAGGGGTTCAAACCCGGGATCTTCCGGTTAAAGTGCCAGCTCATAGACCAATCAGCCACTGAGATGAACTCCATTGGCCAGTGAACTCCAACTTTTATTAGTTCGTGCTTCTAGTTTGACTGGCACTAGTCAGTGTCACCAAATGAAATTTCTACAAACAAACTGCTGAAAATGAATCTGATACTCGCCAGTGAGTGATTGGCTTGCAGGATGAAGTTCACTGGAGTTCTAGTAAGAAGTCATAACCAGTGGGGACCACCAACACCACCACCACTTTGGGAGTGAGGACAAATACTCGCCACCGATGTCATTGGTTGGGATGACAGTCGCGCCGAAATCATCAATTGGCAGAAGTTAGAATTTATTGAATCGTTATTCAGTCGGGTACTATCCAGTGACTGTCTATGGTCTATAAGCTAGACATGTAACCGGAAGGTCCTAGGCTTGGCCAGTGGTGGCGAATACGCACTGCCGATGAGTCCCAAGCACCAGGACAGAGGAGACAACAGTTCAGTACTCCAGTGCTATATTTCAGTGGTTCTGTACCTCAAATCAATCCATGATCACACTTCAAATAAAAATTTCCATTTATGGAACATACGGCTCCAACAACACATCGACACTCTCTTCTATTCTATGTTGTCCTCTTTAGCTGCGCCCACCATTACCCATTAACTCTCATCTCCTTCTCTTAACACGATCTCCCACAGGTCAACCTACTACAAACGACGCCCAACTCGTCGTCTGTCATTTGAGTTCTACTCGAGTGATGATCTGCATCGCATGCCATGTCATTCGATGGTCTCCTCAGTGGTGTATGCTCTGTTCATCTCCAATTTCCCCTACATATTTGTTCAACAGTAGGTTCTTGGTTAGTTTGTTCCCAGGGTTTCTTGGTGTTAGTTAATTCCTTTTTAAATGGGAACTTGATCTTCAGTATAGAGAGTAAGCATTGTCATTGATTCTACTAGGTATATTTTTCACTGTCAAACAAGACACATAACTTACAGCGCCATTGCATTAGACTACGGAACTATGTTACGCTTGAAGAGAGAAAGAACGAACATATTTGCAGGATAATACGAGCTCGTTTTATTTCGTGGATTCTCATCAACTGCATACATCCTAAACAAAATCAAATTATGTTACGCTTGTTTGGAGAATATTTCGACTTAGCAAATGACACTCCAATGGACAACGCTAGTTATGTACAATATTGATTTAAGTTATACAGATTGTAGAAACAAACGAGGAAATCTTCTTTGTCTGATTCAACTATGTGAGTGTTAATATGTATCTTTCAACTTTGAACACTCTGCGATGACTTCCTCAAGGTATTTTACAGAACAGATTAGGGTAAATAACAAATAAGGATTAACCTCATCTAGTTCACTTGTTTTCCAGCCAATCATAAACCTGGGGAATGATGGAAGATTGGGCGAGGGGTTAGCTATCCTACCACGGAAAATCAATCTAATCGCTACAGAAACTTCAAAGCAAAAGAAAGATATTTAAAAAAACAAAGAAGGATCTGATAATCAAGATCACATACAGATATGCATAGTTTTAGTGTTTATAAATAGTTCACGCAAATTATTTTGTAAATAGTGTTGATGTTATCCTCTGGATTTCGCCGATGATTCATGCTTGACGTCACACAAAATTGGAGACTTGCTGGCGTAAACCAACAAGCTGGCTGAATAAGTAGAGAAGACAGAATTCCAAGTGAACATAGAGAAGACCGAGGTAATGAAGATAACCAACTACCTCCACCACCAACAACCTGCACTAATCGCCATCATTGGGAGAGATTTAACAGAGGTTGACTCCTTCACTTATCTGGCCAGGCAGCATCATTTTATTCACAGACAGAATGGATGAAGATATCAGTTAGTGGAAATGGGAAAGGCAATTTACACCTTCACCAATCAATCTGGAGATCTTCTGCGCTCCACCTCAGCAAAAACAACAAGATCACGATTTTCAGCACTATTGATAAGAGAGTCACTTCTTCCATTTGGGCAAGAAACTTAGCACTTCCAACAGACTACTGCAGACATTTGTCAACAGCTGCTTTTGTTTTCCCAATATTGAAAATCAAGTGTCCCTCAACAAGTAACTCTGGGAATAGGTAGACCAAGTACTTATGGTTCAGCAAATATGTAGGAGGAAATGAAGATGAATAGGGCATACACCACTGAGAAGACCTCCATATGACATGCTACGCAATGCACACCATCGGTCGTGTAGAACCCGAACGGCAAACGCTGGGTTGAAGCAATGACAATTTTTCACGCAATTCAGTATAAGTAGCTGCTTACTGTCCATTCTGAAGATCAAGTGCCCATCTAAAAAGGAATTAACACCAAGAAACTCTGGGAAGAAACTAACCAAGAACCTACTGTTGAACAAATATAAATAGGAAGAAGTGGAGATGAACAGAGCATACACCACTGAGGAGACCATCGAATGACATGGTACGAGATGCAGGTCATCACTCGAGTGGAACTCAAATGACAGACGACGTGTTAGGCGTCGTGTGTCGAAGGTTGACCTGTGGGAGATCGTGTTAAAAGAAGAAAGAGATGAGAGATAATGGGTAATGGTGGACGCAGCTAAAGAGGGCAACAGTGAATAAAAGAGAGTTTCGATGTGTTGTTGTAGCCCTATGTTCCATAAATGGAAATTTTTATTTGAAGTATGATCATGGATTGATTTGAGGTACAGAACCACTGAAAAATATCACTGGAGTACTGGACTGTTGTCTCCTCTGTCCTGGTGCTCGGGACTCACCGGCAGTACGTATTCGCCACGATTGGTTGAACCTAGGACTTTCCGGTTACAAGTCAAGCTCACAGACTATTCAGTCACTGGATAGTACTCGACTGAATGACCATCCAGTAAATTCTAACTTCTGCCAATTGATGATTTTGGCGCGACTGGCACACCAACCAATGACATGGGTGGCGACTATTTGTTCTCACTCCCAAGGTGGTGGTGGTGGTTCCCATTGGTTATGACTGCTTACTATAACTCTAGGCATCTTCATCGTGTAAGCCAATCACTCACTATCGAGCATCAGATTAATTTTCAGCAGTTTGTTTGTAGTGATTTCATTTGATGACATTAGCTAGTACCAGTCAAAATAAAGGATGAATTGATAAAATTTGAAGTTCACTGGCCACTGAAGATCATCTCAGTGGCTGATTGGTCTAAAATCTTACACATCGATCCCCACACGTGACTGGATTGACTCCACTGGTCACGACTTCTCACTAGAACTCCAGGAATCGCAATCCTGTAGAATGTCCCTAGCGAGCATCACATTTAATTTCTATAGTTGGTTTGTTAGGATTAGTTTTGTTTTTACGAGTTGATCACGGATTGATATCAGTTAGAGAAGCATTTAAAACCGAACACAGGGAGTACTGGACAGCTGTTTCATCCTAGTTTTGTGATTCGTCACCAGTGCGCACCCAACTTCAGGCTTCGGAAAGTGGATTTTTTGATTACAAGGCGATTTTGCATACCATTCATCCACTGGAACCTGATTCAATGGTCATCTACAAAATGGTAACTTAGAACAGTTCGTGATTTATCGCAACCCCAACCAATGTTATCAGTGAGACATGCACCCTCACACGAGACTGCATCGACCTCACTGATCACGACTTCTCACTAGAACTCCACGAAACGCTATCCTGTGCACATTTCTTAATGAAATTCTTAGGTTATCCATATTTCCCGAAGACAGTTGACAAATATTAATTTCCTATTCTTCTCATGACTGGTGTATTGTAGCGTGTTTTAGCTCTTTTGAATAATGTTTGTACACACAGTTTCGTTTGTGTATTATTTGATTATTTCTGTTGAATTTGAGTACATGATTTGAGACAAGGATTGATTTCCTGTACACGAGTATTTTTTTCTGTTGACTATGTTCTCTCAGAAAAACAATTTTGTTATCTGATTCGTCTTTACCTATGAATTTGGTTAATTTGTGTGACTGAGCATTCTGCATCATTTCTTTTAATTATATCAAAAGTGTCACTAATATAACGTATCCAGATTTCTGGTTTTATGATTGCATAGTGGCCTTAGCATTTGGTTCTGATGATATGGGCGATTCCATCAGTGTTCTCCATATCTGTTTGTATATTTAACCAGTTAGGTGATAATATGTTTTAAGACACAGCACTATGTGCTCTATTCGTCACCTTGAACATTGTGTTTTTGTCTTTTCTTCTCTACAGAGTAGTTGTTGTACAGTTTCTTATGCTGGTATTTGTCCGATTGAAGTCTATAATCCTGTGATATGATTAGATGGTTGGGAGCAATCGGAAGGAAGCCTAGATACTTAGGTTTACTGATAGTTGGCACTTACCAATCAGTAAGATGTATTTCCAATAACCCTGAAGGAACTCGTGTCTCTCCTTCTGAGATTCGAACCCGCAACACCCAGTACCTCATGCAGTCAGAGACGTTACCACTGAGGTAGCTATTTGGTCTCGCAATTGACCTCCTGTAGGACTGACTTTAGTGAATACTTTGATTGGACACTTGTTAGTAACTAGTGTCATGTATCTAGTCCTTTGTCTGCTGCAGACTGAATCTATCTGTCAAGCTTGCAGATACGCCTTGCTGACTGATGAGTTCCTATAGGCACGAAACCTAGGTTAACAGAAGGATTTCTTCGGATTGCCTGCAACCACCTAATGTGAACAATTAATGTGGTTACTAGTGTTACTAGTTGCATCCAATCAAAGTCTGCTATGATATCAAAAGACCCAGAATTTCACTGTTATCTAACTGAATGCCTTTAGAGTACATGTTCGTAAATTCTAGTTCACTAGTGATTCTATGTTCACTCCATTCTATGTTCTCACTCCATTATTGTAAAAAGTCTGGAAAGACGAAAAGGTGCCTACTGACTGAAAGAAGAAGGGCTACCTCGTCAAACTGCCAAAGAAGGGTGACTTATACCTGTGAAAGAACTGGTGTGGAATCATGCTCTTGTCCACGCTGAGTAAAATACAAAGTCTCATCATCCTAGAGAGAATAAAGGATGCACTGGACGCAGAACTCCACCACCCACCAGAACAAGCTGGATTCAGGAAAGGCACATCATGCGCTGATGAAATTACAACTCTACGCATCGTCATCACAGAACAAGGCATAGAATAGCAGCCAAAACTCTCTCTACCTCAACTTTATCTACTTCGAAAAGGCCTTTGACAGACAGCATTGACCGAGAAGTAATTTGGAAACTACTTTAATACAATGGCATGCAGTGCGCAGATCTTTATCAACCTCATTCAACACCTATACGACAGTGTCAGGTGTCAAGTGATCCAGCGAGGAGTTCGAAGTGAGTACAGGAGTAAGACAAGACTGCCTGCCTATTATCACCGATGATATTCTTAATTGTGTTGGACTGGATTATGCATCAGACTGTTGGGGGCGAGGAGTCAGGAATACACTGGACGACCGATAAGAAGACTCCAGAAGATCTAGATTTCTCAGATGGTATATGTCTAATGTCACACAAAGTCCAAGACTTAGAGGCAGGCGAGAACCAACAAACTGGCTGAAGAGGATGGCATCGAAAACAGGACTGCAGGTGAACACAGAGAAGACGGAGGTGATAAAGATAACCAACCAACAGCAACAACAACCAGCACCAATCACCATCAACAGGAAAGATTTAACAGAGGTCGCCTCCTTCACTTATCTGGCCAGGAAGCATCGTTTCAACTATAGTCAGACAAAACGGATGAAGATGTCAAAGCAGGCCAGAATCGGAAGGGTAAGATACGCCTTCATCAACCTGAAACCAGTTTGGAAATTTTCCCCACTCAGTATAAATAACAAGATTCGCATTTTCAACACCATTGTCAAGTCAGTCAATTCTTCTATACGGGTCAGACACTTCCACTGCGTGTCTCGAAAAGGATTTCCAACAGGTTACAGACTTTCATCAACAGCTGCCTTCAATGGCTAGCTCCATACCGAAGATCAAATGACTAGCCAGAAAGAATAAGCAACAAGAAACTCTGGCTGGGACCAAACCAACAGGCGACAGCCGATCACTCAACAAATATGTAGGAGAAAGTGCAGATGGATGGATCGGGAATAAATCGAGGAGGCCGCCGAATGACATCGCTCGCCATGTAGGCCATTGCTCGAGTGGAATCCCAATGAGAAGTGACGAGTGTTTCGTTGGTGCGAGGGTGATATGGAGGAAATCGTGGTAGGAAGAGGAGATGAGAGATTACGGTCAATCGTAGACCCAGATGAGGAGGACGGCAAAAAATAGAAGAAAGTGGAGATGTGTTGTTGAAGCACTACGTCCCACTCGGAAGGCAAGGGAATAATAATAATAAAAACTGATTCTATGTATTTCAGTGGAATAGTAGCAGCATGTCTTATACTGTCAGACTACAATTACTCATTATCATACACAGAGAAATAACCAATAGCGTTAGGATGATGAGTTGAGTCAGCATATGTATCAATGTGGTGAGAGCTGTCTACTAGCCAAATTGGTAGACAGTAATTTACGTCAATATTTACGTTCCCAAGATTTGTCGTGAGAAAATGTGAACAAAGATTGATTCGAAACCGACCACAGCAGACTTTGCGTAGGCGGATGCAGTTAACATATAGAAGATTTGACATTCAAGAAACAGTCACAAATAGATGAAAGATTAACTTTAAGTGAGAAACAACCAATCAGAAGACTGTGTTTGTTTACTTAAATATCCATAGTAATGTACATACAAATATATAAATATGCGTTGATTTCCTTAATAAATGATCTGTTGCATGGCTCTTGCCTTCTGTCGTTACATCAATATCAGACATGTTCGTATACCATTCAAAAACATGCAATTATGAGTAAACTAACATTTGGACATAATTATTATGGTGAATATGTATTTCTGAACAGCCTTAAAACATGCTAACAACTCAATATAATTAATTGATTAGATGATAAATTAAAAGAAACAAAGCATGACTCACCGATTCATGCATGTAGTCAACGTTGAGATGCACGGAATTATATTCAAGTGTTGATTTTGTAAGAATTTTACTGATGTTAGAAGGCCTAATTCATCATAAATCCTTTATCAGTTAGAGAAACACTAAATAAAAAGATGAAGGATTTATTGAAGGACACATAGAAGTTTCAAAAACTTGAGGAGAAGAAAGATTTCAATAACAAAATAGAGAATGAATTAATGAACCAGACGTTTGAAGAAACTAAGAGAGGAGCAGATATTTTCTCAAAGTTTATATGAAGAAATCAAACCAACGGGCACGTATACGCCAAGATTGTATGGCCTACCTAAAGTGCGTAAACCAGGGGTACCATTAAGACCAATACTTGATATGTGAAATTTGCCCTACCATGCTCTAGCTAGATATGTGGTTAGTAAATATTCTCAAACCATTGCATGAGAAGATAGTGAAATATAGCGTCAAAGATGTATTTGAATTCGTAGACAAAATAAAAGATATTAATATCAAGGACAAAGCTATGATAGCTCTGGATATAACATCGTTATCCACAAATGTACCTCTAATAGAAACAGTTAATTATATATGTGAACAAGTGGACAAGCAGTCGATAAACATTGGTATCCATATTGAAATCCTAAAAGAATTGATATTAAGATGTACTTGAATGTAAACTTCAAATTTGACTGCATGCTTTACAGGCAAGTGGACGGGGTGGCAATGGGCTCCCCATTGGGTACCATTCTGGCTGATTTCTTCCTAAGTAAGGTAGAAAATGAACCTTTGAACAACCTTATCAGAAAGTTATCATTTTATTGCCAGTATATAAATGGAGGACACCTTCATTCTTTGTGATATAATGATTCATATAGGAGTACAATAATTACTGAATTCAATGAAGTACATTCGGCTATGAAATTCACATGCGAAGAGGAATCCCAAGACAGAATTGCTTTCCTGGATGTCCTACTTACAAGAAAACCAGATGGTAGCATAAAAAGAAATTTGCATAGAAAAAGTACTTGGACAGGACAATATACACACATATTCACAGCTTCGTTCTTCTCAAGTACAAAAGAAATTTAGTAAAGACCCTTAGCCACAGAGTTAGTTAGAGCTTTATGCTCAGAAGAAGTAATTGAAGATGAATTAAGCATCGTATATGATACTTTGATCGAAAATAGCTATCCTGACAAATTCATCAAGAAACACATGACAAAGAAAGCGAAAAAGGACTACTCACTATCCGCAAACAAGAAGCCACTTTATATATGACTGCAATTCAAGGGCGATATACCAAGTGAGATAACTACGAAGGAATTAAGAAAATCATTTCAAAGAACTTTTAATGCTGGCGAACTACACGTCTTATTCCCTACACGACCTATGGTGCTACCTCGACTGAAGGATGAAGTACCTAGACTAGACTAGCCATCTCTTCTTATTGTATCTACCAATTCAACTGCGCTTGTGGTGGAGCGAGATGTATTGGCCTTTGCTCTAGGAACTTGATTTTTCATGCCCACTCGAGAACATATCCCACTATGGCTAAGCAAAAGGTGTAGTGAAATCCATTAGCAGTTCGATATCGGACCATCTGGTGCAAACTGGCCACAAAGACAGCCAGCGTGGAAGAATCCTTCTCTATAATCTACCGGGTGCCTAACAAATTGCCCAAATCATCCGGGTACCTCATACTCCAAACAGCAGAGGCTACGACAATTCGCCTCAAACAACCAGTGCTCTATGTGGAAACGAAGCAAGTCCAGCCAGCCACTACTACTCCCCTGACCGGCCTTCAATGGAGACTATAAATTCATGAATTTGTATCATTATCTTTCCTAATTTTTCTGACATCCAAGCTATTTTACGTTGATGCTATTGAACTGTAATCCATTGATATTATTGATTCGATGTTATTTAAACCACAATAATGTCGTTCATAAGACTAATTCATTCATTCACTATAATGTATATATAACTGTAGAACCTAATGATGAATTTATCGAAAAGAGTATTCTCTGTTCAATATCCATTCTTTTGGAAACACTAAATACCCTAGTACATCGGAGACAGCAGTTTCAACCTAGTCTGGGACTCTTCAGTAATGCTCATTGTGCGAAGGAGATATGACTTTCAGGTTAAGACGCGAGAACATCAGCACTAAGTCATGGGATAGGAATGTTACATTCTACGAAATTTAATAATCACAAGCCATAGTATGGCGTATACTACTGACAAGATTTGTCAGTAGTAGTATATCAAAAAACGTTCATCGGAACACAAAAATGTCAAATATAGAAGAGAGATAGATTTGACGTCAAACAGACAGGAAACGAATCACTTTATTGTCGCGAAACATAGGAGACACGAGAAGTAGAAGAAGACAAAGAAACACACAACACGAAGGATGGGCTGAAGTAGCACAGCACGGAGGATTTGGGCAAATGATGATTTTCTTATAAGGTGGTGTACATAATTTCTCCATTTATGTATATATCAAACTGCAAATAAACATTATTATTATTGTCTCCTTCAGTTCCTAAAGGAACATAGGGCTTCAGCCTCACGTCTCCATTGCGTTCCCATCTCCGCCAACATTTTCACGTGGCTCCATGTCTACCCATGTGCTCTCATTTCTTCTTCGCATGGCCTCCTTCATGTCACACTCGCACTGATGACCGATTCGCCACATCCCATTCGGGTTCCCCTCAATCGGTGGCCTATCGTGTGATGTCACTTGATGATTTTTTTTTCAGAGTACGGTCAATTCACCTCCATTTCTCCACGCATATTTGTTGCACAATTGGTTCCTGCTGGGTTGGTTCGTTCATTGTCAGAGATCCCTCCCTATTGCTGATCTTTTCTGACTGGCTATGTAATCTTGAGTAGTATTGAGCGAAGACAGCTATCGATTAAGGTTTGTAGTTTGTTCCGATTGTCCTTCTATCGTTACAATAACAGTTACTTATAAGCAGTTAGCTTTACAATGTGCAGTTCATTCTTTCGTGTTTTATCTTAACAGCACTGAAGATGCTGTCTAGAAAGATAACGAAACCTTCGTTATTAAATCGGCCAGCTTAGAGAAAAACGACAACAAAATCAGAATATAATTCTTGTACAGTATTTCAAGAAATATTCACCTTCATGTATGTAAACCCAAACCAAACAAGCTCCTCCACCTCCCAGCCAACCCTTCCAAAGAAATTTGAGAAACTCATCGGATCGTTATTCTTTTCACATTATTTCTGTTCATTCATTTCTTGAGCTATTCGGTAATGACAGTTATAATTAGAATCCATTTATTGAAGCCAACAGTTTAAAGATTGTTATCGAAATTAAATTTATATTTTATTCATTTATTTTTCTTAAAAATATTTTTACAATAATAAGATAATATCGGTTAGAGAACCATTGGAAAACCACCCTGGAGTAAAAGACAGTTGGCTATTGCGTCCTAGTTTGAGATTTTCAGCAGCAAGCACCCACTGATAGGGTTCGAACCCAGGACCTCCTAGTTACAAGGCTAACGTGCTGGTAGACCATTAAGTCACGGGGTCCCGAACCAGTGGCCAACCGATGAAATACAACTTCTGCCAGTTCATGACATAGCGCGACCACTAGCCAATGTCATCAGTGGCTGGTATTTGTCCCCACACCCTACCTGCCGTAACCCACTCACTGGTTACGACTTCTCACTAGAATCCAGGTAATTACTACTCACCTGAATAGGGCTAGTCGTTAGTGAGCATCTCATTGATTTTCAAGTATTGGTTATTAGGGATTTGACTGATTCGTTACATCGGTTAGAGAACCACTGGAAAACTTAAGAGTACTGAATAGCTGTTTTGCCCTAGTGCTTGGTACTCGTCAGCAGCGGGTGGGTGTGTACTACTGAATAAAATAGCAATTCCCGTGGAGTTTCTTCAGAGATTGAAATGATTTTCCGGGGATATGGTGGCTAGCCACATGTTGAACCTTCAGTCTCTCCTCAGGGTTTAGAAGCGTCTGGTGAACTAGGAGTAAGAAAAGGTTGTCACTGTCACCCACTGAATCATGTGGTAGACCATGGCGAGTGAAAGATAGTCACACTTTGAACTAAAAAACAACTCTAGAAGATCTGGAATTCACGAGTAGATTATGTGTAATATCGTGAAAACTCGATCTACAGATGGCAGAAGAAGCAGCTAAGATAAGACTTCAAGTGAACATAGGGAAGAGAGTAGTGAATAAAATTTCCAAGAAACAAAAGAAGAAATATAAAAAAGGAAGTCTCCTCACTCATTTACGTGATCCAGACCGTATCGTTTTCACTCCAGACTGGTGCTGGCCAGTATCATAGAATCATCCTGGACTTTCATTAACCTGAAATCAGTGTAGAAATCTGCTTCATTCTGCATAAGGAACAAAAATTCGAAGCTTCAGCATTTTTGCAAGTTTGTCTTTGATTCTACTTAGTTCAGAGACTTGGTACGTGCGCCAAGTGTCACTAATTTTCTTTTAGTGTAAAGCCACTTCAAATGTCACTTAGAGCTGTACTTACGATAAATTTCAACTACTTCATCAGAGTTATGCAAATTTTAAGAGGTATTGAAAACAGCTGCATTATTTATTGTTTTAGTGAATCATAAACATCTATAAACATGATTAGTTAACTCCCTGAATAGCCCTACCATTGCCAGAACATTTGAAACTAATAAGATCACTATTTTCATTTGCTCAATTCACCAAACTTATAAATAATCTGATGTTAAAATTATGACTGTGATGTGTATTTCTTTAATATAAGTTTAGAAAAGGATACTGACTCTCCAGTTGACAATTATGATAATCCACTTCCATTCCATCCATTTTCTCAGATTTCCATCACATCTGTGCCATATCTTCACATTTCGTTGACCATCTGGGCAGCTTTCCCAGCCAGCATCGTACAGTGTATGGATGTCCCACGTCCGCATTCTTGTTCTTGCTCCCATCGAGAGAAGACATATCGGCTGACTAGCTGGCTGACTGGCTTCCTGCAGGCTTTCGCCAGGCAACTGTGTCATTTCGCCTCTCCAATTCCACAGAAGAATTGGACTGTTATTTGAAAATTTTGTGTTTTTTATATATTTTCTGTGCGTTGAAGTTTCTATGGTAGTTTGAGAGCTTTTGTGGTGTAGGGTTGCTAGCACCAAGCTCAACACACCCTCTTTACCCTGGCTTGGGACCAGTTAGAAAAATAGCAAGCTAGTTTACAAAGGGTATCATGAAAAGGATTTCCAACAGGTTAAAAAATTTCATCAACAGCTGCCCACTTCTCTGGCTCCATAATGAAGATCAAATGGCCGGTTGGCCAAAAAGAATTAGCAGAAAGCACCTCTGGTAACAAATCAACCAAGAATCAACTTATGGCTCGACAGATATGTAGGAGAAAATGGAGACGCACTGCGTATACGTTAAGGAGGTCATCGAATAACATCAGGCGCAATGCAGGCCATTGCTCGAGTGGAATCGAGTGGAAGCGACGAATGAGTCATCGGTACAAGAGTGACATGAAGGTGATCGTGTGAATTGGAGGGGGAGATGAGAGATTATGGGCAGTTGTGGACCCAGCTGAAGAGGAAAGCAAAGAATATAACAAAGTGGAGATGTGTTGTTTAAGTCCTATGTTTTACTCGGAACCCAAGGGAATAATAATAATAATGGATAATAAGAAAGGATACTGTGATGCTGGTGTGGCTTTCTTAATCCTCGTAACGATATTCAAATAAACTAAGATAACCTCATCCGATTTCTTGTTCATATCCAATCTTATGGAGTGTCGCCAATCCATGAAGTCTCTGAATGTTGGTTCAAGTCATCCAAACGATGTGTAAATTTCCTTTCTGAGCTGGGATCATTGAAGTTTTTTCTCTTCCTTTACATTCCCAGTGGAACATGCGGCTTCAAGGCAGAGGCTTGAAGTTTCTGTAACACTGGTGTTTATTATTTTTACGGGATGGGGTTGTTAGCCCCAAGCTCAACCCTCCCTCTTTACCAATCTTATTACCGGCTTAGCGAGATAAAGGAGTGCGTTGGTGGCCGGGGATCGAACCTCGAATTTCCTGCCTGGTTGGCGAGCACTCTACTACTGTGCCATCGACGCAGGGATCATTTAAATGGAAAGAATCAATGGCTGGAGATTGTTCTTTGATATGATTCGAAATCATTCTCAATAGCATAGATTTATTCACTCTTTTTCATCTCAAATATCGATTAAATTTATATTGTGCTTCATAAAATTGTTGTTCCTCCTCTATATTTTTCAGTTGATGGTATTTTCTATACTTTTTTCTCTCTCTCTCTACCTTTATATGTGCTTTGTGTGAAGTGTTGTAGCACGTGCTACTGACAAGATTTATCAGTAGTAAATAAACAGACGTTAATCAGAATAAATACATCAAATAACAGGGAGATAGATTTGATGTCAGAGAAAGTAAATGATTCGGCTTTGTGGAGATACATGGGACACGTGAAAGGAGTACAAAGATACACATATAATATGAAGGAAGGTGAGAAGTAGCACAACACGGAAGATCTGTGCAAATGGTGCGTTGAAGAAGATGAGGTGTACATGATTTGGCTGTATAGAGATACTAAGTCTTTCTCCTTCTACTGTTATAGTATGACAACTGAAACAGCCATACTTTTGTGAAAAGTCCTACGTTATAAATCCTAATCTCAGGCATTGACACGTTGTTTTTCTCGACGAGGTGCAGGATGGGATAAGTCTTTTTGGATTAACTCTTTTAAGTATGGGCAGTAGATAAACGACAGAATCATCTGATTGGCCCTGTCGTCCACAAAATAAAATCTACCAATCAGACGACGTGTATGCTGCTTACAGTAGATTAGACCAGATTGACGCCTACGCATATTTAGGCAACTTACATATCTTCTGATTGGTGAATTTCTTTGAATAAAGCAAGAACAACAGCAGTGATTTGTGCAGAATAATATGGTACCATCATTGCTTATATCGTTGGCTTCTCATCAGCTGCTTACTGCTTGCAAATTTTACATGATGTCAGCTGATAGGTAGTTCCGAACTTAGTGAACAGTATTCAGAAAATGACGCTTAAATAGTTTTTACACAGGCAGTTCAGTTTTAAACAAAATAAATGTATGCATAAAATGGTAAAGGAGTTACGTAATAAAGATGAGAGATGACGTAACATGATGAGTAACTAATAATATGTGTGACAATGTGCTGAGTTCAACTCAAATCATAGAAACAAGATACAAGCAAAATTACACTATATTAAGGGAGGGGGTGAGATTAAAGTCGAAGATTACATAATCAAATGAAAGAGAGAATAAAGACATCCAGTTACCAGATTAGCAAGGAAAGACTGGTCAATGCTTCTTCCTTAACACATAAATCTGTTTTTAAGCGCTTTATGGAGAATGCTTCGGTTGGCAAACTTAAGGAGAATTGAACTCCTTTGCCTATTGATAATTTTGAAGGATCTTGCAACGTCCATTTCGTGACCCGTGTCAGAGAGATGCCTGGCGATAGCACTATTTAAAGCATTTGTTCCGTTTAGACGTAAGCTTTTCGATAGATGTTCATAAAATCGGAAGTGTGCCCTTCTTTCTGTTCTTCCAATGTAGCTGCTCCCGCAGATACATGTAAATTTGTATACATAATTGTTTCTGTAGATATACTTAATAATGACTTTGACCTGTAAGCAGCTCATGAGAAGCCAACGAAATAAACATTTATGGTACCATATTATTCTGCAAAAACTGTTGTTCTTGGTTTATTCAAATTCATTAAGGGGAATAAATGTATGCAAACACACAATTCGTTGGATCTTAACTTCATACATCTATAAACAATTCAATATCCGTATACAAAGCATATGCAAACAATGTAGTTATTATTGATCGGAAAGGTGAAGGCCATTAATGCCACGTGGCTAAATTGTATAATGGAAAGGAACCAAAGTCGTTGGTAAGCTCGTTGTTAGTGGTATGCACAGAAATCATTAAGAAATACTCTGGAATTACGAATGAAGAATGTTGGAAGTTGAATTGTGGTGTAAAATCAAATCAATATGCTTATGTGAGGGTCAAATAATTTTAAAGAGGATTAAATGAACCAGAAATTGAATGAATTCATCAAATTTCAGTAGAAATATTCAGCTGCTGGATACTTTACACGCAGGCAGATAAAATTAAGTTAGTAATGCTTTACGGTTCATCGGGAAATGAATGTTTCTAATTCCAATGAGTTCGTTTTTAAGGATTTGATTTGTACTTAGTCTGATCACGGATTGATATCACAGACTGTGGACCAACCACTGAAATCCATCCAGGGGGAGTACTGGACAGCTGTTTTCTCCGTCCCTGTACTCCTTGGAACTCATCGATAGTAGGCACCCGCCTACGGGGTTCAAAACCAGAACCTTCTATTTTCGAGGTGAGCTCTTAGATCATTCGGTCACTGGGACCTGGCTCAATGACCAGCCCATGATTCAGTTCTAACTCCTGCCATCGATGGCGAGTATTTTTCCTCACACCGGACGTGGTCGTAGTCTCCACTGATCACGACTTCTCACTACAAAGGCAGTCAGCATATCCGCACCGGTGTAATTGACTGGTGTCAGTCGTGCTGAAATTACGAATTGGTAGAAGTAATAACTCATCCATGGGCTGGTCATTGAGTCGTGTCCACTTGGATAAGTGGTCTACCAGTTCTCCTTGAAAGCAGGAGGTCCTGAGTTATAACTACTACTGATGAATCCTGAGCACTAGAGCCTAGAGGAGACAGTTGTCCAATACTCACCCTGGCTGGCTTTCAATGGTCGGTTCTCTAACTGTGATATCAATCCGTGATCAAAATCAAATTATTTAGTTAAACGGAAATCGAAAATGATCTAATCAGTGGTATGGATATGGACAAAATGAGGTTAGGAAATCACATTGCTGAAACAAAATACATTTAAAATAAGAAAATTATCGTAATGATTAGATCAGATTAACAGTAGTTTCCTTCTCCAGGGATGCATAGATCCCGTTTGAATTGTTTATTGGCAATCGCTTCTCAATGAGACATCGAAACATGTGTCTCTCTCGAACTTTAATTTTACCTTAAAAGGAATTTAATGCGCCTTTGTCATAGCCGTTCTCTAACAAAATTGGTGGGCGATTGCCCTACTAAGGACTTTAGCAGCTTTATGACTTAATTTTCTTGGAATCGGCTGAGATATGTGGTCGCAAATGCCCATTTCTGTTCATCTGATGTATGTGTTTTGGCAAGTACATGTAAATTGATACATGCAGTGTTAACGATAAGCGTTTTATTGATTTTATGCGTCTATTCAATTCGTAACATTTGTTCGTTATTCTAGAATATTCCTTAATTTATTTCTAACTACACTAACATGTTTAACTATACGTTTAATTCCGCTCCATTATGCTTTTAACCTCATGGTATTGATATTCTTTACTTACATGATCAATAACCAGAGTATTTTATAGACTGATATTCGATTTTTCCACTCAGACGCCAAGGGAATAATATTGATTATTTATTTATATATTTATTATTCCCTTGCGTTTCATGTGGAACATAGGACTTCAACAACACATCTCCACTGGTCTCTTTCCAATGGGATTCCACTCGGGCATTGGCCTGGTGTGCGATATCATTCGGCAGCTGCCTCAATATATGCCCGATCCATCCATCTCCACTTTCGGCTACATACTTGTTGACAGATCGGCTTTTGGTTGGTTTGTTTCTATAGTTTCTGGTTGCTTATTGTTTCTGGCTGGTAATTTGATCTTCAGCATGGAGCTAGCCAGCGAAGGCAGCAGCTGTTGATGAAAGTCTGCAACAGGCTGGTGGAAATCAGTTTCATGACACGTTGGTTGGTCAAGTTCCAGACCCGTATAGAAGGACCGACTTCACATTGGTTTTTCAAATCCGAATCTTGTTGCTTATGCTGAAACGGAGAGCAGAAGATTTCCAAACTGATTTCAGAGTGATGAAGGCGTGTTTTGCCTTTCCGATTCTGCTGGGCTTTGATATCTTCGTCCGTTCCGCCTGTAGTTGAGACGATGCTTCCTGGCCAGATAAGTGAAGGAGGCCTGGTTAACTAGCTCGCTAGTTTTCTAGCCGGTCCCAAGCCCGGGTAAAGATGGAGGGTTGGGCGTGGGCTAGCAACCCCACACCACTATATCTTTCAAACCGCTAGAGAAACTTCAACACACAGGGAATGTATTAAAAATACAAAAACTTCAAATAACAGCAATCTTATTCTTCGCTCGAATCGGAGAGGCTAAATGACACAGACGGCTGTTGAAAGCCTTCAGGAAGCAGGACAGTCGACGTTTCTTCTCTCTCAATAAAAGCAAGAGTAAGAATAGGTACATGGAAGGTTGCCAAGGTAACCAAAGAGATGCGAAGATATGGCTTAGAAGTACTGGGGATCTGCGAAAGCAGATGGAATGAATGTGGACTGACAACACTATCATCAGGAGAGTCAATAATCCACTTCGAACACCTAAACGATAACAACGAACACTCTGAGGGACTGAGTGGCTATCATGATGTCACCAGTGGCAGCCAAGGACCTAATGCAGTGGGAACCAATTTTATCCAGGATTATGACAGCAAGATTCAACTCCAAAGGAAGGAAGGTAACAATTATCCAATAGTGATTATAATGAAGTTATTTCCTAACCTGTTCAATGCGTTCTTCTTAAATTCATTTCAAATTGACAGTTGTTAGGACATACAGGATATTATTATGTTCAATGCAGTTGTTCTTGAAACGTTCTCCAGTTTTATTTTTATTCCTTTACATTGTCAGTGGGAAATAGGGCTTCAAGGCAGACGCCTGAAGTTTCTGTAGCAGTGGTGTTTTTTTTACAGGATGGGGTTGCTAGCCAGCCTAATGCTCAGCCTTTCCTCTTTACCAGTCTTTTTACTGGCTTAGCGAGGTAAAGGAGTACGTTGGCGGCCGGGATTCGAATCCCGAACCACCTGCGTGGTCGACGAGCATTCTATTGCTTCACCACCAACACACCATTACCCAGTTACTAGTACTGTATCGATGTGGGTTATATCAGATACACTTATCTCATATTAAGATTCGGATTTATTGATTGGTTGAGGGTAGAAGGCTTGAAACCTATGCCAGTCCTTTTCTAGTAAATTTCTGTGTTTGTCCAAACCCTTCCTCTAAGGTTTTTTGATTTTGTGGGAAGGAAAAAAGAGAATAGGTAAGGTTCGTAGTCATTATTTAAAATTTCAAACATTGTAATTAAACCTCCTCTCAGCCTACTACGGTATGACAGGGAGGAGAGATTTAAACTGTTTAGTCATTCCTCGTATGATAAATTAGTCATTCTGAGAATCATACGTGTTGCCTTCCTTTGAACCCTTTCTAGACAAGGACGGGCTGTCTGGAAGCGGTTTTCCAGTTTTGATCACACTAGAAATGTATATAAGGAGGTGATCATATCATTCCAGTAAGGGCTCTGCCAATTTCCCATAAAGATCTGAAACTACATGCAACCACCGCACGACAGGTGTGCTGTAGTTTTCAAGTCGTAACTTGCAATGACACCTAAATCTAAGTGAGTCTGGACTGATGGGAGTGTTATTCTCTCCAGTTCGTAAGAGCTGATACTTGCTTGTCTAATGCGCATAGTTGTATATTTCGCTACTTTGATCGGGAGCAAAACAAGATAACATCGATGCCATTCACAACATAAGTTGCATAAACTACAATAAACATTACATTAGTTAAACAAGGGTGTTCGAATCCAAGAAGAGAAATTAACTGTGACGAAAAGACGCGATATGCATTCCTTCATACCAATGCATACAAACAATCACTGACACCAATTTGATTGGGAGAATGTGGAAATCTTAAATAGAGGAAACACTAAAGCAGCTTGGGAACTCCTAAAAGCCTATTACTCAGATGAATCGGAAATTAACAAACACAAAAATTATAAAAGAAAAGGAGGTGTTCAGCGAAGAGACTCTTTTTGGCGAATTCATTCACTGAGCTGTACAATCGTATATATATACAATTTTGTTTGTGTGTGTGTGTACATTCCACATCGAAGAAGCAATGGCAATTCATCTGCTAAATCCTGAACTCTGCATACAAAAGAAATTCGTTCATTCATTAAATCTACAATGGACGTAATCTTTCTTAATTTCAGTCTTACTAATTGTATTATTTTGTCTTTTGCATTTTATTATTTCACATCTTCATTCATATTATTCTCTACCCCACCCTTCTGTAATCTCTACCCTCATTAACAATGTTACTAACTTGACCCACGCCTAACTTCTAGTCAACTGTGTTACTTCATCCGATTAACTTACTTATTTTCAACTGTATTATTCTCTGACCCCACCCTTATTTATTTTAACCACCACTCATTAACACTATTGCCAACCTAACCTACTCTGAATTCTACTCAACTGTATTGCGTCATCCAATTCACTCAATCGATTCTACTTTATTTTCTATCTTAACGTTTGTTCCCAAGCCAAATAATACTTATATTACATAATTATCTAAACTTTATAAATCTAATGTATACACACAAACAAAATTGTATATATATGCGACTGTACAGCTCAGTGAATGAATTCGCCGAAAAGAGTCTCTTCGCTGAACGCCTTCTTTTCTTTTACATGACTGAATGCGGATTTTCAAGTTACAAAAATTATAGACCAGATTTACCAACTAATAGAAAATAAATCACATAACATGAAAGTTCAATGAATATTGTCATTGTAAATTGACAACCAATCACGACAGTAGCGAATTCACACAGGTTCACTTTATATTCAAACCTGCGCTAAAGATGTTGTCTAGAAGGGGGACAACAAAAGGTTCGCAATGAAATCAACCAGTTCAGACTACAAAACTAAATCAAAGTGTAAGCAGTCGTTGAATCCAAATCCAGATCGCCTCCCTGATAAAATGCGCGAGAAGCAGTTAGTTGCAATTTAAATTTCCTCAGGGTAGTCAGTATTGTGCACGATTTTATTAAATTTGCTTGTTCTCAAGGTGTTTTAACAATTTAAGTTCTCCTCAGCTGCATAGATCTGTTGCACTATTTTTGTAAAACTATACGTGCAAACACACCTTGAGATCTCTTTTATCCTTACCTTAGTTTTTGTTCAACTTTCACAGAGCGAATGGAAAAAAAGCGCGTTTTAATGCATTAAATGAATGAAAAAATTGAACATTCAATGACCTTATTGATTCGTCTTGTTCATTTGTTTGTTTGTTTCAATTTTTGGTTTTGTACTGGTTATTCGAAGTAAATAAACACATAGAAAGAAAGAAAGACAGACAGACAAGCAAACAAACAAACAAACACTTCAATATTGATGATTTTTTAAAAGTTTTATTGTATAATTTTGCCGGTAAGATCTTTAGTAATAATCTTTAGTTTATTGATTAATCGATTATTACTTCTTATGGAATTCTTAAGTTTTAATTTGCAAAGGATATGACTGATTAATCTGACAACCAGTTAGGGAGAGAGAGAGACAGAGAGTCAGTGTAAAAACCAAGAAGGATTGGACAACTGACTCTTTCGTCCCAGTTTGTGACTCTTCAACAGTGCACACCCATTACCCCTCCCATAGATCGAACCCAGGATCTTCAGGTTACTACTGGGCTATGTTCTTTTCTTCTTCTTCTTCAACACAGCAAATGAAATTGATGTCAATACTACTGGGTTAGTCCAATGATAGTCCAACCACTGCAAAAGAATCTCATAGCCAATGAATTCAAAGTACTGTGTATTTGTGATACGTACGTGGCTGCAAGGAGCCAGTGTTATCGGTGAGTATCTGTCCACACCCCTATAACATCTGGGTTTCGCTGATGATTAATGTCTAGTATCACACAAACTCAAAGACTCATAGGCAAAAACCAACAAACTGGCTGAAGGAGCAGCCAGTGAAAATAAGACTCACTCCAGGTGAACATACAGAAGACGGAGGTGATGAAGATAACCAAAGTATCATTTATATAAGAATAAAACTTGGGCACTGTGGTAGAGTGTAATTCCATTATGGGTAAATTTTATTTTGATAGAGTCTCACAGTGTTATACAGTAATATTTACTGATGACGTTTCGAGCACAATTTATTGCTCATAATCATATCAAGGTGATTGATATGATTATGGGCAATAAATTGTGCTCGAAACGTCATCAGTAAATATTACTGTATAACACTGTGAGACTCTATCAAAATAAAATTTACCCATAATGGAAGATAACCAAACACCGCCACAAACAGCAATGGTAACAACAACCAGCACCAATCGCCATCAACGGGAGAAATTTGAAACAGGTCACGTCCTTCATTTATCTGGCCAGGCAGTACCATTTCAGCTACAAGTGGAATGGATGAAGATGTCAAAGTCAGTCAAAATGGGAAAGGTAAAGTACACCTTCATCAATTTGAAATCCGTCTGGAAATTTTCTGCACTCCACCTCATCAGAAACAACAACATTCGGATTCCCAGCACCAATGTTAAGTCAGTTACTACTTATATCTCTATGGCTGAGAAACTTGCCTCCCACTCCACAAAGAGCACTTCCAACAGGCTACTACTGCAGACCGTTATCAACTGATGCCTTCGCTGAAGATCAAATGCCCGTCCAGGAGGAATTAACAACAAGAAACTCTGGTAACAAATCAACCAAGAACCTTTCATTCAGCAAATATGTAGGAAGAAATGAAGATGAATAGGGAATACACCATTGAGGAGACCATACAGTGACTTGGTGCGCGATGCAGGCCATCTCTCGAGTGGAACCCGAATGATAAATGACGAGTTGGATGTCATTTGTCCAAAGTTGACATGTAGGAGATCATGTTAGGAGAAGGAGATGTGAAATTATGGGTAGTGGTGGGTGCAGATGAAGAACGGAAGACAACAGAGAATAGAAGAAAGTGGCAGTGTGTTCGTGAAGACCTATCTTCCACTCGGAATCCCAGGAAACGAAAATAATACAATAATAATCTGTCCACACACACCCAAAATTTATGGACCACCAATGATAACACAACTTTTCCCTAGAAACCGAGGAATTCAATCCTGTATAGTCGATCAATGCATCAACATAGACTTCTGCCAATACGCAATGTAAAGCTCCATTAGTCTATTCATGAATTCTATTCGAAGGGAGATTTATTATCCGATCATTACTGGGGTGCGGAGGGGAGAGTGAGAGATGGAGGGCGGCGGTTGAACTGTTAACTAATTGATCAACTTCAGAATACGACTAATTATTACTTGATATCAGAAACTGGGGATACTACACCAGCTGCTTTCAAGTCATATATTATTTTAGTGGTCATATTAACGCTATTGTGGTGTGTACTACTGAAAAGAATTATCAGTAGTAGTATATAAAGAAACCTTTATCGGAACACAAAAATGTCAAATAGCAGAGGGGTAGATTTGACGTCAAAAGGGAGAGGAATTGAACCACAGCATTGTGGCAAAACATGGGAGACACGAGAAGAAGAAGAAGAAGACAAAGAAACACACAATACGAAGGAAAGGCAGAAGTGGTACAACATGGAGGATCTGGGAAAATGATGATTTTCATACAAGATGGTGTACACAATTTCCATATATGTGCGTGTATAAACATACTGTCATCAAGTCTCTTGTTTTCTCTCCTTACAATGTTAATCACAATCTGACGTTGAATCTACCAAGTGTTACGTATGACGCATGCAGCATACCGAAGATGACCGATCATGTGTCTGTGAATGGAACAGTAGAATTTGGACACCGTAGGGCAGAATGTAACTCCATATTCGATAATTTTGCTTGATATAACACAGTAAAGAACGAAGGACTTTTTAAGCAGTGAATTTACATTTGCAATTCTCTAGCCGGCGAATGATTGGGATACAAATGAAGGATAAGCTTGACAGGTTTGTTACACACCGATGTGCATTCATTAATTCAGCTGCTCTCCTGAGGTTACAGTTATGTTGGGTGTACTATTACACAGCTTAATGAACGTGTCACTACTGAACATCTCCCATCGTGATTTGGCAAAGGACACAGGCCCGTCTTGCAGTCAGAACGTCCTGATTTCGAACCCTGGGGGTGGGTATGCACCTCTGAAGAGTCCTAACTAGGACTAAACAGGTGTTCACTACTCCAAGCTGGTTTTCCAATGGTTCTATAATCGATGTCATCTCATGATGAAATCCTATAACTAATCAATCAAATCCCTACAAACCAACAATTAAAAGTCTCACCATTAATTGACAGTTTCATGATTCTCCTATCTGTCATGAAAATCTAGTTCACGGCTAGAATTTTGAGGCTAAAAACAAGCTCAAACAGGCATAGACAAGCACATACCAGTTAGGAGAAATTAAATTATTTTGTCAAGACAGGATATTTACTATAATGCTAGTGAACATAACCTAACCTTGTGTGTAATGGAATAATTATTTGGGAGAATCCCTCCTGGACTGTGTAATTACACTATTTACGCTGATTTGAATGTTTCAATTAACTTTGTAATTATCATCTGTAGGCCAAGTTAAACTTTAAGCACCACTGAGAACCAAATGGAGTGCGACCGCAACAATGACCTTGAAACGCTCACTCAGCAAGTTCGTGAAATCCGGCAAATAATGTTGTCATCATCAATAAAATATGCTCATCGAAGTGTTATGCTATTAAATGGGATATCTGGGAAGTTTCAGCTTAGGTTTTGGAAAGATTAAGTTACGGTTGAAGCCAAGGACAAGTTAGGGTTCGGTTAACCAAATAAAGGCGACATTACGGTTGGTTCGAGTTAGATTACTGTTAGTTTAGGGATATTTTCACGTTAGGGTCAGGTTTAGGAAAGATTACGGTTATTGTTAGGGTTAGAAGACCTAAATAATAACATGCATAGAATGTGGTTAAATTTCTCTGTTGATATAAGAAAGAATAGAACTTGTGCACTGTGGTGGTAGAGTAAAATTCCATTGCGGGGTAAAATTTATTTTGATAAAGTTTCACAGTGTTGTTATACAGTAAGTAATATTTACTGATGACCACGTTTCGAGCACAATTTATTGCTCAGTAAATATTACTTACTGTATAGCAATGTGAGACTTTATCAAAATAATAAATTATACTCTGTTGATACTCCAACCTAAAACTGAGAGCTATTTTCATCACATATGGGAGGGAGGTATCCTCTGTAACACTTTTCTACAGTTTTAATGCATTATTTCATAAATACGTGTATTCCATAGACAAAAAATTGCTTCCTTCACGTGATTGGTGCGTTGGAGGTCATTCGCTCATTGGTAGTTAGTGGTGCTTAAAGTTTAACTTTGCCGAGATTCAACACTGTACTAAAAGTGTACAATCTGGAACAAAGCAATTATTAACATTATTATTATTATAATCATAATTAGTAGCAGTAGTAGTGTAAAGAAGAAAAGACCTATGAGGCTCGAAGGAATCTGTATTAGGACAAATTTGGTATACCATATCTTCAGTGCTTTATTTGCACATCATTTGCAAAACTGGTCGAATATCACCACATTCGACAGCTTTTTGTATTATGCGCAATATATTTCTAGCATTCTTCTCACAGTTCTCTTCTTCAAATTGTTTTTTTTTTTCAGTGTTCAAAACATATTGTTGCTTTTTTTGAATTCGTTTACTGATATACTACTTATATCTGATTATAAGTAGCACTCACAAGAGTATTAGTAGTATTAGTATTGTTTTTCTTTTCAGTAAAGTGACAGTCTATCTTAAGTACATCATATGACTCAATGTTGTGTAATGTGA
Source organism: Trichobilharzia szidati (assembly GCA_944472155.2). Lineage (NCBI taxonomy): Eukaryota > Metazoa > Platyhelminthes > Trematoda > Strigeidida > Schistosomatidae > Trichobilharzia > Trichobilharzia szidati. The sequence continues at coordinate 193,378,595 of OX235271.1, forward strand.
AGAATAAAATAAACCTTTATGATATTTTTATTTCATCGCCGAGAAATATGCAGGACAGTAGGTTGAAAGCCAAATAAAAATGTTCTTGGGTATATTTGGCAACCTGTGGATATACTTGAATGTTTAAAACAGACGGAGAAAAAAATCGGCAAATTTTATGCAGCATTATTATTATTCCCTTGGATTCCAAGTGGAACATAGGGCTTGAAAAATACAACTCCACTTTGTTCTATTTCCTCCTGTCCTCTCAGGTGGGTCAACGATTGCACATAATCTCGCAGCTGCTTCTTGCCACATGATCTCCTCCACGTCAGTCTCGCACTGATGACCCACTTCCTATTGAGTTTCCAATTGAGCCATGATATGACACGTGATGTCATTCGACGGCCTCTTCAACATGTGCCCGATCCATTTCCATTTTCTCCTACATATTTTGGATTTATTGGTATTAGATGGTTGGAGGCAATCGGCCACAGGAAGCCTAGCCTACACATAGGTTTCATGCTAGTTGTCACTCACCGGTCATCAAGGTGCATCTGAAACCTCCAAAGAACTCATGTCCGTTCTGAGATTCGAACCCGCGTAACCCAGTGAGTGCTGCAGTCAGTGACATTATCAATGAGCTATTCAGGCTCGCGATTGACCTCCTGTAGGACTGTACTTTATATTTTTCATTGGAGACTAGTCAGTAACTGTTTCTGTCTCTCTCTGTCTGGCACCGAAGTGCAGCAATTCGAGTTGCCACCTTCCAAATAGCACACAAAGGTAGACAAGAAAATGAGTGAAGAGAATCAATAGAGTTTTGACAAGTATAAGAGTGAAACAGAATGAGTAATGGTAGGAAGGAATATGAAAGATTACAGAGACTGAATACATCTGCGTAAGCCATTGACAACGATTTTGAGCCATGTCTCCAACCATTGATTCTTAGAGTCCCGAGGGCGGGCCTCAACCCAGAAGTCTGCATCTCCCTACTTGACTCAGTTCAACTGTCAGGGATTTCATGGATTGATGCCATGTTTTTGTTTGGCTACCACTTACTCTTTTCCAATCTGCACCTATATCAGCTAGTAATGCCCTCGGGAGGGGGAGGCGATGGTTAGGCATGCGCAGCACGTGACCTAGCCATCTCAATCTATGTAACTTTATAGCCTCGTCGATTGATTTTCCCTCTTTGCCCAACACTCTACGCCTAACGTCAACATTACTTACCTTATTATACCACCTAACGCGAGAAAGAGATCGTAAACATCTATGATCACAAACAGACAACCTTTTCATGTCTTCAACTCATATTGACCATGTTTCAGAGCACACTAAATTCTACCAATCAAGCTTGCGTACCATCTAGTGGCATGGTAGCCACATTGCAAGGTTGACAGATCGAATTCAGTCTGCACCAAAGATAGGACTAGACACACACGCACACACATTACACTAGTTACTAACTAGTGTCCAATCAAAAATATTTTGGATTTAGAATGACAAGTGGAACAAGCGGAAACAATTCAGAATGAGAATAGTAATAATAATAAAGATAATAATAATCTTAGTAATAAGGGAAGGATACACAGAATAACGGTGCGTCGGTGGCATAGCGGTTAGGACGCTCGCCGACCATGCACATGGTCCAGGGTTCGATCCCCGGCCGACGCACTCCTTTACCTCGCTAAGCCAGAAATAAGGCTGGTGAAGAGGAAAGGTTGGGCATGAGGCTAGCAACCCCATCCTGTAAAATAAACACTGCTACAGAAACTTCAAGCCACTGGCTTGAAGCCCTATGTTCCACTGGGGAACGTGAAGGAAATAAAAAAAACACAGAATAACTAAATAAACAAAATAAATAAATGTCTGTCCCTCTACGGCCAAGGCAGAAGTAGGGATTGTACATACTTATTTTGTACACAAAGATGTTTGGTTTAAATTCATGAATTGCCAAGGCCTCAGCTGTCTTTAGAAGTCTTCACTCACAACTCTCCCCTTGCATCTCATCAGGTAAAACAAGAAGCCAATATAGAAAACTATATGCTCGCACCAGCAAGTACAAAAACTCAACCATACCCTACTTAGCTCGCGTTCTGTGTGATAAAGAAAGCATTAGGCGTGACACCTATAATTCATTAAATAGTCATTAGTACAACTGGATCTCATCTTTCCAACCCACTTCATCAATAGGTTCAACATTTCCTTTCTTTCTGTTCCTTTTCTCTGTCTTCTTTTTCCGTTATGTGCTGCTTTGTCTCTTTCTTTCGCTTACGCCAGTTAATAAGACAGCTCCCACTTTTCTAACACCTTCAAACACTGTTTCAGCTTTACCTTTGCTACTGAACATGCCAATGTATTGTTGTAAAAATGAACTGTGGTTTCCTCAATCTATGTAGAATTCTATTTATTGACAATGTACTAACTGGATGCAATACTGTAGTAAAAATGCTGAGAATTCCATTCTGTATCACAAGTACTGTTTTGGAATAAAGCAAATTATTATTATTATTATTAAAAACGCAGCCAGTTAGCATGGATTCAGTAGATGATGATCTTAAAATCATGGTCAATATGTGATTGTATTGATACACACAGTTTAGAAATAGGGTTACCGATCGTCCACCTCAAAGAACTTTTATTGCATACCTTTACCTTATTACTACGATTATTATTATTATCATTATTACTATTCTCACTCTATATTGTTTCCGCTTGTCCCAATTGTCATTTTTTATCCGAAATTATTATTTTATTTTTACAATATTGAATTCTACCTTATCAAATTTCACACCATGTTATGTAACATTTTGTATTCGCCTACTAATCCTATAATTATGCACCCCTATACCTCTATACACGTTATGCATTATTCCATATAAGATATTGATTGTTTTGCTACTTGACATTTAACTATGTTTATAATCACAAATATTTTAATTGCATTTCATACTGCCAGTATTATTATTTCATGTATTCCCACCTTTGATCCTACATATTTGTTGAGCAGTCGTCTCAGTATTATTGTTATTATTGTTCCCTTGGGTTCCTAGTGGAACATAGCGCTTCAACTACTTCAACGTCTCCACTTGCTTCTGTCTTCTGATGTACTTTTCACCTGCATCCATGTTAATCCATACTGTTTCAACTCCTCTACACACCATCTCCTCCTTCATGTCACCCTTGGACGTCCCATTCGAGCTATGGCCTGACATGCGATGTCACCCAGCTGCCTCCTCAGCTCACCGAGTGTCCAATCCATCTACACTTTCTCCTACATATTTTTGTTGAGCGATTGGTTCTTGTTTTGTTTCTTCCCATAGTTTCCGGCCATCTGATTTTCAGTATAGAGCCAGCGAAGACAGCTGTTGATAATGGTCTGCAACAGGCTGTTGGAAATATTCTTTGTGACACACTGGCCAAGTTTCTGATCCGTATAGAAGAACTGACTGACTTGACGTCATTCGTATTGGAAATCCGAATTTTGTTGTTGATGCTGAGTTGAGTGACGAAGATTCTCAGGTTGGTTTCAGGTTGATGAATGTGTTTCTCGCCTTCCCGATTCTCGCTCGATTTGACATCCTCGTCCGTTCCTCCTGTAGTTGAGACAATGCTCCCTAGATAAGTAAGTGAATGAAGTAACCTCTTTCAAATCCCTCCCGTTGATGCTGATTAGCGCTGGATGTTGCTGCTGATGTTGTTGTTGTTGGTTGGTTATTTTCATAATCTCCGTCTTGTCTATGTTCACCTGGAGTCCTGTCTTCACTGCCTGCTTCTTCGACCAGTTTGTCGGTTTTCGCTTGTAGGTCTTCGATTTTGTGTGACATCAAACATCAATCATCCACGCGTGAAATCCAGGTCTTCTAGGTTCTTCACGTCGGTCCAGGATATCCCTGTCTTCTCGTTTCCTACTGTCTGACGCATAATCCAGTCCACCACAATTAGGATTATCATTGATGATAATAAGCACCCTTGTCTGACTCCTGTGTATTATGTTGGATAGAAGTTCAGGTAGCCCAATCACTGATTCTATTGCTAATATGCGATATGCAGCACCAGCGGTAGGGTTTTCGAGAGGAGGTGCAGGAGATAGTTGTCATTGGTTCTACTAAATGAAGTCACTTCTTGTTGAAACTTCAAATATTACTAGTCTTTTATAAATTGTAATAAACCAGCCAATAAATTGTCACCGGAAAACCATGCAGGAAAAAACGGATCGGGTATAAACACTTCTTAGGAGACCGTTGAATAATATGACACACCAGACAGGCTATCATCAAGTTGAACCCTATTGGGAAACAGTAATTTGGTTGTGAGTGTACAAGGGTGATATGAAGGCGATCGTGTGAGGAGGAAATGAAAGTGCTTATGTGCAGTCGTAGGGCAAGACAAAAGACTGAAGAGGACACAGTGAATCGGAGATATTGAAATAATAGAGAAGATTTGTAGCTCAGATGGGTGATTTGCAATTAATAGTGTTCTCTGAGCTGGTTGGTTCAGTTGCGGAGCTTTCGTCGTCCTTCTGGACAACATCCCCTTTCAGCGCCATATTTAGTATAAAGTGAAATGATTTAAATTTTTCATGAGTGATGATAGAAGTACGTCTCCCGGAAACCATCTTTACATGTGTATTGACCATTATCTTTTTATTACTTAATTTTTATTAGTTGGTATATTTCGTCTATATTAACGTGTTTGTTAATTTCATTTTCGTTTGAGTACCAGGCTTCTAGGAATTCCCTGACTGCACTTTCGGTCTTTCCTCTGTCTAAGATTTTGACATTATCCCAATCAAACTGATGTCCATAACTGTCTATATGCATTGATACTAAAGAATATATATATCATGTCCTTTCACGGCTGATTTGTGTTCTTGGATTCTGATTCGAAGGGGACGCCCACTTTGGCCGATGTAATGTTTGTTGCAGTTCATACAATTTATTTTGTAAATGGTATTAATTTTATCCCCTTTTTCTGTTGGATCTTTCGGTTTGCATAATATCGAATTAAGCGATTTGACTGGCTTGTGTGCTATATCTATATCAAACGGTTTCAGTATTCTAGCTGTTATTTCAGAGATATTTCTCATGTATGTTAGGATGAATTTTATTGTGGTCTTTGATCATGGTTCCTTGTTGGTGTTTTGATTTGACTTTAAACACTTTTTGATGAAATTTTCTGGATAACCATTCTTTTTGAAGACCGTTTGTAGGTATTTTTCTTCCATTCTTTTCAACTCTGGAGTGCTACAATGTGTTTGAACTCTTTTAAACAATGTCTGCACACAGTTTCGTTTGTGAGTAACTGGATGATTGCTAGTATAGTTGAGTATTTGATCTGTGTGAGTTGATTTTCTATATACTTGTGTTTCTAAATCTCCTGTGCTGGTTCTCCTGATTAAGACATCTAAAAGTGGGATTTTGTTATCTAATTCTTCTTCTCTTGTGAATTTGATGTCTTCAAATATGTTGTTTATTAATTTACGGGTATATTCTAAATCATTTATCTTAATTATTACAAATCTATCATCAATGTAACGTATCCAGATTTTCGGTTTAATTATAGGTAGAGCTATTAATTCTAATCTTTGCATAACGGCTTCAGCTATTAATCCTGATATGGGCGATCCCATTGGTATTCCTTTTATATCACTTATATCACTCATGAAGAAATTTAAATCATTTCACTTTATACTAAATATGGCGCTGAAAGGGGATGTTGTCCAGAAGGACGACGAAAGCTCCGCAACTAAACCAACCAGCTCAGAGAACACTTTTAATTGCGAATTGGAGATATGCCGGTGGAGCCATACCTCCCAATAATTTCTAAGACACTATGTTATTGCCTAATTATTATAGACTACATGTTCACGTGTATAAATGTGGGCAAAGTGAAAAGCAGTTAGTTAGTTCATTGGAAGTGTTTAATACGACAAAGTCAATAGTGTTAGAAGATATCTGACAATTAGTCAATACAATTAGTCCAAGATATACTCACGTGAACTCTTATAAGTTGAGTTTACAAGGTATTGATTAATTTTTTATTACGAATTGATTTCGATTAGTAGAAGAATTATACCGAAACTACCGCTATTAACTACAAAATTTAACAAAAAAAAAATATTGAGGTTTTATTTGGTGAATAATGACTAGCAGGAGAATCTAAGAGGCTCAATTCGTCCTTTCTGTGACTCGTTATATAGGTGTATCTGCAATCCCTTGTGGTTGATGGTATTACAACTGAGACTCTGACTTAGTACCCATTAGTTTCAAAAATCAAAGCGTTATTATTATTATTATTGCTTCCTTCAGTTCGTAGAGGGATATAGGGCTTCAGCCAAACGTCTCCATTGCGATCGGTTCTCCGCCGACGTTTTCACCTGGCTCCAAGTCTGACCACATGCTTTCATCTCCTCTTCACATCACCTCCTCCATGTCACCCTCTCACTGACGACCAGTTAACTTGCCAATTCTCATTCGGGTTCCACTCGAGCGATGGCCTGTCATGTGATGTCACTTGATGGTTTGTTTTCTCAGAGTATGACCAGCCAATCCATCTCCATTTATTCCTGCTTATTTGTTGCACAATCGGCTCCTGCTGGATTGGTTCGCCCCCAGAGATCCCTCCCTGTTGCTGTTCTTTTCTGGCCATCTGATCTTGAGTGGTATTGAGCGAACATAGCTGTTGATGAAAGTCTGTAATTTGTTCGAAGTGCCCTTGGTGATGCGCCAAGTCTCTGATCCATAAAGTACCACTGATTTCACATTGCAGTTGAAAGTCCGCATCTTATTTTCATTTTCATGCTGAGTGCTTTTGACCTCAACACAGAGTTGAGCGTAATAAAAGCTTGCCTTGCTTCCCCAATGATCCTCCCTTTGATATCCTCGTCAGTTCAGTAACAACCACCTGACGAGCACCAAATATAGGATGAATTGCGCATTTTGGATTACACCGCCAATCACAGTCAACCAAAATACTAACACCATATTAATCTTCACACATCATAGAAGTATCATCTCAACAGAGACCAAACATTTTCGTCTAGAATAATCAATAAAAGATTGCAAGTTAACGAGCATAACTCACTGTCTTTAGTATTGATTTTCCGATGTTCTACCAGAAAATCCTTAATGTGGACGTCAAGGTTGTAAGTGTGAAGCGAGGACAGATTGATTAAATAAAACCGTATTTAGACAAATTAGAGACCAGTACTCAATAAACACACTTCAGTAGCGTTGAACCAATGGAATACAGGCGTAATTTGATCAAGTGTTAATCATTCTGAGTAAGGTCAATTCACCCTGAAAAATATGTAGACAAATAACTCTACATCGTCATTAGATAAAGGTGCCAAATACGTTCGTTGCATGTTTCTCGACTTCATTTCTGCTTTTGACTCTGTACCTAGATGTCTCTTGCTAAATAAGCTCTCGATGAAACAAACCGAGTTATCGGTCACAAACTAGTTGTATTCCTATTTCTCAAACAGAATGCAGTACACTGTATATAAAGGTAAATCCTCCTCTGCTGTGCTCACTGAAGATGGTGTCCCCCAAGGTGCTGTACTCTCCCCACTTCTCTTTTCTTTCTTTCTACATGACTTACCATCTTCAAATGACATTAATTTTGTCAAATATGCTGACGATCTGTCTGTATCTTTGCCTGTCAAATGTCAAAGTGACTGCACTAAACTTAATGACTTTCTGTCAGAAATCAGCCAGTGGTCTAAGGAAAACGGTCTTACCCTAAACCCCTCAAAGTGCCAAACGTTCAATTTCACCTTTACGCATAAATCCGACCAATACAAACTGGTTGGCTCTCACGAGGTATGCAACATAGATGGCACTGAAATAGAAACCAAATAGGAAATTAAATACCTAGGCGTCATTCTATCTGCTGATCTCTCCTGGTCGTCTCATATCTTGGCGATTTCTAAGAAAATATTCCGTCTTACCTTCTACATCAAGAAGTTAAGACATTCTGGTATAACCCAACCCTTACTCCTACAATTCGTTAACTCTCGCATTCTGCCTATTATTCTCTATTGTTCCCCCTTAGTTTTTCCTGGGCTACTGAAGAAAGACTATAACATATTACGCAGGATGTTAAAGGTTGTCAGCAGGGTAAGCAACGTGTCACTTAACCAGCTTGTTAATATTCTGGTTGACAGGCACATGGACTCATGTGAAAAATGGGCCAAATCCATTTTATCTAACTCACACCACCCTCTTCACTCACAACTCTCCCCTTGCATCTCATCAGGTAAAACCAGAAGCCAATATAGAAAACTATATGCTCGCACCAGCAAGTACAAAAACTCAACCATACCCCACTTAGCTAGTGTTCTATGTGATAAAGAAAGCATTAGGCATGAAACGTATAACTTTTTTTTCGTTTTACAGCTTGATTCCACACAGTACTTTTGGTAGAAGTATGGAATTTTCAGCATGGATATCGGTAGCCCAAATTTTACAGGCCGACCATAGATATCAGGTGTGCGTCGGCAGGGGATCGAACCCCGGACCATGTGCATGGTCGGCGGGAGTCCTAACCACTGTGCAACCGACGCACAGTAGTACAACTGGATCTCGTCTTTCCAACTCATATCATTTGTAGGTACAACGTTTTCTTTCTTTCTTTTCCTTTTCTCTCTTTTTTTTGTAATGTGCTGTTTTGTTTCTCTCTTCCTTACAAACTCTACTTGAAAAACATTCTTCTTCGTTCTTTCACACTCTGTATATCTCGACCTTTTTGTTACCACTTATGCCAGTAAATATGCTAGTATCTACTTTCTAACACCTTCAAACACTCTGTTAAATTTTGGCTTTGCTACTGATATGCTAATATGTTGTCGTCAAAACTAACTCAGATTACCCATAATCTATGTAGAATTTTATTTATTGTTAATGTACAAACTGGATGCAATACTGTAGTGAAATGCTGAGAATTCCATTCTGTATCACAAGCACTGTTTTGGAATAAAGCAAATTATTATTATTATTTACGTCAGCCAGCATATTTATTCTAAACGTGAAAGGATATCTAGAGAAGTTTATCAAAGCTGACATATCTTATAACAGTAGCAAACATGATCTCCTAACTGTGGTGACAATAGCCAGTATTTCTGCATCTACGATCTAACTGGGATACTCCAACGGAGATTATTTTCTAAAGCGTGTAACCACAGCGATTGAGAAGACTTTCTACTCACCGAATCTAATCTCCTCCTCCTTCGCCTCATGAGTATACAGTCTCACTTATTCCTGTGGTTCAGGTTATATAAGATGCAGGATCAGAAAGATTCGTCTCGTGGGTTCGAGAATATTTAACAGCTTGATTCAATCAAGGTGAAACCAAATTCATTAAAAATCTCAATTCCTATAACACACTTCGTAGATACAGGACATAACAATGAAGGTGATACAGTTATTAGGGTTATATGCCATATTCCGAAGTCATTATCATACACAATTCGCCGAAGTATTCTACATGAAGCTATGACGGTAGGAGGTAAAAGACTTGGTAAAGGAATGTTTTTTTAACTACTTGCTATCTCTATACAGCCAAATCGCGTACACCTAATCTTCAACGCACCATGTGCACAGATCTTCCGTGTTGTGCCACTTTGACCTCCCTTCATATTGTGTGTGTGTTTCTTTGTGTTCCTTTCACGTCTCTCATGTATCTCCACAATGCTGTATCGTCATTTGTTTTCTCTGACATGAAAACTATCTCTTTATATATTACTGATAACTTTTATCAATAGAACACAGCCAATAGCTTAGGCGATAAAATGGACTAGACAAGACAGAACTTTGTGGAATTCAAGTTCTTCTTCCCTCCCTCGCTTAGGTTGGAAAAGAGCCACTGGTGGTCAAACCAAAACATGGCCTCAACAGTCAATGAAATCCACAACGGTTAGTTTAAGCCAGCCAGTCACGTAGGAAGGTGTAGACTTCCTAGTTGCGGTCGTCGGGACGGTAAAAACCGATGCATGGAGACAATTGGTGATGTGGCTGGCACAAAATCCTCGTTCTCAATGGTTGGTGTAGATACATCCACTCCTTGTGACTTATAATTTCCAATAAGACTACATTGTTCTTCGTTATTACTATTCTTTTCGCCTCATATCTTTGTTTATTGTCTATATTTTGTATTTCTTTTTACTTTCTTCTCTTGCTTTGTGTACTACATGGAGGAAGTGTGGCGACTCGAACTGCTGCACATCTGTGCAAAGTTCCATATTGAAACCAGTCACTCAGTCAGTCAGTTGAAGAGGGAGAATTCACGAAACAAAACGAACTCGTATTATCTTGCTTACAAATATGTTTGTTCTTTCTTTATGGAAAACTAATAAAGGGGAATCGGTTGTATGAAAAAAAAGTCATTTTCTGATCAATCTTACAATTTGTTGTTTTTTATGTATAAAAAGGTAGCCGCTGCATGTTTGATTTTATAACTCTAAGAACCTGAAGGAAGGATTTATGAGACTGTAGGCGGAACTACAGGCGGAACTAACGAGGATATCAAAGCAAGAATCGGAAAAGCAAGACAAGCTTTCACTACTCTCAAGCCTGTCTGGAGGTCAACAGCACTCAGCATCAAAATGAGAATAAGATCCGGATTTTCAACTCCAATGTGAAGTCAGTGCCACTTACTGCACGGATCAGAGACTTGGCCAGCGCGTCATAAAGAGCATCTCAAACAAACTACAGACCTTCATTAACAGTCGTCTTCACTCAATACTCAAGATCAGATGGCGGGCCAGGAAAGATCAGCAATAGGGATCTCTGGGAGCGGACTAACACAGCAGGAACCGATTGTGAAACAAATATGCAGGAGGAAATGGGGATGGATTGACCATACTCTGAGGAAACCATCAAGTGACATCACACGACAGGCCATCACTCGAGTGGAACCCAAAAGGGAAGCGGTGAGTTGGTCGTCATTGCGAGGGTGACTTGGAGGAGGTGATGTGAAGAGGAGATGAAAACATGTGGGCAGACTTGAAGCCAGGTGAAGACTCTAGCGGAGAACCGAACTCAATGTAGACGCACGGCTGAAGCCCTATGTTCCTCTAGGAATTAAAGGATACAATAATAATAATACATTTTATGTTCAGATTAACTTTTAACTAGTAAAGTGGCATTATATCATGAATCCCCTAGTTGGGAATTATGGAATAGTAGCTTCAATTGTGAACTGTGCAATGTGTTGTAACTTGAAGCTAAACCCTTCCTTGAATGTTGACGTGAAGACAATACAAAATAACTTTGTATTGTATATATGAACGACAATAACGACAATGAGATATACATGAATTGAAGTAGAAAGTATAGTCCTAAATTTTTCCGTTCCCTTTGTAACAACAGAAGCCAAGTCATGGAAGCCAAGGTATATTTTTCATTAATCATACCGGTGTTTATATATCTACAGTTTATATTCGTTATCCAATCCTGGTTGGGGTCCTTGGGACGGTAAGAACCAATGGTGGCTGGAAACAATTGGTGATATGGCTCAAAATCGTTCTCAATGGCTTACGCAGATGCATCCACTCCTTGTGACTTACGATTTCCAATGAAACTGTTTTGTTCTTCGTTATTACTATACCTTTATCTTACACCTCTGTTTACTGTCTATATTATGCATTTCTTTTTACTTTCTTCTCTTGCTTTGTGTCCTACATGGAGGGAGTGTGGTGATTTGAACCGCTGCACATCTGTGCAAAGTTCTATGTTGGAAACCGACCGAATCACTTAGCATGTAATTTCGGTTTACATCAAACGACGTGAAATATAGTGTTTAAATATACATAGTACTTCACTTATCGTTTCCCTTTTACCACCTGTTTCCCTGACAAGTGTAAATAGTTGTCTGGTGTTACCAATCGCCGATGCCTTTCCCATCTCTTTCGCTTTTGTCACCCACCACTGTTCACGATCGTTAGTTTGCATTTGAGTAGCTTTCGCTCCTCATCATAATTGGAGCTCGCCGGAATCAGTCTTCTTGCGTCAATCAGTTTGGATGAGGTGGTAGATATCCAATGGCTCTTACTAACTTTAGTTTTCAGGTTATTAACAGCTTTTACAGCTGTGTCTAGTGCTAACTGTATGTTGTACCAGGCTACCTCAGGAGAAGTCCTGCTGTCGAACTCAGATACTCGTTTCGCTATTTCCTCCTTAAATAGGGATTCAGTGTCTCGATCTAGTTGGGGACGTAATTACTTCGCTGCCAACAATTTTTTATGTCCGTTTAGCCGTAAGGCATACACATGCGTCAACCAGGGTGTGATCAGAGTCTACGCACGTGTTCTATAAGGAGCAGTAGTCTCCTACTGACCCTTGCCAACGATACCCTATTGATTTGTGGTCTATCTGAGTCTAACGTTGATTTGATGATGGAAGTCGCTAAGTTAGGCAGTGTCTCTCTTTGTGCCTAAATTTAGTGCTGACTAAGAACTAATTGTGGTGGACTGGATTATGCGTCAGACAGTGGGAAATGAGAAGACAGGGGTATCCTGGACCACCAACGTGAAGAACCTAGAAGACCTGGATTTCGCGCGTGGATGATTTATGTTTGATGTCACACAAAATCGAAGACTTACAAGCGAAAACCGACAAACTGGTCGAAGAAGCAGCAAAGACAGGATTCCAGGTGAACATAGACAAGACGGAGGTTATGAAAATAACTAACCAACAGCAACATCCAGCGCCAATCACCATCAACGGGAGGGATTTGAAAGAGGTTACTTCACCCAGTTACTTATCTAGGGAGCATTGTCTCAACTACAGAAGGAACGGGACGAGGATGTCAAATCGAGAATCGGGAAGGCGAGAAACACATTCATCAACCTGATACCAACCAATCTGGAAATCTTCGTCACTCAACTCACCATCAACAACAACAATTCGGATTTTCAATACAAACGACGTCAAGTCGGTCAGTTCTTCTATACGAATCAGAAACTTGGCCAGTGTATCACAAAGAATATTTCCAACAACCTGTTGCACACCTTTATCAACAACTGTCTTCGCTGGCTCTATACTGAAGATCAGATGGCCGGAAAGAATCACCAACAAGAAACTATGGGAAGAAACAAAACAAGAACCAATCGCCAAACTACAAATATGCAGGAGAAAGTGGAGATGGATTGCACACTCGCTGAGCTGAGGAGGCCACTGGGTGACATCGCGCATCAGGCCAACGCTCGAGTGGAACCCGATAGGGAAGCGGCGAGTGGGACGTCCAAGGGTGACATGGAGATCGTGTGAAGAGGAATTGAAACAATATGGATTAACATGGACGCCGGTGAAAAGTACAACAGAAGCAAGTGGAGACGTGCAGTTGGAACCCTATGTTCCACTAGGAACCCAAGGGAACAATAAGAAGAAGAAGAACTAACTAGAGGCGAGTTAGAGACAGAAAATCCGACAACAGTAAGACAAAAGAAACCACCGCCAAATGACCTTGGACCAACCAATCAGATCACTCAGCATTACAAATGGAAGCTTGTCGTATAATCTTCGTTGTAAATTTCACCCCAGATTTGGATTGTGACTTCTATGTAAAAAATTGGGTTGGTTAACATAGTGGACTAAAACATGCATATGTGGGGAGGGATAATGACTTTTCAGAAGTAGTGCTAACCTATTGGTGTTGATGCATACAATGATTCAATCACTGTCAAGACAGGAAGTCTGTAAGAGTTGGTAAGTTGCATATTATGGTGATTCTTTAGATACTGTTGTCACGGAATTGAAACTCTACCCTACTAATTTATTGTGTATGTGCAACAATTGGCTACTGAGACGACTAGTATCTGCTACAACTGAGGAAAAAGAGAATACTAAAGCATCAGCACTGCTGAGGTATTTTCTTACAATAGACCAATGGAATTACAACTGCTTTTGCAGGAATTCGTGTCTTCATTCATATTGACCAAACAGCACTTATTAAACGAAAAACAAATCGCCGCAGTAAGAGAAGAGCTAACACTGTTTTGATGCTAGAACTGTACAATACAAATCTTGGAAAAGGGTTAGTAGAACGCATTTCAAACAGTAGTGCCGACGTTTTAATACTAACAATACTAGTTCTTCAAGGCACTACTGTGGGGAAAGCTGGCTGCCACGAGACGGGGTCACGTATATACCATCAAAAATGCAAACAGGAAGAAGCGCGTGAACGTCAGCGAGCTCCAGAAATGGATAGAGCGAGACAAGCCAACGAAGACGCCAGCACCAAGAAGATCAAGCCGACTTCATTCCAAACTATTTTTTGGGGGGGACGAGTGTGATGAGAGCTGTCTGCTAGCCAAAAGTGGTAGACACTAATTTACGTCAATGTTTACGTCCCAATATTGGTCATGAGAAAAAACAAGAACAAAGACTGATTCAACAACCAATCACAGCAGACTCTGTTTGCGTAGGCGGATACAATTTGCAGATAGATAATCTGAACTTCAAAAAACAGCCACAAAGAGATGAAAGATGATTAACGTTCAGCGAGAAACCACCAATCAGAAGACTGCGTTTGTTTGCTTACAATAATCTATAATAATGTACATGAAAATCTATAAATATCTGTTTGTTTCCCAAATAAACGATCTGTTGCCTGGCCGTTGTCTTATGTTGTTACACTACCACTCATACAGACGAGTGGAAAGGTAGGTTACTTGCAACTATTATCAGTAGGCTAGATTTATCATAACAGCAGTCATTCTTCGGAATTAGTGAATCCTTGGCGTGGAACTCATACAAACTGTACTGAAGGATTCTGGGTCCATGTAAAAAATGTATTAGAATAGTAAACGGTTCCTGACATGATATAACATACAGCCAATTAGATGAATTTTTGTATCGACATTGGTTCGATATATCTATAGACACTTATGACAAACTGGGATCGATTTTCGCAGCATACTAGAGATATATACTCTGTATAACTTATTTTTATTACAAATCTATCTTTTAGGTATACTTTTTTATGCAATAAATGCCACCTTTCACCTAGAAGAAGGTCATTTAACTGTGGTTCCTATGCTTTACAGTTGCCGAAAATCCTTTGAAAACCTTTAGAAACATACACATGAGTAATGTTCTTATCGAACAATGACAGGTTAGTGAAATGCACTACACCCCCCTCTCTCTAGAACACAAATCTCCAATTAAAAACTAGACTTTGTCACCCGATTGATGGGGATTAATCGTGTAATCCTAGATGCGCATTTCGTCCCACCAGGGTCACATCATGTGGACGCACCCGTGCGTGCCCAGATTGTGATGGTGTTCTTCTCACTGGGACTCCGACAAGCATCTACCATTTCAAACTCTGAAATGTTATAAACAGAGCTCAACTGAACCAGTACTCACACAGCAAGTAAAGAATAAATTACCAAAGATGGCCTCATCAATGTGTATCTATGAATTCAACTGCTCATGTGGAGCTAGTTGCATTGGCCGTACTCAGAGGGCTTTATCCATGCGCGCGCGTGAACATGTACCTGTATGGTTGAGTAAAGGAGTAACCAAATGTGTAAATAGTGCAGTCTTAGCGCACTTGGTAGATACGAGACACCCGATAAAACTTGACCAGGCTTTCTCTGTTATTTACCGCGTTCCTAGTAATTTATCTAGAGGAGCTAGACTGCGTCTTCTATCAGTAGCTGAAGCGGTGGCAATTAATACCAGAAGACCATCTCTTTGCATACAGAAGAAGTATGTTCAACCACTATGTTTACCTTGGCCTACAATAAAGCCAACAAATCCTCCATTAACACTACAAATCCGTTTTACAATTTTCTTTTCTTCTTCCTCTATTCCTCTGTTTCATTGACAAACATTCATTTTCGACTTTTATGATTTTATTACCTTAGGTTTACGTAATGCTTTTCTAGCTTGCTATCGTATTTACAAAATCCTGTTCATTCCACTTCATTATATTCATTATTATTATTTGACAATCATTCACCAATAGTGCTTGTAATTTTACACCATATCATCGTTATTATTTTACTATCATTCTTACTGTCGTTATTTTCAACCTTGAACTTATGTCTAGTCCGCCCCATTCGTTGGTTTATCTTCATATTATCTCCAACACTCTGATTACACACACTCTCGAAACCTGTATTTTCTGTTGACTATATTTATATATATACACACATCATTAAATTAAATTACTTCATCTCATCTTGTCCCATGTTCTCATTGACCATGCATATTAAAAAAAAAGTATCTGACTATTGTTCCATCCCATCTTACTTATACTTGTTCCACAATACACTTTCTGATAGGATTCTAATTTGCCTTTGCTGGCTGACTGGCTATTGTATGCTTAAATTAATTAATGGATTTATAATTGTAGAGCCTGAAGAAGAATTTATTGAAACCACAATTGTTCGCTCTAAATATTTTGTTCTGAAAGCTATGAGAACTAAGTATAAAAGAACCAATCAACGGGAAATTGGAAAATCAATTTTCAACTAGTAGACGGTTGCAGACAATAGAAAAGAAGCTTTGTACCCAGGTTCCATGCTTGTTGACACTCATTAGTCACAGAGCATGGCGTATCGGAAATCTTGACTCGCATCCCTTCTGAGATTCGAACCTATGACTACACCCAGTACTACTGCCGTCGGAGACGTTACCACCATTGAGCTATTCAAGCTTGTAACTCACCTTTTGTACGACTGTGTTGGATATACTTTGAATGGACACTAATTTGTAAGTAATCTATGTGTAAGACTTGGGCACTGTGGTAGTAAGTAATTCCATATTGGTTTGTTTATTAGATATATCACACAGCGAGTGAAACAGTATTATTATTTACTGGATGACAAAGTTTCGAACACAATTCACTCATTGCTTATAATCATTTCATCAATTATAATCACTCAACTTCGAAACTTCAGTTTTCTTTGTTCTCTCATGTTAGTCGTCGTAGGTGTGGTAGCACAATTTTCCAGATATCTGGGTGGACAGGTGTTGAATTATTCCTATAACGTGTTTGCAGTTGATTCGATAAACAAAGCTTCCATTATCAATCTTTCCCTACACTTCGTCGGAAACAACCTAACGCAAAATTCTTAACAAGGCAGGCAGTAATAAAAGTGGCTGGCATTCAAACCGCCCACTAACTCAATTAGAAACAAGCTTTGTCAGTTAAAGTATCGATCCTGTGGAGCCTGTGAAACAAAACAATTTAGTTTATTTAATACCCTGCCTGTAATGATTGTCAGGTCAAATACACAAGTCAGAGTAGTAGAACAGGGGCAGTCAGACTAGCAGAACATAAAAACTTAGCAAAATCTAGATTAGTT
The DNA here is from genome assembly GCA_944472155.2 of Trichobilharzia szidati. Lineage (NCBI taxonomy): Eukaryota > Metazoa > Platyhelminthes > Trematoda > Strigeidida > Schistosomatidae > Trichobilharzia > Trichobilharzia szidati. The sequence goes on from OX235271.1 coordinate 193,395,897, forward strand.
GACCCGAATAAGATAAGAAATCTAGAGAATAGCTCACCAGCTATGGCACTCACTACATGCAATTACACACAACCATATAATAGGATGACAGTTTTAAAATCTAATATAACAACTGGGTGGAGGGAGAGATTGATAACAGAAGCTTTGTTTATCGAATCAACTGCAAACACGTGCAACAGGAATGACTCAACAGCTGTCCACCTGGATATCTGGAAAATTCTACTACCACACCTACGACGACTAATAGGAAAGAACAAAGAAAACTATAAAACTCAAGTTTCGAAGTCGTGTGATTATAACTGATGAAATGATTATGTTCAAAACTGTGTCATCCAGTAAATACTACTGTTTCACTGACTGTGTGATACATCTAATAAACAAACTAATATGGAATTAGTAACTAATCGTTTGTTTTGGTGCACCCAACTAGTAATACGAATTCACAGTGTACCGTTATATGTCGAGCCAACTTGAATGACGATAGAATTCAGTCTACACCAAACCACCAAGGACTAGACAGATGATACTAGTTTATTAACTAATGTCCCAAATCAACGTAACTCTCAATTATGTTTGATCAACTGGAATAATTCGAGGATTAGTTTCAATCAAAGTGGGTGGTTCTTAGTATTCCACATATATATTTCTCAAATCACCTTCTATTACACTGCAGCACATACACAAACTGTTATGAGAACAAGGAAACAAAGCAAATGAAATAGTAATAATAATTCGATTGAACGAATCAAGGTGATGGATGTCCTACTTACAAAAAAACCAGACGGCAGCATAAAAAGAATTTGCATAGAAAAAGTACTTGGACAGGACAATATACATATATTTTCACAGCTTCGTTCCTATCAAGTACAAAAGAAATTTAGTGAAGACTCTCAGCCACACAGTTAGTTAGAGCTATATACTCAGAAGAAGTAATTGAAGATGAATTAAGCATTGTATATGATACTTTGATTGAAAATAGTTATCCCGACAAATTTATTAAGAAACACATGACAAAGAAAGCGGAAAAGGACTACTCACTATCTGTAAACAAGAAGCCATTTTATATACGACTACAATTCATGGGCAATATACCAAGTGAGATAATTACGAGAAAATTAAGAAAATCAGTTCAAAGAACTTTTAATGCTGTCGAACTACACGTCTTATTCTCTACACGGCCGATGGTGCAACCTCGACTGAAAGATGAAGTACCTGGACTAGACTAGTCACTGCAAATTGTATCTATCAATTCAACTGCTCACGTGGAGCGAGTTATATTGGCCGTTGCCCACTAGGAACTTGATTTTTCGTGGTCACTCGAGAACATCTCACACTATGGCTAAGCAAAAGGTGTAGTGAAAACCATTAACAGTTTGATATTGGACCATCTGGTGCAAACTGGCCACAAAGGCAGTCAGCGTGGAAGAATCCTTCTCTGTCACCTACCGAGTGCCAAATAAATTGCCAAAAACACCAAAGTACCGCATACTCGAAACAACAGAGACTATCGCGATTCGCCAAAAACAACCAGTGCTCTGTGTGCAAAAGAGGCAAGTCCAGCCAGCCACTACAACTGCCCTGGCCATCCCCTTAGTAGAGACTATAAATTCATGAATTTGCATTATTATCTTTTCTAATATTCACTTTATTGTTATGTTGATGCTATTGAACTGTAATCCATTGATATTATTATTAACTGATTTGATGTTATTTAAACAACAACATTAATGTTGTTCTTAACACTAATTCATTCATTATAATGTATATATAACTGTAGAACCTGATGATGAATTTATCGAAAAGAGTACTCTTGGTTCCGTGTTCAATCTTTTGAATCAAGGTATGTTTGTTTCCATGTATGAATGTCCAAATCGCCCGGGAGAGTGGGGGGTGAGGCAAGGAAACATGAACACGGAACTATCCACACTGTGGTGACAGTAATTTACGTCAATATTTACGTTCCCAAGATTTGTCGTGAGATACAACCAATTGGAAGACTGTGTTTGTTTGTTTACATATCCATAGTAATGTACATGAAAACATATATAAATATGCGTTGATTTCCTTAATAAATGATCTGTTGCCTGACTCTTGCCTTCTGTCGTTACAATTGGTGTCGCTGCCTACCGACAAATGGAAAGCCTATGCCCTGCAGTTTTTGATGAAGACATATGGATCATCGGGCAGGACTTTGAGGCTTCTTCGCAGTTGAGTGGCGTCCAAGATCTGTCAGCGATGAGGCTGCTACTTGGGACGCTGCTGGGAGGTCAGGAGAAAGCAGCATATGAAAGTGTGAGCCGAAATTTACGAATGTGCGGCAGGGTCAGGCAAACAGTTTCCAAAACGGGAAGGACCATACAGTCACAAAAAGACGGGGTCAAGTACATACCATCAGAAGAGGTGACAAACAAAAACGAGTTAACGCCAGTCAGATCCAACGATGGGTGCATTGGGACAAGCCGGTCTATAACAATCATCAACGAGAGGATGCATCACCCAGAAGGTCGGAACGCCTGCGCGCGAAGCTATTTGACGGGGGGACGAGTGTGGTGAGAGCTGTCTACTAGCCAAATTGGTAGACAGTAATTTACGTCAATATTTACGTTCCCAAGATTTGTCGTGAGAAACAACCAATCGGAAGACTGTGTTTGTTTGTTTACATATCCACAGTAATGTACATGAAAACATATATAAATATGCGTTGATTTCCTTAATAAGTGATCTGTTGCCTCACCCTTGCCTTCTGTTGTTACAACACCAACAACAACGGCGAAAAACAGCTGATGAGAACACACACACCTTTCAGCAGTACACTTTCAGTGTGCAACACGTATGCACAGCATTAATAATGATGGTGATAATGAGAATAAGAATGAGAATAATTCAAGTTTTGCTTTACTTTGAGAAAACAATTCTTTTTTTTTCTTTAGAAAAAGCAACAACAACAACAGCAACAAGAACAACGACGACAACAACAGGAAGAAGACGAAAAAGAAGAAGACGTCTGGAAGACAATTAATTAATTATTGATGAATAACAAAAAGTGCTAATGTCACTCACTCATTCACTCACGCAAGCACACACACACACAAACACTCAGATGAATAAAGATGTACACAAACTGTGAGAATATATGTTATATATTCAGAATGCGCATACATTTAAAACCACCAGAAGAACACAAATGTCTATAAAATTCTTTTTATGTCCGTTTTTCTTTTCTTCTTGTATTTTATAAGCTGCTCTCTCTCTCTCTCTCTGGATACAGATGAATACACACGTGAAATAATAACAGCGCTAATGATCTTTTCCGTTGTCTCTCGCTTTAGCAGAGCAGCTTACAAGTGTGACTTGAAAAGGCACAATATATATGTTCAGTGTATATATATATGTATATAAAGGGGAAAAATAGAGGAAAAACTAAAAAAACATAACAAAGAGAACTGAATGCAAGAGGAAAACGTGTATATAACAAATATATATATATGTATTTGTTCAAAAGATTTATATATTTTTACGGTAATATACACACACACGTATATGGATTTAGAATATACCGGAGAAGTTAATACGCACGCACGCTAGCACGCACGCACGGACAAACACGCACACAAATAAGAGGAGAAACGATATACTGTCAAGTAATGATGATGATGATGGCAGTAGTAATAATAAATAGCAGTGTTAAGAGATCGTAAAATTGAGATGTAATCGGCTGAGTAAGTGAGTGAGTGAGTGAGTAGGAGTGGGGTGGGGTGGAGTGGAAATCATGAAAGCAACAAATAGACTAGGTGCTCTCTCACTCTCTTAGTCTCTCTGCTATAGTTTTCTATACGTGCAAGATCATGGAGAAGCGGGGGGGGGGAGGAAAAAGAAGGAATACAATGGTGAATGCAATACAACAGTTCATAAGGGGTTACCTGAAGAATTGGTTATAGTACTCACTCACTCACTCATGTAGGCGTGGACAAGATAACAAACAGTAAAAGATCAAAACTGAACACTTCCTATAATATTTTTAAAAAATATTTAAAAAAATTAAAACTAGAGAATTGCAACAGCGGGATTGGAGAAGATATTCAGCAAAACCGCCTATACACACATACACGAACACACACAATGGTAACGCGTAACATGTTACATGCAGTCGTCGTTCCCGCCCCCGCACACACATACAAACACACACAGAAATGAACACTAATCACAGGTTTTTTTATATTGAATTTCAAATTTATTTTTTATATGCAAAGATTTAAAGTGTGTTTCTGTAAGTAAATGAAGGTGTACACGAACCAGAGGGGGAAGGGCAAGGAGCTTACCTTGTGTGTTTTTTTTTCAAAGCTGAGTTTTTGTTCACAGACAAAATTTTGATAGCACTATATGCATGTGTGTGTGTGAATGGGTGGGTGGTGAGCAGTATACAAATGTATATATATATATATGTATATATATCTAAATTAATCAATAATAATAGTAATAACAAATTCGGTGAGATAGAGACAGAGAGAAAAGGGGAATAAACAAACAAAATTTTAAGAAAAACTAAGAGATCATAAAAAACAGCACACACAAAAAAAACTAGGAAGAAATACAGATGCGTGAGCATTTATCATATATATGATATACACATATATATGACAGTGTAATTTCTATTGCTGTTGTGTTGCTGTGGTTATCGAGAAAAGTGACTGCACAAAAAAAGGAAGAACACTCAGACAAACAAACAATCAAACAAACAAAGAAACAGACAAAAACGCCATTTAGAGTAAACTTCATCGAACTGAGAAGAAGTACTAGAGAGAATGCAGTCTATGCGTGTGTGTGGTTGGTTGGTTGGTTGGGCGAACAAGCGTTAGCGTGTGTCTGTATGTGATGTGCAGTATACATGTAAATGTTTGTTTGTTTGTATTTTTTATTCCTGATATACTTGAGCTGCTGACTGTTGTCTACCTGATGGATTAGCTCCACCGCCGCTGCCACCACCCCCACTTCCACTAACTCGTGATTTCTGATTACCGGTGGTGTTGGTCGATGACTCATTATTTAATAATTGAGCATTAGCAGCATTAGTATTCCGTTGATCAGATTTTTGTAAACGACTTTGACGTGAACGACGTGGGGGATATGCACCAGCATTAGGACTGATGAAGAGGGAAAAAGAGAAAAGGAAAGTGGAACAGTTAAATAAACGTCAAGTGTGAGGGAAATAAGGAAATTTAAAGCAAACAGTAATGACTACACACACACTACTCCCGTCAACAGACACACACAAAAACTATGCAGAAATACTTGTCCTATTTAAACAATTATCATGAGGTCAAGACTTTTACCTACCTTGATTCCCGACAGAACCAAGTTATTCAGGTTTTGGTTAGCGGGGATTTGATTGACTGGTCACAGGATTTCATCATAAGCTGACAGAGGTTAGAGAACCACTGGAAAACCAGCCAGTGAGTACTGGACAGCTGTATCGTCCCAGTTTGGGACTAAGAGTTCTCGCTAGGAGTCCTCTAACCGATGTTAGCTGAAGATGAAATCCTAAAACTAAGTAAGACATGTCATTGTGAGAAGCTAAGCCAGTAGTGTTTGTAATATTAATATACACACGTCATCCAACTCAACAAATCAATGATTAGCTCAGCTGTGATTGAACACGACTGGGTGACACATTAACCCAGAAGAACTACACATAGTACAACACCTCATCCTTGATCATGTCTGTGAAACTTGTCCATGGAAATTATGACAACAGGTGTTTACGTTTTATCTCTCAAGCTAGTGTTAGTACTATAAGGTGAACGATATTTAGGCTAGGCGAAGTGTTAGGGGTAATGAGGACAAGTTAATTGATAAGGTTTTGAAGCTACATATATTTCATTTGGAATGGCTTAGGACATATGAAACATATGCAAAGTGACCGTTTTCTTTGTCGACCAGTGTAAGCTAACACATGAGACCAGGTTGGAAAAAAGCTTCAAGTGGTCAAAACAAAACACACCTTTGACCGATGAAGTTTCCGACTGCCGATTTCAGCCACGCGAGACGCTACAAAAACAAGTAGACAGAGACTGTTGATGATATGGTTCAAAATCATTCCTAATAGTGTAGTTGCATTCACTCAGTGATTTCTCAAATCCCTCGTCATGTCATTATTCTCTCGTGTAATTTTTTTCGTTTGTTACAGTTTCCTTGTATATTTTTTCTCTATTTATGAAGTGTAGTAACTTGAACTGCAATACTTTGTGCAAAGTTCCATGTTGAAAATCTAGTTCACCTACGCTACAAGGTTGTAATAAAGATGACAGGTTAAAGTCTGGAGACATCTTAGCCCAGAACTGACCGAACTGACTGGCCTTCACTTTGGTATAAGATTACACTCCTTGAACCGATACGCCTCGATACTACTACCAGGATCGAGAATTCAGAGTAACTTGTTTTGTGGTGGCCACCAGCAGTAGAATTCACTACTTATATGATTCTCAGTAGAGTAAGACAGATGTGTTCGCTTCTTCTGAGTAGGTGAAAGAACTGAATCGACAAGCTGAGTACAGCTCAGTGAATGAATTCGCTGAAAAGTCTCTTCGCTGAATGCCTTCTTTTCTTTTATATGAGTAACCATAGATTGAATTTGTGTTTGAACTATGTACCATTGTGAACGATTCTCTAATATAATGGCGATCAATTACATGTATGACCTCCTTGACATTACTACTACAAGTGGTTAGAGCCACAGAATGATACTGCATGCTAATCTCGTCTCGCAAGAGACAGAGATGGATATGTTTGGTTCTTCCGAAAACCAATATATAAATCCCCAGTCAATGGGTCTATCATTATGTTAGCTCCTATAAAGATATTTCGTTTAACGTCTCACGTAAGGAAGTCAAGACAATTTAGTATCACTTAATCTCCACTTTCCAAGCGTGTTAATTCTTGTAATCTACCTATTCTTCTTTTAATCTCTTCCCCACCTTAAACTCTCCTGGGCCAATTAAGGAAGAGCTTGTTACACTGTAAAGAACACAACGCTATCAGTAGGGCGAGTGGGGTGTCGCTAAACCGCTAAATAGTTATTACTGTTGTTCCACAGTGGACACATGGACTCATGAAAGAAATTAGCAAATATTATCTTATCACACCCTGAGCATCCTCTCTACCTACACACAACTCTCTCCTTGCATCTATCTCATCCGACAGAATTAGAAGCAACTATAGAAGACCAAGTATAAAAACTCTACAATACCGTATTTGGCATACATTCTGTGTGATGAGAAAAGTCATAACACGTCATGTCATGATCACTGACAAAATCTCAGCACGGATAAAGAAAGCTAGTTTCGCATATGCCACTTTACGCCGTCTCTGGCTTAGTAGACATGATATCCGGCTGGCCATCGACCAAAAGGCACGTGTACTGCTTAGCAATCCATTCCGTCCTCCTTTATGGCCATGAGCGAGACATGGCCATTGAGAGTGGGAGACATGAGGAGCCTGGCTGGCTAGCTGTCTTTGATCACAGGTGCCTGCGTTCTATCTCCTATGTGAGATGGTATAATAGGGTGAGCAAAATAGAGGTTAGGGTAAAGAGGGGAAATCAATAGACGAGGTTGTGAAGTTAGGACATGTGTTACGTATGCATGCCTAGCCATCGCCTTCCTCAACCGACAGGCAATGTTAGCTGACATAGAACCGCTCAGATTGGAAGAGAGGCAGTGGTCGTCAAACCAAAACCAACATGGATTCATCATCAGTCAATGAAATACACATCAGTTAGTTTAAGCCAGCCACGTAGGGAGGTATAAGCTGGCTTCGTGGTTTGGGTCCTAGGGACGGTAAAAACCAATGGCTAGAGACAACTGGTGATATGGCTCAAGTTGTTCTCAATGGCTTGCACAGATGCGTCCACTCCTTGTGACTCGTAATACCCAATAAAACTATATTGTTCTTCGTTATTACTATTCTTTTTGCCTCATATCCCTGTCTACTGTCTATTATGCGTTTCTTCTACTTTTCTCTCTGGCTTTGTGTGCTGAATGAAGCATGGTGACTCGAACTGCTGCACACCGGTGCAAAGTTCTATGATGAAACCAGACAGACAAACACTCGACTTGTTGAACCCCTAATGAATAAAGTTAACCAAAACTCACTATATTACATTTTTCCAAAGCAAAGGACCCAAAACTATGCATGGAAAAAAGATTTCATTATTTTCATACGTCTAACGAGCAGCGTGAGTTTTAAAGCCTACAATCTCTAAGAAAAATGTTTTCATCCAAGCAACCGTATAATGGGGAAAGTAAATATATTAGGATTTTAAGACAGAGACTAAACTCGATCATCCGTAGTAGTAGTTAGACCTACCAATGTAGCCCGGCTTACTATTATTATTATAATTGAAAAAGCCAGTAATCTACTCCACTACAAACGGCAAACGTGCACAAGTGACTACGTCACATCCCACACTATTTACCAGTTTACATGCGTTGGTGGATACACATACATATAGCGGGAAGGGGGGAGGGGTAATCGCACGCTCCATATGACGGCGGAAGAGCATATTCCAAAATGATTAGAAAAACAGATAAACTTTGGCAAATCGATAGACGCAGGTGGTAGACTATCTACCAACTTCGTCTATAGCTAAACATCCAATCGAAATGACCTACAAGATCGATGTTAAAATAGCTTTTATAAAGACAGTCAATAGCGCTTTATTGAAATACGCTGAGGCGATAGCTATACTCGCAGATTGAATTTTTTGTAACTTATTCTAAGGCGAATTTCCATGAGATAATGAAGAAAGGGAAAAAACCTCAGGACAATTGGATAAACTACTTACCGATTATGTACAGATTTGTTCATTCTTGAACGCATACCATCCACTGAACATCCACCTTCGTCTTCTGAAGATGCATCACCACCACACGGGAAATTGTTCTCATCACCTTGATTAGGCGTATCCTCACTATCATCTCCACGTTCTCTATCGGAATAAAATCCATTGTGCGCAGGTGGAGGGCGTGTAACTCTGTTGTGTCTACCACCGCCACCGCCACCATTTGTACGGTCTCCTGATACTCCATCAGGTAAATTGTTAGATTCCAAGATATCAGAGTCCTGTGATCCACGACGACGATCAGCAACATCACCATTACTACTTGTGTGAGCGTTCCAGTCAGAATCACGATTTGGACCACCCATGCGTCGACCACCACCACCTCTTCCACCTTGGCGAGGGACTCTTCCACCAGGACCTCGAGGGCCTTGCATTTCACGAGGCTAAAATATAATTTTTAAAGTAGCATTTTTTAAACAAAAGTTGGGATTTGTTTTCACTCCAAGTGATGGCAAACATTGAATATGCACATAATTCATATGAAAAATAAGAAAACAAATTTACGATAACACCGCTAACGAGAATACCTTTATAGCAGAAAACACAGCTTGGATAGGGTGGTGCAGCTGACTAGTAAAATCCAGTCAAGAATGGAAACTTCCACAAAATAATGTAGTATCCGAGGGCAATTACAAGTGTGAGACTTGAAAGTCAAGACGATTCAGAGAACATCGGTATATTTGTAATAGAAGATTGGGTGGGATTGTGGTTCATTGGTCTAAACGCACGCTCGAGTTGAAACCCCTGGGTAAAACCCAACTTCAACTACCGAGGTTCTGCCAGCCACGTAATACCAATAGTTCTCACATAATAAGTGTAGATCATTCCCAATTGCATGGAATGCCAAGTGGTTGTTGAGAATACACCACACTAGAACTCATCGGGAGACGATATAAAGTACAGCAGTCAAACAGCAAAAGTCCCGCAAACAAATTACGTGGAAATGAACAGGTACTTAAGCGCAGGTCTGTCTGTCTATTTCAACAGAGAACTTTGCACCGAGGTGCAGCAGTTCAAGTCGTCCTAGCGCAGGTAGGTTAGGTTAGACACAACTACAAACGGCTAAGTTCTCACATCCTAACATGCCTTAGCAACGGATTATTATTATGAACATCAAACAAACCCAGAGACTTTCAATCAGAAAACCATTACACTAGAAACCGAAAAGATCTCAAGAGTGAAATAGATCAATACACATTAGGAGAAGCGTAAAAAACAATAGCTGACTATTACATACCATTCGTCGAGCTCCACGATATGGGATTGGATTCTCATCGTCTGTATAATGTGAAGGGTTAGGACCACCATTTGCACTCATTGGAGGATGTAATAAACCACCACGTCCTGGTCTGCGTCCACGTCCACCACGAGGATAGTTAGGAACACCACCACCACCACCACCGCCGCCGCCACGATCACCCCAACGACCAGCAGCTGCACCACGAGGTGGATAACCTGGTCCGACATCTGCACTACCATGAGATAAACTTCTCATTAATTCAAGTTTTTCACTCTGTCAGTAGCATTTGAACATTCGGTGAAAGGGAAGAGAAAATGCATGATTAATCAAAAAATCATCAACCACGTAGCATTTCTGATTTACGAATGTGCAGTGCGGATTGTTATTAAATACGAATCATAACTTCAATAGGAACCATTTTTTATTCCTTCACGTTCCCCAGTGGAACCTAGGGCTTTAAGCTAGAGGCTTGAAGTTTCTATAGCAGTGGTGTTTATTTTTACAGGATAGGGTTGCTAGCCTGCCTCATGCCCAACCTTCCCTCTTTACCAGTCTTATTTCTGGCTTAGCGAGGTAACGGAGTGCGTCAGTGGCCGGAGATCGAACCCCGGACCATGTGCATGGTCGGCGAGCGTCCTAACCACTGTGCCGCCGACGCATCAATAGAAACCATACTACCAGAAAATTTAACATGAGACAATAAAAGGACATGCATAAGCTGTCATGATGGATATTGAAAATATTTGTCAGTGACTTCATGTAGTGGTGAAACGTAGCCGGGACGAAATACACTTAAAAAGTTTTTCAACCAAACCATGGAGAGATAACGGACGGCTCGATGTGTCCAGCCTTCACGTATCGCAAACTCATTGAGGTGGTTTCTCAACTTTCTTTTTATACATTACCCGTTTACAACTAGATCTTCTTTATGTGTAATTTTAAAATCAGCCATTCTTGATAAAAATGAATTGTCCACTTGTTGAAGTAGAATCAGGTATATTGGTCGTTCAACGCGTATCCTACCTAAAAGGGATCGAGAATACTATCAGGCATGGTTGCAGCAGCGCTATGCGGGGTGAGATAACTTGAACACCTTGTCGACACCGGCTATTCTATCTCAAAAAACTCTTGCTTCAAAGAAATCTACAACACGGAAAACAACCTGCCAAACATAATACGCCTTCATCTCCTCTGTCATTTACATGGAGAAACGGAGCTCTACATACAAAGGAGAATTATTCAAGTACTTTGATTATCACGGTAACAATGTGATTGTTTTTCTACCAACTTGATTTTTGTCTGTTTTTTTAACTCTTTATAACGCTTGCATTACTTTCGAACTATTGAGTCATATCATTCTTTTTTTTGTTTCTGTGAGTGTTCTGATTACAACTCATTCAATTAGATTATTTACCGTATTATAACATCCTTATTTAACTTTTGGCTCTTAGGCATAGATTAATACAAACAACTACAAATACGACAACTCATCACTTTTATTACTATTCTGTTTTTGTGAGAAAAAAAATTGTATAAGAATGCGATTGAAGAGCTAAAGAAGCTGACCGACTGACTCGTTTCAACATAGAACTCTGCACAGATCTGCAGCTGTTCAATTCGCTACATTCCCTTCATGTAACACACAAAGCAAGAGTAGAGAATAGAAAGATTCAAAAGAGAGATAATAAACACAAGTGTGAGTGAGGGAAAAAGAATAGTAATAAGTGAGAAGAACAACAGACTTTTAATCGATATGACAAATCATCACAAAGAGTGAAGAATGCATCTACGCTAGCCATCACTGAGTGCGAGGATTTTGAGCCAGCCATATCACCAATAGTCGCCAGCATTCATTGGATTTTACCATCCCGAGGACCTCAATCAGCCAGATTGGCAGTCTACACCTCCAAACGTGACTTACTAGTTGACTTGCTTAAACTAACTGTTATGAATTTCATTGATTGATGAAGCCATGTTTTGGTTTGACCACCACTATCTCTTTTCCACCTTCATTGATCTTATGTCAAATAACATTACCCATCGAGGAAGGCGATGGCTCGGTGTATGCTTAATACATGCCCTAACCATCTCAGTCGATGTAAAGAAACAGAATCCACTGAGAAGAGTCCCTTCGTTAAATTACTTGTTTTGTTTTTTTTCATAAATGACAAAAACTGAGAAACGCTTTGAGTAAACTAAAAAACCAAATTCTCTAAGGCTATTTTTGCATTAAGAGTACTCTAAGGTGGGATAATTTCTGTAATGAAATGACGTCAGCAAACACACCTATTTAAGTTTCAATAGCCGTGGTGTTATTTTACGGAATGGAGTTGCTAGCCGTATGCCCAAACTCCTTTCGTCATTTCCAGGCCTACTGACGATTAGCAAATTAGGCGAGGGGTTAAGGACTGCGTTGGCTGGTAATCAAACCCAAACTCTACCCACCCTCACCCTCACCCTCCCCACAAATATTTCTACAACTGGAACACCATCAACGCACTTCATCAACTATGAGATCGATATCATTTGAGTTGTAGAGCGAAAACAAAACAGTGCTTCTTACCTCCATCTTCTCGAGGTCATAAAAGTAGTCCATTTGAAAGTTAATCAATAGACGAGCTTTTTCAATTGAATCTCTTGTACCGGCTAGTATGAATCCACCGAATTCTTCGTCTGAATGCGGTTGCGATGTTGTTTGAGTACTTCCAGCCTAAAAAGGTTTCACAGAAAATTTTTAAAAATTTACATCGTCTTACAACAGATGTATACATGAGTGCATAAAAGAGAATAATACAAAACCATATTATGGGAACTAAAGAAATTCCGAAAATACTCCAACTGTGAATAACAGAAAAGCTGCGTTTTATGTGTAGTGCTTACAACACACGTGGAATTACATAATAGAAGCATTTGAGGATAGTTAGATTGATGACAGACGGTCTGGTATCGGATGAACAAAGATAGTCACTAAATTACACAAAGTGACAGTGCGTTATACTGGTCCTAAATGCTGTTTACAACCGTGAAGCAACATCTACAGTCCCATGGAATTGAATTCCAAACAGTACTTTGTAACCGGTATTCACACACACACACAATGGATAAAATGAGGCAGCAAATAGCTGGAATTCTATAATTCCGGGTCAAGAATTCCAACAATGACCTTTCTGAACACTCCTAAAATATTGATGAAATCAATTAGAGGGTGCATAGATCATATCTTCACTCTCCGACAGATCCTAGAACATAGGCACACTTTTAGGCGTCCAACAATTACCATATTTCTTGACTTGAAGACGGCCTTCGACTCCGTGGATTGAGAGGTACTAAGGCAATGTTTGACTGTGAAGGGAGTGCCAAGAAAGTACATTGCACTAATCAAGGCACTCCACTCAAACTCACGTAGCTGTGTAAGGGCTTATGGGGAATTGTCATCTGAATTGATAACAACCAGTGGTGTCCGTCAAGGATGTCCACTTTCCCCTTTTCTGTTTAACTTCATCATAGATATGCTAATGGAAGTATCCTTAACCGAATGTAACGACTTAGGAATCGACTTGTTACCAGGGAACAGTCTTATAGACTTAGAATACGCAGACGACATAGTCCTGTTAGGGGAGGGCGCTGACAAAATGCAGAGTCTTCTGAACACCTTGAGCAGCAATCTTCGTATGTTTGGCATGCGATTCGCCCCTGTAAAATGTAAGATGCTGCTACAGGACTACTGGACTACGTCAACTCCTAGCTTAGTGATAGGGAGTGAAGTGATAGAACATGTTGACCACTTCACCTATTTAGGAAGTTGTATCAGCACCAACGGATTGATTGGTGACGAAATCACAGCACGGATCCAGAAAGCTCGGGCTGCTTTCGCTAACTTACACCGTCTCTCTGGCGTAGGCGTGACATCCGACTGTCAACCAAGGGACGTGTATACTGCTCAGCAGTTCGCTCCGTCCTTCTCTATGGCGGTGAGACGTGGCCATTGAGAGCGGAAGACATGAAGAGATTGTCTGTTTTGACCACAGATGTTTACGATCTCTTTCTCGCGTTTGGTGGTATAATAAGGTAAGTAATGTTGACGTTAGGCGTAGAGTGTTGGGCGAAGAGGGAAAATCACTCGAAGAGGCTATAAAGTTACATAGATTGAGATGGCTAGGTCACTGTTAAAGCCATGTTATGGTTTGACCGCCGCTAGCTCTTTTACAGCCTGACCCTATATCAGCTAACAATGCCTGTTGGTCGACGAAGGCGATCGATGGCAAGGCATACGTAACACATGTCCTAGCCATCTCAGTCGATGTATTTTCACAGGTTCGTTGATTGACTTCCCCTCCCTTCTTACCTAGCACTCGACACCTAACCTCAGAGTATTGCTCACTTTATTATACCACTTCACACGGGAGATAGAACGCAGGCACCTGTGATCAAAGACAGCTAATCTTTCCATGTCTTCCACTTTCAGTGGTCAGGTCTCACAGCCATAAAGGAGGACGGAGCAGATTGTTGAGCAGTACATACGCCCTTTGGTCGATAGCCAGCCGGATATCACATCTACGCCAGAGACGGCGTAAACTGGCATATGCGAAACTAGCCCTCTGTATTCGTGCTGAGATTTCGTGAGAGATCAACCCGTTGGCACTGGCTGATGGTACTTCCCAAGTAAGTGAAGCGGTCAACACGCTCCACCAACCACTACACTTCCTATTTCTAATCTAGGAGTCGGTGTAGTTCAATCCTGTAACATCATCTTGCATTTGGCGGGAGCGAATCGCATGCCAAACATTCGTAGATTGCAGCTCAAGGTGCTCAGAAGATTCTGCATTTTGTCAGCGTCCTCGCCTCGAAGGACTATATCGTCTGCATATTCTAAGTCAACGAGATTATTCCCTGGTAGCAAGTTAATCCGTTTGATAATAATAATAATAATAATTTTACCAAGCCTATATCTATTCCATATAGACTCAAAATAATCCAACAATTAATTCCCATAAATTCCAAACATTCAATTTCAAAAAGTCTAGGGGTGGAGTACAGGCAGGGGGGATATGTAAACCAATGTAGAAACAACAGGAAACCATGTCGACCTTACCTTAAGGAAAACTCTACGCATTGTAGTCGGTGTTGGCCGGTCTGGATAAGCGTACTTGATCAGATCTGATTGATTATTATCATCCCTAACAGTCACTGGACCATCAATATGATCGTCCAGATGAATGTGAAGCAGGCCAGATTTACGAATAATCGACATGATATTCGATGTTCTTTTGCCAATTAAACGGCCCACGTAACGACGTGGAACACCCAAGTACAATTCAGTATATTCTAATTTTGCACGAGCTTGTTTTGCTGCTTCCTGAGTCTAAAAAGGGTTTTTTTAAATATAGATAGAAACAAAATTAAATTCTCAACAATTTATATTCATTTTTAATCACAATGATATTGCGTGTTATTGTACAATAAATTCTAATCGTAAATATGTTATATACTTGTTATGAACGTGTCAACAAGTGGGACTATTTACTCACTTAATGTAAATGTAGAGCTTAGGCATTGGGGTAGAATGTTAATTTTAAATATCACACGGTGATGATGCAGTGTATTAACAACTGGATGACAAGGCTCCCAGCATAAATTATTGCCAATCATAATCAGATCAATTTCAGTCACAACTTGTCTTATACATATTTTCTGTCGATTCAACTTCCCTTTGTTGTGTTTGTTGCCACTTTCCATATCTCCGGTATAGGTCTGGCGTCATATACCCGATTGCATGTGTTCAGTGTTGAATCGACGGTAAACAAAAATTCAGTGATTAACCCTCCTTGTCTCTACATACACACCTAACGATATTACCTTTTAGTACTCTCACCCTATCCCACCCTACTGTGTGTGTGTGTGTTACTAAATGAAAGTAAATGGAATGGCTGAGCTTTTTTCAAGGTTATTTAACTTACCACGGTTAATCATTTTAGGTCTAGCTAAATTTTTATCTTCCAATAACCTAGTTGACCCCGATCTACTAGTTAGACTGACCCATGTAACTGACCTCACTAACAATCATCACTGCATGGTATTTTGTAAATTATATTATTATTTTTCTTAACTGGATCTATTGGGTCCTTAAGTGGACAAAGTTTATCTCTGAGAGAATTGGTTGGTTGGTTTGAATGCAAGCCCAATTCCGGTCTCATTGAGAATCCCATGTAGGGCCTTTGAAATTCTTTCTACAGCAGTACTACAGAGGCTTTGAATTCTATATTATTTTCATTGTTTTCGTCATTTTTATTACTCATCCTAGTTTTCTTGTGGTTCTTCATACATTTATTAATAAATTCTGGTGGGTAATTATTCACTAGTAATATTCCCTTCATTTGTTTGATTTTATCATTCAAATATTCTGGCTTACTAGTCAGGCACTTGGCCCGATTATATGGATACTTAACCAAGCCTGTCCTCACTCCGACGAACCTGCAACTGAGTGATGATCAAGAAAGCTTTATGTGCTTATGTAAGTGTGTGTGGGAAGGAGGCGGTCATTACTTCCCACCTACCTACACCGCAGAAGCCGATCTCTTCTTGAAGTACCTGAAACGGAAAGAACATTAGCGTTGCATGACCACAGAACCCAAGGGATAACTGCTCGAGACCAACCAACCAGTCACATACGTCGTGTATGAGGCGGTTACTGAACCACATGAAGATCTTTTATCGCCGGCTATAGACCACCCCATGGGTAAGTCAGGATGTACAGTTTTTGAGGTTGGTCTTTTTTTAATCCCACTAACTTGTCTGTCTCTAAAGTGGAAAGGCAGCATAGTTAGCTGGTCACACACCTGAGGAAACATTCCTACTCGCACTTGCCAGTAGTACAACTTCGCCCACAGACCCTCGACATAATGGCGACTACTTTTAGTGTAACATCACTATTAGTCATGACAGGACCTGAAGGAACATTAGCTCCCTCCAGTATAGCTCTTTGAGCCATTGTGAGATATGCAAGCCCGACCACTACCAACAGACTAGCAGCTATCGGACGAGTTCATAAGAATAAATTTTTCTTATGTTTCACTGGAAGTGATAAAATAGAATGATGTATGCGTGTATATGTGTGTGTGTGTGTTATCATCAGTCCACTAATCTGGCCTGATATTTAACTCTCTATTGATTATTATTTCTGTTTGTAAAAAAAAAATGTAGAAAATGTCAGTTTGTGTTGTATATAAACACTAAAAAAAAAGAGATACACCTACATACCACATAATTTGTATTTATTTCTATTCTAATAAATAAATCTTGGTCATCATCCATTCATTTTGTACTTTTGTCACAACTTTAATCCCAGTGTAGTAATAATAACACATTAAGTATCATTTAATGACAGTTATCAGATTAGTATTACTATTTCTTCAGGACAACTATTGATTTTATTATATATTTATATATGTAATTCTGCTTTCTAATTTGTTATAGTGTTTTTTTAGTTATCAATAACAGTTTGATAACTGACACACACATACACACATACACACATACATCCCCGATAAGGTTTATGTGTACACACAATGACGAAGACTGTACACAATCTAAAGGGTCAAACATTTCAGTCTTCAAAATAACTAATCAACGTGAAATGTAAAATTAATAACAGTGACACAAAAGAGTGGACTTTCTAGTGGCCTAACAAGCAGATAATACATTAGCATTTGAAATGATGGGTTCAGGGTTGGAGCCTCAGTGGGAACACCACCATCGAACACACTAGGAATGTAGGCATATCCAGATGATGAGTTCAAAGTAGGACGAAATGCACATCCTGGATTCTGTTGCTAGTCACTATCGGCAGATATAAATTAACGTTAGTCCTTAGACATTTGTCGTAGCGTCTATACTACTAAGGGACGATATGTTAACAGATCTTGGTTTAGTTTGCTGCGATGAATCAAAGGAGAAATCAATAATGTACAACCCACGTTATATAAATAAATGTTGTTTGGACTCAATTTCTGGGACGGTTACCTCTCTTATATCAGGGCCGTGAGTTTATGATAAAAACATTCCAACATTAACTGGCTGATTCGTCAACTGGATAGGGAGCCGGAACTTATTTTTGGAAAGTTCGTGTGGCGCATAGCTTATCCTGAAAGAAATTTATGGTGTTGTTCGATTTCGCATGTTGTACCTACATAGTATATCTGTTGGTCAG
The DNA here is from genome assembly GCA_944472155.2 of Trichobilharzia szidati. Lineage (NCBI taxonomy): Eukaryota > Metazoa > Platyhelminthes > Trematoda > Strigeidida > Schistosomatidae > Trichobilharzia > Trichobilharzia szidati. Next base: position 193,414,239 of record OX235271.1, read on the forward strand.
AACTATAATTGTTACATTCAATAATGCTGACCTGCTCCCCATCCATACCAACGTCAGAGTTCTCACTTTTACTACTAATGTGAACTACAACCAGTCAGCTAGTTAGAATTCAGTTACATGGTACAGGACCATAGGCCACAGTAATTAATTGAGGGTTAATGCTACACTGCCCAGCTGCCGCGGTTGAACCGAACCCACAAGCCGCTGGCTAAAAGTCGAGTGTTTAAGTTAAAAATCCACATCTCCCACACATAACTGACCATACTTATATCCTTCAAGGTAAACTATAAACCACAAAAATTTACAAAAGTGATTTCCCATTAGCAAATGGCCTGTGACTTCAGTGGATAGTGTCAAAATACGGAGATACAAGGTATTAGCATACATCAACTATTTACATTAAAAAGCCATACAAAAAAATAAATAGATAAATAACTGCATACCTTGGCTTCCACAACAAACATCGCAGAATCACCGTAATCCCCGGCATTATCCACAGGATCATTATCTTTTGGTCGATATTCATGTGGTTCCCATGAACTAATCCGGATTACATTTGGAATTTCACGAGCAGAACGAATATTTACTCCACGGGCTCCTATAGCTAATCCCATTAAATGTTGTGGGACATAAAATTTCTCGACGTATAGACTGGGATCAGTATTCCAGTCTCCACTATTCCTCATCCCACCACCTCCTCGTGATACATCTGGTCCACGGTTAACCTAACCGGCAAAATGAGGAAATGACAGAAACAGTTACATTTTAAGGAAGCACTTATAGTGTTTACATACATCGAAGTTTACACGGACTACATGCACCGTTCAAAAAAACACGAAGACACGAGGAAATGACTAATACAATTGTCACCTGACAATGTGTTCATGAGAACAAAGTCAATGGCTGAGTCAATAGAGACACCTGAGTGAATAGTCAACGCACAACTTTATATAATTGTGCCAATAGTACAAGTTGCCATACTTCTATATGGCACACATAAGAGTAGTGAAAATGCAAAGACACTATAAGGAATGGTAATTTGTGGAAGAATAATGAGAATTTACCATATCTGAGTTCATGAACAATGAATGCATCCACGCCATTGAGAGAACCAAAATATAATTTCTAACGGTGCACAATGTTTGTTATGTTCAACATTTAAGCGCACTAACTCATGCTGATCATTCGGATAATATTTAATGTACTAGGGTGAATAAACCATTTGATAATGGAATTACCTTTCCATATTTACTTTCCACACCCATAGGACTTCTTGTTAGTGCAAAGGTTAATTTTGCATTACATCCTAAGGATGAACTAGTTAGTCTGCGCCAACTTCAAGTCTTAAGACAGGGATAAAAGTGTTAACCACTTCACTTCTGTGAAAAGTTGCATCAAGCACAATGGACTGATTAATGAAGAAATACATCAACCCAGTTACAAAAGGCTCGTCTGATGGTTGCTAACTTGCATCATCTCTGTTGTTGGCATTATATCTATTTACCGATCAGCGGGAAGTGTGTACTGAACAACAACTCGCCTTTTCCTTCTTTACGGCTGTGAAACTTGGACCTTGAAAGTGAAGGACACAAAAAGATTAGTTGTCTCTAAATACAAGTGTTAACGCTCCAGTACAGGTGTTACATGGTATAATATGGTAATACTTAAGTAAGGCGTAGTGTTAGGTAGAGGGAACAAGTCAATCCGATTAGGCTGTGAAGCTATATCAACTGAAATAGCTAGGACATGAGGTTACAATGTTGTCTTCTTAGTTGATCGCCAGCACGAATACAGAAAGCTAGTTTCGCATATGCCAGTTTACGCTGCCTCTGGCTTAGTAGACGTGATATCCGGCTGGTTGTCGACCAAAGGGCGTGTGTACTGTTCAGCAGTCCGCTCCGTCCTTCTTTATGGCTGTAGGCAAGACCTGGCAATTGAGCGTGGAAGACATGAAAAGCCTGGCTGGTTAGCTGTCTTTGATCACAGGTGCCTGCGTTCTATCTCCTATGTGAAATGGTGTAATAGGGTGAACAATATTGAGGTTAGGCGTCGAGTGGTAGGTTAGGTAGGGAATAGAAATGCATAGACGAGGCTGTGAAGCAGCTGCATAGATTAAGTTGGTTAGGAAATGTGTTACGCGTGCATGCCTAGCCATCGCCTTCCTCAACGGTCAATCTTAGCTGACACAGGACCGCTCAGGTTGGAAGAGAGCAATTGGCTTCAACCGTTAATGAAATCTACAACAATTAGTTCAAGTCAGTCACGTAAGGAGGTCTGCACTGACTTCCTGGTTGGGGTCCTTGGGACGGTAAACATCAATGGCTGGAAACAATTGGTGATATGCCTCAAAATAGTTCGCAATGGTTTGTGCAGATGCATCCACTCCTTGTGACTTATAATTTCCAATAAAACTATATCGTTATTCGATATTACTATTCTTTTTGCCTCATATCTCTGTCACCTAGTAGGGTGATGAAAGCTTCGCAAATTAACTATCCAGCTCAGAGAACACAACCACATCAGAATCATCCACCTGAGCTACAAATCTTCTCCATCATATCTACTATTCTTTCTACCTTATATCTCTGTTTACCGATTCTATTTTGCGTTCCTTATTTACTTTCTTTCCTTGCTTTGTGTGCTGAGTGAAGTATGACGACTCAAACTGCTGCACACCGGTGCAAAGTTCTATGTTGAAACCAGACAGAAAGACGGACTTCTTAGTTGAGGATTTAGTTTAAACAGAGTCAAGGGTGGTTGAATCAAAACATAGCATCGACCCATGAGGACACTGACTGTTAGTTTGAGTTACGTATTGAGATGTAGGCCGCCTAGCTTAAGTCATCGTAACCCTACGAATCAATGGCTAGGGACTGTTATTGAGATAGCTCGAAATGTTTCGCGATGGCACAGGCACACTCAATTTAGAGTAGTCTTCTAGGTTTTTGAAATTCTCATTATTTGCTGTTATTATTCTTTCTCTTGCACATTACCGTTTACTGTAGTTCCCTTGCACTTCATCTACTTATCTACAACTGTGTGCTTTATGAAGTGTGATAACCTAACCTGTAGTACAACTGTGCAAGTTCAGCAGTCTTCTAAAAACTTCTACATCAGACTTCGCTTTGTGTGAAAGCTAATAATGCCAGCTGGTTTTCATCAAAGAACCAATGGTTATAGCTTAGTGTACGAGTAAACTTCTAAGTTCAGAGCTGCATATTTTTCACCTATTCCCGATGGTATTAAATAAACTTAAACAGTAAACGCATCTCTTTACAAGAAAATGTTGCCCCTTATCACGTCCCACTTCACTACAGTGTAAGGTTTCACGAATTTCTTTTAAAAAAACCCAAGTTAAAAAGCAAATTACACCAAATTTACTCTTTACTTGTAACAGTTTATTTTACGGTAGATTTCGTTGTCAGCCAATGTCAGTGAAAGGACTGACTAATGCTGCCGTTTGCTTAAACTCAGCTACCCGAGACACATGAATCTACTAGGTTATTGAGCGACACCTACTGTGCAACGGCTGACGACAATATCCAGTTGCCCAGACTTAAGGTTGAGCAGGACTCGACCGCGAGACCCACTGACTGCAAACAGAGTCCCCAAGCCAATAAGCCATACCTCCACAAAGTTTCTGCAGTACTGGGACTTGGACCAGTGACTTCCAAGCTACTAGCCCGGTGTGCTCCACCAACTGAACCGCAGTTGTAGAATTTTGTCAGTTAAAACATTCCATTACAGTTTCCCATGAATCGGTTTCCGTAACTAAAACCTGATTCGACCGTTTGTCACTCGTATTGGCAGTATTTATAGCTTTGATGCTATAAGAGTTAAATCTAAGAAAACTCCTGATAGAAAATAGATATCTACCACGCTTTATACACAAAAATGTGAAGTGAAAAACTGAGAAATGTGGTGCAATGCCTGTATCCAAGTAAATACAAAAAAATAAAGCTTGAATTCAAATGTGACCTAGCTGACGACATTCTTAAAAGTAGGATTTCACAAACATTGGAAACTATATTCGTTGAAGCATCGTTAGGAGTAATGTTTCCCAAATAAGAATTACTTTTTAATAAACTAAAATACAGGATCCCGCACTTGACCGGCTGTCAGTGTTGAACAGTTCGCCTGCTCTTCGGAGCTTTCCAGGAAGGGCTTTATACAAAAAGAAAGCAGGAAAACTACCGCGTGTGGTTACAGAGAGGTGGAATTATAAGAGCTGTAGGAGAAAGGAATGTTGTCAAGACTGGTCATCTAACTTTCAACCTAACCCTTCAGCATTATTTTTGACAAAAACTTACTTAAGTATGAGTACCACGATGTGTCACATATAAGCACAGTAATAAAATGGAAGTGCAGTTGAAGGAAAACAATCAAATAAGTACACAGTCACCAAAATGTCAGAAAGAGTACCCATGACTTCCTACTATTAACAGAATTAAGAGAAACTATGGAACTGCAACACATATGCCACTGATTTCGATTTTTAGACATATCTAATAACGTTCCAAGATGGTAAGACGCACATGCTTCCGGATCCCACCCTGGAAGTTGTGATGTAATGAACCCTCAGTCCACAGCGACATGTCAACCAGCACAATAATACAAACAATAATTAACAGGCCACTGGATCCCAACCTAATTGCTAAATGAAAGCGTACTAATCTTACGATCTAACGGTGTTGATACGGTGTGTGTGCTTCAATGGAAAGAATCACATTAAGACAATACAACTTTCCACAAGTGGGTCTTTAGGTGATAGCCGTTTATGATGAAACCCACCTTAAGATAAACTGCTGTTACAAAGAGGGAATGGGAATTCAAGTAAATTTGGTATGACTTATCTATTATCTTGAAGATAATGTCTGGAAAACCCTGACACCATTACAAATGCAGGAATAAGACACTACCGGAACTAAATTCGAAATTTCTTTAGTTACTCTGATGTAATTACGAGTGATAAACTGAACGTGAAACATTACCCAGTAGATAAAGCTGCATCAGTAAATACTACGTCGAATAAACAAAGTGGCAAGTCGTTACACATTACCACTGATAAAAGTTTTACTCGCATATTGTTCGAGCCCATCTACTTCACTTTAAAAGAAGAGTTATGACTGACGCAAGCATGTATACACCACGTGGTAAACATCAGAAGGTTTAAGGACATAAAATAATACACCTGCCTCAAAAACGATCTAAAATTTAAGGGAAGTGAACACTTACTTCAAGGTTGCGCATGGTTTGTCGTAGGCTTCGAGTTAGTGCAAATTTTTGACGTAACATCCTTAAATGGGTATCCTCCAACAAGGCAACATTCTTTGCTGTCACCGGGTCTGTAGTTAACACAACTAAACTTGATGATTCACTGTCATAGTATACGCTTACAGGGCCTCCACAACGGCGTAAGAAGTAGTGATGCACAGAAGTGTCTGAAGCGCTACAAGAAAAAACCAAACACAAAACGTTTCATAATGAAGACAAATAAATTTAACAGTGGGTTCGATTATAGCTTCGAGATCGCGACCGAGGTAAAACACCACTTATGTTATGCACAAATTTTACATTAAAGACTGAAGCACAATGTTACACATCTTTTGAACTCATCAGATCCACATTAGAATAAAGAACCTATGAAAAACGGTTACTTCTCATTTCTTGGCACAAATAAATCAAATAAACCGACTAGTCTCACACATCCAGAGGAGATCATGTGCAGGCTGGCACACACACACACAGTATGAGGACCAACTAACGAGTGGTAGTTAAACTGTGAGGAAAGTGGTCTACCTAGACTTTCAAGCACATAAAAGTATTACAAAAATTAAGTAATACTATCAATATCACGTAATGGTGGATGAATCCATGTTGACTGAGATGTGAACCAGTTCATTAGAATATATGAAGCTTTATGATACAAGCCAGTTACCTAAACCAACATAAAATGGAGCCTGAAATAATGATCCACTAAACGAAGTTACAGCCAGTGAGTTGCACCTCAATTACGTCCATATTATACAGAGCAAAAAAAGATAAAACTGATTCAATTATCTGAACTATGCAACTGAATAAATGCATTCAGCACGGATTCAAAAAGCTCGGGCTGCTTTCGCTAACTTACACCATCTCTGGCGTAGGCGTGACATCCGGCTATCAACCAAGGGACGTGTATACTGTTCATCAGTTCGCTCCGTCCTCTATGGCTCTGAAACATGGCCAATACGAGTTGAAGACATGAAAAGGTTGACTGTTTTTGATCATAGGTGTCTACGATCTCTTTCTCACGTTAGGTGGAATAATAAGGTAAGTAATATCGACGTTAGGCGTAGTGTTGGGCAAAGAAGGAAAGTCAATCGAAGAGGCTATAAAGTTACATAGATTGAGATGGCTAGGTCACATGCTGCGCAGGCCTAACCATCGCCTCCCCCGATGGGCATTATTAGCTGATATAGGTGCAGGTTGGAAAAGAGTAAGTGGTGGCCAAACAAAAACATGGCCTCATCAATCCATGAAATCCTTGACAGTTAAACTGAGTCAGGTAGGGAGATGCAGACTTTCGGGTTGAGGCCCTTGGGACTCTAAGAATCAATGGCTGGAGACAATAGGTGACATGCCTCAAAATCGTTGTCAATGGCTTACGCAGATGTATTCAGTCTCTGAAATCTTTCACATTCCTTTCTACCCTTATTCATTCTGTTTCACTCTTATACTTGTCAAAACTCTATTGATTCTCTTCCCTCATTTTCTTGTCTACTTTGTGTGCTATTTGGAACGTGGCAACTCGAACTGCTGCACTTCGGTGCCAAGTTCTATGTTGAACCCAGACAGAGGCAGAGAATAAATGCATAACATGACAAGTCTTGAGTTTACGAATTACAAAGTGATTTAGTTGCTTCTCATATTGTTTACCAAGACTGATAAACTCCTGACAAGCCAATACTACGAAAAAACCGGCAAGGAAATAAATCCACCTAAGTAAATAACTATGTGATCATAGGCAACGGGTTGCTCTTTGGGTTGTGAGGGCGATTGGTACTTCCCGGCTGCCTACACCGTGGAAGTTGGTTGCGTGACCGCAGAGCCCAGGGGACAACTGCTTGAGGTCGGTCACACACGGCCTGTTTTTGTTTGTTCTTTTTTATTTGGTGTGTCTCAGTAGCGTACTTATCACTTCTGCCCTGTGACACGGCAGCAGAAAGCGCGGTCGTTGTTAATCCGGGCCCCGACCGATCCGGCATGATATTTTGTGATTTATTTGAAGTCATAGGATTGGATTGGGTAACTGCTTTTAGTCTAACCGCTATCCAAACAACCTTCCTGGCATGGTAGGACCTGCAGGAACATAAGTTCCAGCCAGTATAGCTTGTTGGGTCATTGCGGTGTTCAAGCCCGACCACCACGTCAAGGTAGCAGCTTTCGGTTGCCTGATCATAGGCAACAGATTATAAGACACAAAAACACATGGAGGGGATTTTTAGGAGGCGTTATGTGTTACTTTTTTCATTAAAACAAAGGTAACTTACAATTCTGCTAGCTCTTTTGGAATTTCGATGCGATGTCGATGGATGTCATCGGGAGATAAACATGGACAGCCATCACTCGGTTGGCGCAAAATTTTACGACTCACAATGTCCGTTATAGCAGAAAGCTGTGTACAAAGTGAAATCTCTGAAGGAGTTGCATCAGCTGGTGGAGTTACGTTGAGTTTGACAACGGCAACATCATCACGAATTTTTGTAACACGACATGGCCACCAAGAGGGAATAGAAAGGTTATCCCAGTTGTCGTCCAATACCAGCTCAATTTCTGGTTTACTTGTAGTGCCATCACCCCAACGACAGGGTAGTGTAGTTTTAGTGTTAGGAGAGCCTGTAGTTTGATCAGTTGCGACAGAAAACAGGACTTCTCCGTTTTGTCCAGGCTGAATATCGCTAGGAGAATTAAGAAAATGAGTTATGAATTAGACTAAAGTAGTTTACAAACAAATCGTTAAACCTACACTTCAATGAAAATTACATTCAACCAACTTAATATCTTTGAAATACCAATAGTCTAATTACCTGATGTAGATGGTTTCCGCTTGAAACATTTGGGTGACCAATTTTCTTGACTGATGACACCCAAAATCAACACTTAATGAAATGCAGTCTACATTAGTACCCACTAACCATGCTGACGCTTCTTTTTTATGAAGTCTAGGACCTGGCTATTCTAGCTGTGTCCTAGAGTGAGGCAGTCTAGTATCGACTGATGGTCTGGTAAGTACAGTGAAATTCAGTAAGTGACATCATGCCAGTGTACATTTCGTTACACATAACCAATGACAAATGCACCGGTTAGATGTATAACTACTGAATTTCGTACTGGAAATTGTTTCAACACCAATGAAGAAGCCAGACAACTTGGTAGGCTATGTAAGACAGTGCTGCGTGAATTGTCTGTAGCAACTTTCAGTCAAAACACAGGGAGTACGACAAAATTTGTAGACTACTCCATTTTTTTATGAAAGTATATAAACCCTGACGAATTGGTTGCTGATGCTATCTCACCATGATCACATAAACTAGTTTGGTATAAGCTAAGGATTTTGGACAAATAACTTAAACCACTCATATAATGTATTGTCATTTATGTCGAACAGATTTCAACGTCAAAATGATTTCAAGATGGTTTAATGTCAAGCATAACTTGAATAGTAGTTTGACATCAAAACCGATTTGGGATTCGTCACATATCCTACCACTGGACTGCGCTATTCTAACTTTCACTAGACTGACCTGAAGTTTCTAATGACAGTTAGTAGATAAATAAATGCTTTGTGAGAAAGCTAGCACGTGTTTCGAATAACTCTACTTAGAATAACTTTAGATATGTACCACTTAGAAAAACAGAAAACAGTGCATAGACCTTGAAATACTAATGTCAGAGACTCCCGGTTGTAGTAAATAAGGTGTTTATTTCGCTTGATAAGTAGAACGGCACAGAATGTCAATTATTCGTAAGTCCTACAAATCAGAACCACTAAAACCAATTGTCGTTTATTTATTAAGACCATTTAGGTTTTCTTAGATAGTCAGGTGTCCTTTCTAGGAATCTATATTGTTCAGCAAAAGTAGCCTGAATTAACTGCACACTTTCCAGATTTTGACTACCACGCATTATGAGATGACCAATGAATATTAGGCGCTCCCAAAGGTTTATACACTAAAAACCATTACTGTGAGGAACTAACCTTCCAGACGATGGAGGTAATCGTACGTTTTGGAGTGGAACTTGTTCTTCTTCGTTCCTAAGAGAGAATTATATGGAAATGTAAATAGTGTAAACTTACTTTTCCGGGTAGAAAACTATGGCATTTTCATTTATCACGTTGCGAAGGACAGCCTAGAAAGATGTGATTAAGCTAAGGAACACGTACTTTGATGTATTGGTTCAAACGTCCTTTTACTTCAATCCCAATCATAGCAAGAAGCTATCAATGTAAAAATCCCAGTAAGGACGGTTCGTCGCGCAGACAATAGTCAAGCCACCTATGAAAACAAACAACACCCGTACATACAATGTTCAATGTTTCAGATCCTCGTGTTTTAGATTTCACTTTGAGTATATATGCCTTTGGGCCTGTTTTAATCCTTCCCCAACGAATACTTGCGTTTTCCTAAAGTCTTTTTAACAATTTGATTGGGAACGCAGACACATCTTCTTCTGGAGTAGGATTAAACAGCTAACGCCTCAGTGGATTTCCCAGTATAGTTCCTATATGGCTCCTCCTTGGTTTTTCAGTTCTCCTGCACTGTCATTTACGATGATCTGAAGGCAAACCAGGTTCACAGTCACTTCTTGGAATAGGTCTCATACATTCTAGATAGTGCCCAAAGTGAGCTCACACGTATGATTCCCACTATGTCTAATTTATCGTACGAAAGGAGACCTAATACTCTGGATCTCTTCCCACTACCATATTGTAGGGAAAGGGAATATCTCATTGCAGTCTTCGAATTCCCTAGAAATGACTACGAACCTTGTCAATCTCCAGTTATCCAGTGCGTCGGTGGCACAGTGGTTAGGACTCTCGCTGACCATGCACATGGTCCGGGGTTCGAAACCGTACCGACGCACACCCGATATCTATGGTCGGCCTGCAAAATTTGGGCTACCGATATCCATGCTGAAAATGTCATACTTGTACTGAAAATACGGTGTGGCATAAAGCTGTAATCAAAATAAAAAAATAAAAAAATTATCCTTCCTACCACGTCGGAACACCTGAGAGGACATAACAGGTAGGGGCCCAAGAGTGACTATTTCTCTGTCGGGTACTGGTTCTCCTACAGGGTTCTCCTAAAAACTCTTGGAGTGGACTCCTAGAAGAATTGGTGTCTGTGTGACCAATCAACCTATTTATTAAGGGATTAGACAGGCACAGACTATTTTTCAGAAAAGGATTAACACAGGCTTGGAGTCTCCTATCTGCAACTAAAAATCGCAGTCAAGACAACTAGACCTCTTCTCTGCCTACAGTTTGATAAAGAGAAAATATCCAGTCTGTTAATCTTTTCTTAAGGTTATAAGCAGGCCATACCAAGAAACACATGTGTGGTCTTTGTAGGATCAGGTTTACCTGCAGATTTTAGTTATTATCACCAACAATGATGACACAGAATCTAGGCTTATCAACAGTTAAAAGACATGAAATCCATTTGTTTCAGAAGTGTAAAGGATATAATACATTCACACGGAGGCAACATTATGGAAGCAAGTGTCATCCAAGCAAGGTCAAAGACGTGTCAAACAGTACTGGTATATAGAACAATAATAGTCAATGAATCACGTCTACACAAACATTTACATATAAGAAGGCCCCACACAGCAGTCACACATGATCAGCTTCAACTGGCGGCAGTCCACATTAAGGTAACCAATAACCGCATGATGATCACGATAGAAAAGGTCAGGCTATGTTCATTGATGGGCTGTCACGAAGTCTGTGTCTGACTTCAGTAGATTACTGCCCACCTATTTTCGATATGGATTTTTCGCTTCTGTTCCGCTCGCTCTCATTGATTTCTTGTATCTTATGGCCTATCATTAAGACTGCCCCAACTTTAAGGGAAGAATATAATACTTATAGCTGTTCACTGAGTTTTTGCGATATGAAGATAGTCACGAGCTCATTGCAAATAACCTTCGAGGATACAGTCTTGCTGTCTTGTTTAATTTGACGTGGTCTCCTTCATCCAGTGAAAATGGTTCTAGAGCCGCTGCAACAAAGTCGTGCTATAAGACTCCATTTACCGTCACCACACTGAGCTTTAAGTTATTCCCCCAAATGCTAATCCTTTTACACAATCCCTTCTAAAACATAGGTTGTGTCAGACCAGCCATCTGGAAGGGGGTAAGTTTCCAGATATTCCTTCGGGCCAGACAAATTCACAGGAACTAGGACAAGATAGATCCTCCTAGTGTTGTTCTCACGTCCAAAAGGTGTTACTCAACTCACAGTCTTACTATGGTTTTCCGTATGTGGTAGGGTGTGATGACTCCCCTCGCATTCATCCACATCTGATATCCTTTGTGAAGGACGACATCTCGGAATATGGTCTAATTTGGGGCAAGTGTAACAAAAACTTAGCTTCCTAACAGTTTGTCTCTTCTTCGCACAGCTCATATCCCTCATATTGGGACACTCCTCAAGGCTGTGAGAACACTTGCACAAAATTCAATTTTTAGATTTCCTCCTAAAACTTTCACATCGCCTTGTAATAGGACGTCCAATCACATTACAATAATATACAGGATACTGTTCCCCTGCAGCCCTCTTCCCTCTGGCGTCTGCTTTGGGCCTAAGTAACATTCCATAACGTGTTAGAGCCACTCGTGCTCTGTCTTATACTAACTAAATCAGATCCTCTAAATCCAGCTCTCTGCCTGCCACCGAAATTGTGTTAGCTACACCAGCTCATTTTGCATGCAACTCGCTAGGGAGATGATTGATTACTTGTTATAAACTCATAAGAGAGTTCAGATCAGAAATGTGTTTCGCGCGACTCGACGCGGTATAAGCGCTGCGGGGACTTATAAAAACCTCAGTGAGATCATCTCCAGTCATGCTAGTGGGTTGAGAATCCCTTACAAGTTTGATGACGAGTGAATGGGCAATCGTGTGATCTCGTTCAAATAAATTGTACATTATCTGCGTGGCTCATTCATAGCCGAGGTCCGAAGGAAATGCTACATATGCTTCGATAGCTTTCCTTGACTTGCCTCGACAAAAATGCAAAAGATTAGTCAACTTCTGTTCCTTATCACTCAGTTCACACTCATTCATGTCCCGGAAATGGCTGACAAACATTCTGTACTGACCAGGATTACCATCGGAGTACATAATTCTGACATTAGGCATAAATATATTGTTAACAATGGAGTTCAAAGACTCCTTCAAGTCTGACACGAACTCGTCCCTCACCTCAGAATTACTGCCTAGCTGAGATCCGAGCTGACTCTACTCCTCTTCAATTTCTAGCTTTTGTGCCACTTTGTCCTAAAACTGCGAGTCATTTGAGAAAACCTTCAAATTACTACGGCTATCAGGTAAACCATGTAGCGAACATTGTCATTTTCAACACTCGCTTTATCAAGGGCTTCATCGACCAAAAGTTTAGGTGAAAACGAATTCCCCTTTAAGAGTTTGTCCGTTTGCATTCTAGCAAAACGTCGGCTATAAATGGACTTGTGCTTCAGTTCTTCTGACACAGTTTCCGGTGAAAATATTTAGTGAATATCACGAAATAATCCAAAAGCATTCTTCGATCGCCAAAACCAAATTGTAGAAGTTGTATCCTAGATCAAACCAGATTAAAAACTTGATGTAGTGTCAAACCAAAATGAAGAAACTGCACGCTCATCTAAACCAATTTACAGAACTTCACGTTACGGGCGCTGCGCGGAAAGCCGAGGAAACCGGATTAAAGTAAAACCGAATGGTTCCAAACAGGCAACAGAATGTTGAAACGCCTCAAGATTATTGTTCTGTTAAACGAGATGTACACGGTACAAACCTTCAAATATGAGGTTATCCGGTGTCTAAACACCAGGAACTAAGTATTCGGAGCCGAAATTAACTCGCAACTAACAAAATATCAATTCACACAAGGAATGTACAACAGTTAAGTGAACCACAAGCGGTCCAATTAACACAAAATGCGAAAGGGTATGTACAGCACAACTTTAGTGTTGAAAGGTGGAAATATTAGAGGTAACAAAACAATTCAGCAAGCGCCCTCTTGTCCCTGGAAAACGATTTTGTCCTCAGTTTGATTCAATCTCCGCAGATAAACGAGTTAATAGTTGAAGAAGAAATGAATGAGGTTCAGATGAATCGACGAAATGCTTTAGCCTCCTGCACTAGTGTTTCTATACGTATTTTCTTATCCCTCTTCCAACCTAAGGAACTTTCTTGGTTTTGAGCATCACGTGGACACTCCAGGTCTTTGTACCTTACTTTTACTTTCGTCGAAGAAAAACGAATCAGCAAACTAGCTGCATGAAGACTTACACCACCCACATCATTTCGTCTCTCCAATTCCTGTGAAGAATCAGTTCATTTGTGATAATCTTATGTGGTTTATGGTTCCTTTGGCTACCGGAATGATTTGCCGGAGTAGGATCGCCAGCCTTGAGTCCGGCCTATCCCCTTTTACCGTGCTCAGATCTCGGTAACAAACTAGTGAACTAGCATACCGAGAGAAGTTGAAACTCTCTTAACTAAGAGATTCTAAAGAGTTGAGAGATATATGCCAGTTAAAATTGAAGTCATGTGTTACAAAGTGACTTCAGGGATTGCCAAAGTAGGAAAATTGATATGAAAACCGAATCTTCATGGTAACATTTAAAAATTGGAGGCGCTTGATAAGTCCCTAGTAGATTACCACTGTCACGAACACAGTAAAATTGGAATGAGTATCCCAAACGAACGACTGGGGATAAATTGTTTGTAAATTTGACGATAGTGATACGAGATGAAGTACTACACAAGCAATTTATCCGATAAAATGGGTTAAGCAATGGTTCCTATCAAACTGCTGAAATCTGACTGGCTTCCCAAATTCTGACTAACAGACTATCTGGCAGTAATCATCTTTCTCCTCTTTTGCTTGCATGGGGATCTGCTCAGGTCCCTTCAGGGGTTTCTAAATTTGCGCACCACTGTTTTCCTTCTGTTTCGTCAATAGAGGGTGACTGAAAATAGTCATTGGTATGCCAAAAATCGGAGTCGGCTTTGCTTTGATAGCTGTATCTGAGTTTTAATGAACAAACTGACTGTAATAACCATTCCGCATTATAACTGCTACAAATTACATCGTGAATAAATTAGTCTTCTCGCGCCACGATATGGCCTTAAATCCAAGTTTTATACGCCGGTAGAGAATCACAAACATGGACAGTTGCAAAAATCTCAAATTTTCTTTCGCTTCTGTCCAGTGAGTAGAAACGTTGAGGTAATCTTGGTAGCTTCAGGCTATTGGTACCCTTCATTTTACGTCTGTAAAGAATTTCAGCAGGTGACCATATTTTTGCGCTAAGTAATTAAACACTTCGTGATATACCATCGAAGCTTCGTGAATGGTGTCATGTCCCTCTCTGTTTTGAGTAGGCGTTCCTTCGAATCGTTGCCAGGATATTCTTTCTCCACTGGTATTGCCTGGTGTGGCAGCCAACGGCTGGATGCCGAGGAATACGAGATTTTGAGGTCCATCAGCAAGGCGAATCGATGTACGCCTCACAAGGAAGAAACAAGCCTGGACTTTCTTAGTGTTAGTGAGCCCTAAAAGAATGTCTCGGAGACAAAGCCATTGGGACTAGTTTCCGATTCATTACAGACAATTATCCCCACTCTGGTTGTAACGATTGTTTGCTGACAGAATACTGGTGTGTATTATATAGACGATTAATTGTAGATTTTAGTGGGTTAAAGTAATCAAATGTGAACCACGCGATCAAGCCGAGGCATGATTAAGCATGCTAAATTGGTTTCTCGGTGTTTGGCTAATAAATATTCAACACACTCAGTCTTTTAGTATCTCACAATGAAGTTAAGTTTGAAACTATGTACACAAATAATATTCAGAGTTCCGAAGATTTATCCTCTTGCAACAGCACTAATTCTCGCACAGCTACTGACGCAAGAGTTTCTGCGTTTCGGCGAAAATACGGCCAAATCTCAGAGGAACAAATTTCAGTGGAAGTCAGCATGATATATAGTGCGACGCCGGAACATCTTAACTGCGACGACCTTTCATCGCAAAAATGGCTGCCAAATAGAGAACCAATGACCTACCGAAGTTAGCGGGGTGACAACCACGAGCACAATTAGTTAGCAGATGTCAGATTGTCACTAATAATACCGAAAGCTGCTATGCTAATGTCCCCCAGAATAATGACAGTAAGGTTCAACCCAAGAGGAAGGAAAGTTACAATTATCCAGTACCACGTGCCTACAAACAACGCAGACCAGAAGCTACAAACAGCGGCGCACACGACTCCAAATGACGGCATCAAATTTCTAATAGGCGATATGAGCGCTAGGCTGGGAACAGACAGTACAGGAGGAGAAATCGTCATGGATCGAGGGACTCTCAGGGGAGCGAACCAGAACAACGGACTCCCCTCAAACTTCTGATTTGGCGATTGGGGTAGTGTGTACAAGCACAAAGATATACACAAGGGGAAGTTGATTTCATCTGACGGACGCTCCTAAATCAGATAAATTTCACCTGAATATCGCTCATGAACTTGGAGACGTAGCTTGCTGGACGCAAAATGGGAAAGGGGAGTAAATATGGGCTCAGATCATCGCCTAGTGCAAGGAACCCTCAAGGTCGGTCCAAAAGCCCTCAAGGCAACTCGAGATAGACCACAATTCAAGCATAACACCCAGGAACTGAAGGACGGAACTGAAGAGGATACTTTCACTGCAGCCATCAGGGCAAAGTTGGGGACACTAAGTAGCGTTACTGAGAGGACCTGTTTGGAATAACACTGGAACTCTCCGAAAATAATGTGCAAGAAAGCCTGCGTAGACGTTTTAGATAGGAGCAAGAGACAAGACAATGAGAGACTTTTCATGGACACCTGAAAGCTTGTAGAGGATGAAGCAATGGTGAAGCAGAAGGTGAATGAGTGCGAAAATGGACAACGAAAGGATAAGCTTAGTTTAATCAACGACGGACTGAATAAAGAAGTGAATAAGACAGCTGGGAAATGCAAAACTCAATTTCACAATACATTGGCGACTGAAGCAGAACATGTAACTAGTAAGAGGCTCCTTAGGGCAGCACGGTAGATAACCAGGTCGTTCTCTGAAAAGGTCAGCACAGAAAATGCAGAGGAAAGAAAATGAAGGAAAGATAATTACCAAGGTGTTTTTTTACTCCTTCACATTCCCAGTGGAACATATGGCTTCAAGCTAGAGGCTCTCCTCTTTACCAGCTTTATTGATTGCTTAGTGAGGTGAAGGAGTGCGTCGGCTGGGGACCGAAACCCGGACCATGTGCATTGTTGGCGAGCGTCCTAACTGCTGTATCACCAAGATGTAGGTGGAAGAAAAACAATGATTGATCATTTGATGCGCTCTCGCATCAAAGGGGTCACCCAAATTACCGGCTAATAGGGCGTATAAAGCAGTTGTGTATTTCAAACACTTATTTCAAAAGCACACTGGTTAGTAAGTGAAGTGGAGAAACCTAGTCAAGCGCAGGGGAAGATATTCATCATTCAGTAGATAATAGGAGCCTTATAAATCGTAAAGAAGGCATAGTTCACAGTTGATTACTCGTCTCGTCCTTCTGAATTCCTTAGTCGCTGACCACTTTCGAGTGGTGCTAGCACCCTGCACTGACAGGACGCCACAGTGGATACGCTCATGCCAATTTCGGAGGGGAATCGGAAGGGAAGAAAGGTCCCTACTGATTAATAAAGGGGCTACCTTAAAAATCAACCACGGAAAGAAGACTTCGGCCTCTACAAGAACTAGTGAGGAGCCATGTCCCCACCCGTATCAAGCAAAGTACTAAGTGGTGTAATCCTGTGAAGACCCACTTCAAAATCATCATCTTTGAATATGCCTCCGATGACATTTATCGTGAAGCAGTCTGTAAGTGATATGAAGATCGTGAGAGGAGCGTGTGCAGGTTGATTTTAATCCTGGTTCCAAGTGGATAGAACTTGATTTGTGCAGACGTATCGTAGGTATTCTGTCGAAGCTCTTTTTTATGCTTGGATCCCAAGGAAATACCAATAGGTGTTACCATTCCGTAATGAGAGGCATATAAGTTTTGTCCACCTGTAACAAATTTGCCGTACAACATGAGCAATCTTCTGGCAATTCTGTTTTCTTCTCTCACATGTGGTGGTTGGTCATTTTTGAGGACCGAAGTCCAATTATTCGCAGAATGGTGTGTATCGTGAATTCAGTTGAGAATCTTCACACAAGAGACAAAGCTCTGAAAAACTTGAATACGGTTATTACTAAACAATGTGGCGAATCTGTGCTCTCTTAACACATTTTTGAGGTTGATCGTTTTTCATAGCTTTTAAAAATAAAAAAGTGGTAGTCTATATTTAATGCGACCTTGTTCTAAGCAGACCATTAATTCCTTATGAAATTGGTAGGCACTAATACTCATATTCTATGCAGAATCGGCCAAAAGGCATTTTACGCGGTAATTCAGTTGCGATGCTTATCCAGGTCAAGAAGATTTCGAAATGCAGAGAGGAGAAATTCTGAGCAGCAATGACACTCTTATTCAATGGGACATCTGAGTCCGCAGAGACTTATTCCTGTCATCTACAAGCGTGTTCAGCTACTTGTCAAGATGCTACCCCATGGGCTCTACGGAAATTCGTGGGGCATATTACAGGTCAACGTGCCTTACTTATTCCAATCTTCCAGGCCTTTGAAGCCACTTCTCACTGAGATATCATTTATATACCATAACATTGTATTTTATTTTGATTACCTAGGCCTTTAATTAAGCTAAGACTTTCTCTTTTGTTCGCATTAGTTTCTTGCTTAAAATCTGGTTGCCCTTATGGAAAAGAACACAACAACAATACCAATGCCTGAACAAAGCCACATTTGCATGGAAAATGTCGTTGTTTCCATGTTGAGACTAATATGGTTAGCATTAAACATTGTGAATGTATACTATCAGTCCAAGGAATTCCCAGCTCCTTGTCATATACATCTCGTAAATGTACTTTCAATGATTTACTATCCACAATTGTATTTCACACCATTCTGCAGTTTCCCAGGGCGTTCTCCTCTTCCCGAAACAACTGTTAATCACGTGGGGGCATAGCACTCACCCGAATACAAATTGTTTGCTGATTGACAACAACTCTCAGCATGAAACGGAACGAATTCTGGGTAAGTGCTCAACCTTGATGGTGACCTTAGTGGAGGGCTTAAAATTTAACATTTATACGAATCTAGGGTGCGGATAAACGTTACCGTGATATATTTTCGCGCACTGTATGGGTTTTCTTGTCACGCCTATAGAGGCGTTATAATGGTTCAGTTTTGTGAAAATAGGTTTGTCAATGTCCCGGTCTAACTACCCTGGACTTAACGCTGTTCTTAGAAGACTTTCAGAAACTATCGTCAATAACCAACGCGAAAAACCAGAACACAAATTGGTGATTCAAGAATCCTATATTCTTGCGCCAATACAGAACCAAACACAAGGTTATTGTACACAAGGTCTAAGGATAATTTTATAACAGTTAATCACAATAATACTTCTGATAGTTTTTCTGTGTCTTCTAACAAAGAGCGAACGATAGAACGATGACTCCCACCAAAATATGGAGTTGGGTTTGAGCAAACAACCATGAATTCGACATCGGCTAAATAATTACGAAAAACGATTGTGTAAAGACATATACTTGTTATTATTTTTCATTAAATGTATTTAACATCCTGCTGACCATACTTTTCTTATTCTATCTGAGTGAAACTAAATTTGTCATCATGACGAGATGGAGGCCTGACCGATCAATGAGACCTGAGAAAGTAATTGTTAGCATAATTCAACGTAAGCGAAGCTTTACTACGATTGCTGTTTACTACCACAAACTTGAACTAACTGTTAGTATGTAACATAAAACTCAATGACTCTAAATTATTAGTAACAAAATAGGGGAATAAACCCTGCGTTTATCGCATATTGTTTGCTTAAATTATTATTATTTGCTGGCTGCCTCTGCGCCTCTCTTTCTGTTTTCTTCTTCCTTCTCGAAGGTATTGCATTGATGCACTGCAAATGAACAGTAATGCTGCTTTCTACGTTTTTATTACTTGAGCGTTATTCAGAATGTTGTTGGCACACACGACGAACAACGGAAGAAATTCCATTCTGAGTACTGTTTGTCATCGCAAAGTTGGTCCCTTGTATCTGTTATTACCAAAATAATGCTGTACTTACCCTCTACTATGGAGTTGTTTTTTTTTAATGTTTGAACCCTTATTAATTGACAAAATGACAATGATCACAAGGCCTGTATCCTGTATGTCGTACTCTAGCACATGTTAATCACCTCTCTTCTTAACTTCCATTAACGCAACATTTCGTAATTCCCGCATGAATTTAACTGACTATAAGTATATTATAGACTATAAATTAGACTTGAACCAGTATATTGTAATCTATTCTAACAAAGTTTCTAGAGGTTTTTTTCCATTTTTCCAATTTTTGATGTCAAAAAACGGTGTTCAATTTCAAATTGTACTTGTCGAATATGATCATGCCTGTACAAACGGTATGTTAATCATGTAAATGTTTAATTTATGTGAAATATATATATTATTATATTCAACCTATTCAATTATTCGTCTCGTGTAGACTTCATTTTACACCATACGTTAACACCCGTAATCATATGGATTGACATCATGCTTTAAGTGAAATAATAGTAATGCACTACTTTTGAATACACTTAACCTTATACGAATTCGAAATTCACTGGAGTGCCTAAGTTCTATTCTTATTTTTCAAATACTGAAGTTAGACATTTTTGTCATTGGTCCCTACAGATTTGCCTATGACTAAGAGACGTAATCACGTAACCTTAGGCAAATGTTCAGGCTTGACTAAAGTACTTATCATTCACCGCTTATACCGATCGATAGTGTTCCTACAGAACTACACTTACGTATAGTAACGAGTTCATATTCTAGGGAGCACCGGTCTAGCATGCCGTACTCCCACCGCCTGTAGAACAAATATAACACAACAATATTAGATAGAAAATTTTATTTCGCTGCAACGCAAACAAATTTATTCACAGGTATGGGCTGTGCACAGTCAAAGATGAAAGTCTTCGTTTGGGAAGTATCTCCCATTATTCAATGGAGACTTCCCAGTGTCCAAATTGCGTCACCTTTAAATTCTTCCGCAATTCAAGTAAACAGAACTGTGTGCCGACATCCGAAGTTATCTGGTATCATGAACTGGAAAAAAATATCTGCAAGGTTATAAGTGAATGAGCGAACTTACCTTAACTTGCTGTGTAACAACAGAAGACAAGGGCCAGGCAACAGAACGTTTATTACGGAAAATCAACACTTATTTATAGATTTTGATGTACATTATTATAGGTTAATGTTAGTAGAAAATACGGCCTGTTGATTGGTTGTTTCTCACACAAAGGTAACCTTGCATCTCTTGTAGCTGTTTCAGTCCATCTATATGTTAACTGTATCCGCCTGTCCATCTTGACCTTTGACCTCAATTACTGTCAACCAATTTGGCTAGCAACCATCTCTCACCACAGCTGTTGTATGTAGAACCAATTCCAACAATTGATTACGCAAATGTATCTGATCATAAGTCGTAAAATACTCATCAGTGTTTTTCGGATGTCCTTGTCCGGATGCAACTACATCTGCTTCCACTGAATTTAATTAACTGACAGACCTTATTACGACTCGACATTCCTACAAGTGAAAGAGATTAAATTCACTTAGATAAATAATGCATTTACAGTAATCACATGCGTGACTTAAGTATTCAACAAGTTGAGTCATCATAACTTACACTTCTCTTGAAATCTGGAGCACATTAATGGTG
Organism: Trichobilharzia szidati; assembly: GCA_944472155.2. Taxonomy (NCBI): domain Eukaryota; kingdom Metazoa; phylum Platyhelminthes; class Trematoda; order Strigeidida; family Schistosomatidae; genus Trichobilharzia; species Trichobilharzia szidati. Next base: position 193,435,376 of record OX235271.1, read on the forward strand.
CAGAAAATATCATGAATATTACGCGTGCATAGTATTATTAACTGCCAGTAATTGTGCCATGGATTCATCTCACAAGAATACATTTGACAATACTTTATTAGTGGTGTGAGGGACAAAAATATAAGAGAGAAATATACAGGCTAGATGAAAGTTCCACAAAGTTGTCTCACTACAATACAATGCCTCATTCGCCGACTTTTCCTCTGCATGTGAACGTAGCCACACACTGTTATGTGAAAAAGGTCGTTACTGTTAGCAGTATATAAGGCCCTCACCTTCCGAAAGTCTTCTAATGCGTTCGCAGCTTCTTACATATGTGCTGCTTCCACTCACCCTGATTACCCGCTATGAAATTCTAGAAAAAGGGCTCGTTAACGAAGCACATTATTGCCAAAGCTTGTCACGCTTAATTCGCGAGAAACACAGCATACCAGACTATGTGAGTGACAAATACCGACGGAGAAAATACCGTACGTATAACCACAACTCAAGAAATGCGTTGGGACCCACAGTATCGTAGTCACTGATAACCACTATAATGGCTAACCAGTTTCAAGGGAGTTTATAACGAAAAGAGCACTTTATCTGTATAAAAACAGTGAAACAATGTTAGAATAGTCAAATGTTACATTTAGATTCGTCAAAGTTGCTCGCAAACCACGCATGACACAACCACACAAAATCGTACACGATAGCACCTACCTCAGACAAATCAAAAATCCAATTGACCGCCACTATTCTAGCCAATGAAAGACGAGAAAACCCGAAGCACGGTAAATTTGAAAAGCGATGATGTTTATTCTCACCCACGAATATGTTCTGGTCACCTGTACAGTAATTACCAATTAAAAGTTTTAGTGAAGTGCTAATTTATTATATTTCACGATTGTAACTTACAACAATCCCACCGTGCCTGTAAAAATCGCATGCACTTCATGTAAACTTATCGGTTTATACGAAATACAAATTATTATCATTATCATACCGCAACAAAGTACAGTCTGTTGAACTGCAGTTATATGAATGACGTCGCAACGAATAGAAAAACTATATTATTAGGAGTTTTTGGGTCATGACATTTCGAAGTTTGATAATTCCAAAGTTTCTCGTCGTCGTTTGAGGAGGTAGCAAACTGAACTAACGTTTTGCTACACTAATACTAGCACTTTGTTAATCAGGCGGAATTGGGTAGTCCGGTTGACTCGGAAAACCCTGGTGTTACAGCCATTATGGAGTGATGGAAAGCACCTGTTATCACTGACAGTAAATTTCATAGGGCACGTTAAATAAATTACAGAAGCGACGCAGTTATCCTCTATTCTAATATGAGCCCTAGTTTTGTATCCTGGATCATTTGCTCGCAATCATTTGGACTTCAGATGAATTGGTTGAGCAAAGAAATTCTCTAGTTGTACAGGGCTTCGTGGACGATTTCGTGTATTGTGACGTGAATGCGAATACCTACATTCGAAGACCAAGTGTTGGCAGAATATGTGGCACTGGCATTAGTTCTTGTGAACATGCAGAGAACGGACGTGATGACAATCGACCAACAACATTCACCGATCACCATCATCTGTAGATATTTGAAGACTGTCACTTCCTTCGCGTATTTTGGCAACATCATGTCATCTATGGGTGGCACGAAAAAGGGTGCCAAATAATGATTTAGAAAAGCTAGGGGAACCTTCATCACTCTGAAGGCAGTTTGGAGATCTGGTGCACTCTGTATAAACAACAAAGTTGGGATTTTCAAAGACAATGTTAAGGCCATCCTACTACACTGGTCAGAAACATTGCGCATCACGAAATGCACTTCCAGTTGGTTGCAGACTTATCTATAGCCGCTTTCACTGGCTCCATACTAAAGATTAGATGTCTAAGAAGAATTAGCAGCCAGAAACTCCGGAATCAGACCAATCAAGGATCTACTGTCCAGCAAATATCCCGAAGAAAATGGAAGTGGATCGAACACTTCACGACAATCCTTCTATCTAATTACTATTTTACTCTATTTTATCGCAACTCCCAGGCCTTTAATAAAACTGAAATTTCTTTTTTTCCACTCAAACCCTTCACTCGCATAAATTTCAGTTGCTCTGATGATGAAAAAATATAACAACAAACCCATGTTTGAGAATAACTTTATTTCCATGGTAAGACCAATATGGTTAGCATCATACATTAGAAATGTGTAATATCATTTCAAGTACTACATAGCTTCTTCTTGTATTTATCTTGTAAATATACTTCCAATATTGTATTATTCATAACTGCATTTTGTACCATTTTGGAGCTGCGCGAAGTTTCCTTCTTTTCCTGAAAAAGCGTTCAGGCACGTGGGGGCATAGAGCTCACTCAAATATATGTTGTTTATCAGTTGACCATAACTATCATCAGGAAATGGAACGAAATTTGGATTGTCGCTCAACTTCGGTGGTGACCTTCGTGAAAGATTAACAAATTAATACTTGTTAGAATCTGTTCTGACTGCTTGTACTATAATTCAACAATTTGAACTTTTGAAAAAGTGATAATGTATGCTAATTCACAATTGTAATTTACAACATAATTGATCGTGCCTGTAAAAATGGCATGCATTTCATGTAAACTTACCCGTTTATACGTAATACATATTATTAACGTGAGCAGGTCGTTGGGTGACATTGTGCGCCGAATCCGCGATGGGAGCCCGAACGAGAAACAACGAGTTTGATGCGGTGTCTTTATTGAATATTCCCGCTGATTGTAGCGTTGTACTCCGTTGCTATAGCATTTTAATTACATGTTCGATTTTCATATGTCGGTTAAACGAAATTTCGCGTTAACATTTTTTTCTGGTATACATATTATTGGTGGCATATTTTTCAACTGCGTCCCACTTGCTGCACTTTTATCAGAAAAATGTTGCTTGATTATGATATCTGCGCAGTGTAATGAACTAAAGGAGACAGTAGTTTCAAAAGTTAAGCGTACATTATTGAATTTTCATGAAGTCATGCTGGTATATTTCGGTCAGTTTATTGAAACGCCTTAATACCCAGCACACAAAGGTGGCGCCACTTCGAAAAATGGGTGTGCTGTATAATTGCTCAGTTAGGCGTCCGAGGATGATATGGCGATCGTGTGAGACGAAGGCTCAAGAGCAATCGTGTGGTTAACTGGAGAGAACTTGAGAGAATCGGATAAAATGAAGGTATTCTGTCGAAGTCCTATGTTCCACTTGGAACACAAGGGAATAATAATAATGGGCGTGATCATTTTGAAAGGAAAGATATAGAAGGATGGTTGGCCTACAACAAAGTTGCCATACAACATGGACAAGCTTCTGGCAGCTCAGTTTGGTCTCTCCTCTTAACTGAGTCGCTTTCAGTCACATTGACTTCATCCGACATCGCTGAATGATTACTTGAAATTGAATGGATTGCCTTAGTTTTGTGGTACTTTCTCCTGAATATAGTCTTTCGAAAAGTAGGTTCGTCATAATGTATAACATTCTTATGTGTACTTTGCGATGAATCAGCGCCAGTTTAAGAAGCACTGAAGGCATAAGTCATCAAACTTCATTTTATCTCTCTCAGTTCTTTGAACTGTGAGCGTTTAGGATCAACAGGCTTGGCTAGAATCCTGTGACATGTGAATTTTAACTTCTATCGACTTGCAACACAGTACCACAACCAACCGATACCAGTGATGATGTTATAACTCTCATCGGCTCCAGAACTTCTCACAAGGTTTCATTCTCTCCTTACCTAATCTTCTACACGTTAACCTACATATATTTCGTCGATTCCCATTTACATTCCACTAAGGGGCTTACCTGACATATGATGTCACCTGAAGGTCTCACTAGCATGTATGTCCCAGTCGAAAAAGTTCCTGGTTGCTTATCCCTTCTAGTTATCTGCTCTTCAGTATAGAGTGAAGGTAGGTGTTTACGTGATTTAAATATTGGAAATACTACCTTTATTAAAGGCTCTGATTGAATACTTCGCATTATTGAAACAGCAATTCAAACGAATTAACTTCATGTCATTTAGTCGATGATGGCTAGCACTAGAATCGTGGACGCACGCTCCATCTTATTCAGTACTCATTGACTGGATCACCTTGAATCCCAAATGAACGATGATGTTTTCACAGAGATCAGAACCAAGCAATGAAAGTTTCGAACGTCAAAGCGTTATCCACAGCGCCAGTAGAGCGGAGTATAGCTTATCATATGTTCAAATTGTTATTCTGAATTTTATTAGGTCGAAATTACCCAGTCTTTTTCTACATATTAGCCTGTAGTACTAACACTTCAACTCATCTATAAATGAAGTAGCTTTAACTTTGTAGGAATATCTGGTGAACTTGAACTCCATTTTTGTACTAACTCAGAACCCGACCGAAAGCCGCTAACTTGACGTGGTGGTCGGGCTTGCATAACGCAATGACCCAACGAGCTACACTGGCTGGAAATTATGTTCCTGTAGGTACTACCATGCGAGAAAGGTTGTTTGGATAGCGGTTAGACAAAAGCAGTTACCCAATCCAATGCCATGACTCAAACAAAAAACACAAAATATCATGCCGGATCGGTCGGAGCCCGGATTAAGTCGACAGCAGGACTTCCCCCGAGGTAGCCTGGCACAACATACAGTTAGATGTAGACACACATGTGAAAGCTGTCAATAAGCTAAAACTCCACCGCCTCATCCGAACTGACTGACGCAAGAAGACTGATTCCAGCGAGCTCCGATTATGATGAGGAGCAAAAGGTACGTAAACGAAAACTAAAAAAAGTCCTCGCAAGGACCGTGAACAGTGGTGGGTGACTAAAGCGAAAGAGATGGGAAGGGCATCGGCGATTGGTAACACCAAACAAATATTTAGGCTTATCAGGGAAACAGGTGGTAGAAGGCAAATGATAAGTGAAACAATCTCGGAGAAAAATGGCACCATAATTAGCTCCCAGGATAGACGTCTGGAGCGCTGGAAAGAACACTATGAGGAGCAGTTTAATTGGCCTACAACCACACTTAGCCTGCCGAACATCCAACACCTCCCTGAATGGGATATAGACACAGGTCCTCCGTCCTTAACTGGGGTTACTAAAGCTGCCACTAATCTGAAGTAAGGCAAAGCAGCGGGACCTGATGGAACGACTCCAAAAGTATTTAAATACGGCGTTAACTGAGGTAATGGCAGCGTATGGGAATCAGAGGACGTCCCTTCGGGCTGGTGTACGATATACGAAAAGGAAGACAAGTCTTCCTGTGATAATCTCAGGGGGGATTAGCTTGACTAATATAGTATCTAAACTCCTAGGCTCAATAATCATGCCTAGACTTAGTAGTGCTCTGGAGGAACAAACGCGAGAAAACCAGGCAGGTGTTAGGCCAGGTAGAGGGTGTATTGATCATATCTTCACCCTTCTACAGATTCTGGAACACAACATTGGCATACTTACTGGCGTCCAACAATCGTTATATTTCTTGACCTAAAGGCGGAATTCGATTCTGTCGACCGGGAGGTTCTCTGGCGATGCTTGGCTGTAAAGGGAATGCCAAGAAAATACATTGCACTGATTAAGGCACTAAACTCGTATTCATGCAGCCAGGTGAGGGCTTATGGCGAGTTGTCATCTGAAGTGGTGACGACTAGTGACGTCCGTCAAGGATGCCCATTATCCCCATTCCTATTCAATTTCATCATAGACGTACTAATGGACTTAACCCTAACTCACTTGAGAGACTCAGGGATTGACTTGCTACCAGGGAATAATCTCGTTGACATAGAATATGTAGATGATATAGTCCTTTTAGGCGAGGACGCTGACAAAATTTAGAGTCTTCTGAACACCTTGAGCAGCAATTTTCGAATGATTGGCATGCGATTCACTCCCGCCAAATGCAAGATGATGTTATAGGATTGGACTACACCGACTCCTAGATTAGAAATAGAAAGTGAAGTGGTAGAACACGTTGACCGCTTCAATTACTTGGAAAGTACCATCAGCCCCAACGGGTTGATCTCCGACGAAATCTCAGCACGAATACAGAGGGCTAGTTTCGCATACGCCAGTTTACGCCGTCTCTGGCGTAGACGCGATATCCGACTATCGACCAAAGGGCGTGTGTACTGCTCAACAGTCCGCTCCGTCCTGCTTTATGGCTGTGAGACCTGGCCATTGAGAGCAGAAGACATGAAAAGATTACCTGTCTTTGATCATAGGTGTCTGCGTTCTATCTCCCGCGTGAAGTGGTATAATAAGGTGAGCAATATTGAGGTTAGGTGCCGAGTGCTAGGTAAGGCGGGGAAATCAATCGACGAGACTGTGAAATTACATCGACTGAGATGGTTAGGACATGTGTTACGTATGCCTAGTCATCGCCTTCCTCGACCGACGAGCAATGTTAGCTGACATAGGATCAGGCTGGAAAAGAGCTAGCGGCGGTCAAACGAAAACATGGCAACAGTCAATGAAATCTACAACAGTTAGTTTTAGCCACATAGGAAGGTATGGATTTCCTGGTTGGAGTCCTCGAGACGGTAGAAACCAATGGCTGGAAACAATTGGTGATATGGCTCAAAATCGTTCTCAATGGTTGGCGCAGATGCATCCACTCCTTGTGACTTATGATTTCCGATGAAACTGTTTTGTTCTTCGTTATTACTATTCCTTTGTCTACCACCTCTGTTTACTATCTCTAATATGCATTTCTTCTCTTGCTTTGTGTGCTACAAGGAGGGAGTGTGGCGACTTGAACTGCCGCACATATGTGCAAAGTTCTATGTCGAAAACAGACAGACAGACAGACTAACTGAGAAATGTAATCCCTCATTTTGTGGCGAGAGCTGTCTGCTAGCTAATATTGATAGACAGCAATTTACGTCAATGCTTACCTCCAAAATCGCGGTCATGAGAAAAACCGTGAGGAACTCAACAACCAACCACAGCACACTTAACGTGTAAAAACACGATTCGTAGATATATGGCTTAAATTTCTGAGAAACGGTCACAAGTAGTGCAGAATAACTTTCAGCGAGACAATAACCAGTCAGCAAATCCAATAGTGTCTATTTATAAAATCGAAAAACTTTAATATCAAACTGCAGAAAACAAAATACATTCACAAATAGGAATACTGAAGTGTATGTTTGAAGAATTCTAGGTGCATAAATCAGTATATGTATATGTGTGTAATTACAATTTAATCAGTATTCATGAGTAAATTATATCTGATTAAGGAGTATTAATTCTCTAGTTGAATCTATAATCTTCGTTTCATCAACTGCTCACGACGAATCTAAAACAAACAACCAAAAGAAACCAAACAAAAGACATTCAATGAACACATTACAACGATAAAAGAAGAAAGAAAAAAATCGGATTACAATTGACTGACTGACTAATTTCAACATTGAAATTTGCGCCGGTGTGCAGCAGTTCAAGTCGCCACACTTCATGTAGCACACAAAGCAAGAGAAGAAATGCATAATAAAGACAGTAGACAGGGATATGAGACAAAAAGAATAGTAATATCGAAGAACAATATAATTTCATTTGATATTATAAGTCATAAGGAGTGGATGCATCTGCATCAGCCATTGAGAACGATGATTTTTAGCCATATCACCGATTGTATCCAGCCGCCACTGGTGTTTACCGTCCGGAGGACCACAACCAGGAAGTCTACACCTCCCTACATGAATGGCTTAAACTAACTATTGTGGATTTCATTGACTGTTGAGGCCATGTTTTGGTTAGACCACCACTGGCTCTTTTCCCACCTGATCCCATATCAGCTAAGATTGCCCGTCGGTCGAGGAAGGCGACGGCTTACAACAAGTAAGACCTGTAGATAACTCTTATGAAGAAATAAAACGTTGGGTTTGTAATGGAGACGCCGAACGGGTGGGAAAGACATGCAGATTACGAATATCTCTAGACTACTCCATCATTGTATAAAACAGCTTATTTATTTCCTCTCCCCCAGCCCAACCTGCTCTACTCAAAGGAAAACACACACACGCAATGATATGAGATGGAGGGTATATTCATCAGTTCCAGCCACAGTATATTTACAAAAAGGAATCATAACCAGTGATGTAGGCGTGAGACATACCCCCGTAAAAGGTTGTATGCCTGGCCAATGGTGTATACCTGAGAGAAGATAAGCATAAAAGGAGAATCCATTATTTATCTGTCTAAATAGTAATTTATGTTGAAATTCAAGTACCTGATAACACTAATGAAAATAAAACAGGTAGTTCAGCAAAGAGGCGTTTTTTTGGAGAAATCATTTACCTCTTTAGTTGTACAGTCGCATTTATATTATTATTACTATCATTATTGTTTCCTTTAGTTCCTAGAGTAATATACGGCTTCAGCCGTGCGTCTCCATTGCGTTCGGTTCTCTGCTAGAGTCTTCACCTGGCTCTAAGTCTCCCCACACATTTTCATCTCCTCTTCACATGACCTTCTCCAAGTCACCCTCACACACACGACCAACTCGCCGCTTCCCTTTCGGGTTCCACTCGACCAATGGCTTGTCTAGTGATGTCACTCACTTGATGGTTTCCTCAGATATGGCCAGCCAATCCATCTCCATTTCTTCCTGCCTATTTGTTTTACAACCGGTTCCTGCTGAGTTGGTTCGCTCATTGCCAGAGATCTCTGTTGCTGATCTTTTCTGGCCAGCCATCTGATCTTGAGTATTGAGCGAAGACAACTGTTAATGAAGGTCTATAGTTTGTTTGAGATGCTCTTTATGACGCGCAGTGCAAGTCTCTGATCCATCCGTATAGTAGCACTGACTGACTTCACATTGGAGTTGAAAATCCGGATGTTATTTTCCATGCTGAGTGCTGTTGATCTCCACACAGACTTGAGAGTAGTGAAAACTTGTCTTGCTTTTCCGATTCTTGCTTTGACATCCTCGTCAGTTCCGTCGGCCTATAGTTGAAACGATGCTTCCCAGGTAGGTAGGTAGGTGAAGGAAGTTGTTTCTTTCAGGTTCCTTCCAATTATGCTGATCGTTGTCTGTTGTTTTTGTTGTTGTTGCCCAGGAATCTTCATCATCTACCTTTGTTTCCTCTATGTTCACGTGAAGGAAGTCCTATCTTCACTGCATGCTTCTTCTGCCAACTTGTTGCTTTTCGCTTGCATATCTTCCAGTTTGTGGGAAATCAGACATATATCATCGGCGAAGTCCAGACCCTCCAAGTTGGTTTTTGTATGAGTCCATTTTATGCCTGTTTCCACATTGCCCACTGTTTGTCGCATTATCCAATCTACTGCAATCAAGAAATTAATCATTGGCGATAGTAGGCAGCCAGCTTGTCTTACTCCTGTCCTCACTTCGAAGGATTCCGTAGGTTTCCCGTTGTGGATTACTTGGCGGTATGCAGCATTGTCGTACAGCTGTTGGATGAGATGTATAATTGTCGGTGGCACCCAGTAGTAACGAAGTAGTTGCCTAAGCACTGACTGACTATTATATTTGGAAAATCACAATGAACGATAAGTCCACTTGTATATATGCACAATGGTTAGGACTCTCGCCGAGCATGCACATGGTCCGGGGTTCGATCCCCTGCCGGCGCACACCCGATATCTATGGTCGGCCTGAATTTGGGCTACCGATGTCCATGCTGAAAATTCCATACTTGTACTGAAAATACGGTGTGGAATCAAGCTGTAAATCAAAAATAAAATAAAATGAGACAGTGTATAAAAAAGAAACAAACTTACACGGTCGTATTCTTTAACACGTGAACGATTGACCAATGCGCGTTTATGACGATCTGAAGTACAAAGTGCTGAATTGTTTTCTTTACGAAGTTTTGAAGGTAAATGTGAACTGGAAGTGTTGCTTTGATCAACTTTTACACAATCCAAATTATCTGCATGTTTGACATTATCTGAGCGGTTGTCAGTTACCTTCTTATCCTGAGAAAAATGAATGCTCACCTCAGGAGAAACTTTCACCTCCGATGACGATGATGATGATGATTGAACACTGAAAATCGGAAAGGGATTAACTATTTTTTAATGTAAAAAATATTTTGAAAGAAAAATTGTCAGCGTGTTCAGTGAATCAAGCAAAATAACTACGCGAAAAACTTCAACCAAAAAAATCAACACTGATATTAAGTATGGTCGATAACGTTTTGCGAAAACATGGACCTCAACAATTGTCATTCTATTTAGAACGGAGACGTCAGGTGATATCACAAGAGTACTCAATAAGCTCGACATTAGAGTTTTCTTAGAAACATCAGACACACAAAGTGCGAAACAACCTTGTCCATATAAAAGATCAAACCCCTAAAGATTCTCTGTCTAATTGTATGTATGTGGGCATAACCGCGGCACTAGCTATCCAAAAGCTCAAACCCACGCTTTATGTCCAAAAGAAATACATCAAACCCTTGTCCCTGCCATAGCCATCATAAACAGGTGATTCTTCCAATAGTGACTATCCCATTGCCTTTCTTACCCAAACTTCCTGTTTATTCATCTTAAGTTTTTCTTAATCCCTGTCTACACTATCATATTTTCATATCCGAGCTTCCTGTCTATTTTGTCAATTTATTATTTCGACATATTTAATCCCTGATTGCATAAACAATTATTCGTCACATTGGTTATAATCCCACTAGATTTTTTCCATCCAAACATCCTGTCTATTTTTGTTATTTCTACATTTCTAACCCCTAAATGCACAATCGATGTCAATCTTCTCAGTAATTATGATGCTACTTTGTTTGAGTTGTACCCGTCCATCCCTATTTTATCATGTCATTTTAATTCCTAATTGTAATTCTATTAATTTGACCCTTGACCGGAAATTATTCTGGAACTTTCCCACCCATTTATCATAAATACACGAATGTACAGCCTGGTGGACGGTGACTTCGTCGAAAAGAAAATTTTCTTCGCTGCAACTGTCTTTTTAATAATTCCTATGATCCAGTGTGTATATTCCGTAAAATAAAATGCTTGGGGAATGTGATGTACGATATACATCGAACAAACATCACCAGAGAGAAATCAAGGTAATCAGAAGAAATGACACACCGTAGAGCATCTGTGTTCAACCACCGAGTAATAAATCCAGTTGAACTAGAAAAGCTTGAAAAGTCACCAGCCGTAGGCCGTCTACACGCCACGCTATAGAATCAATCAGGTTACAAAATTGATTTTGACAATATTGAAATCATCATCCAGAAAAAGCATTTCAGAAATCACAAAGAACGTCTAATATCATCAGAAACACTTCACATCAAGTGGAATCCAAATTGTCTGAAATGTATAGGAATGATATAGTAAAAAAGAATTTGACCTGGTTACAACACCCTACCCCACTCTCCATGAAATGACAAAATCAACACGAATGTGATAAGCAATTTCATTATGTAAGCACACTCTGCTTTTATAATTTTACACAATTATCAAATCCAACAGTAGTCTACACCTGGTTTTGTTATCTTTACCTATTGGCCAACTTGACAACGGAAAAATGTCGCCATGCTGAGGAACGATGATTAAGTTGTTATATATAAGCTGGGTGGATTTTGTAAATTCTGGTTTAATAATACTATTTTGATAAAGCTATTTAAAAGCAGCATTAAATAGCGAAACGTCAGTAAGACCAGCAGCAATATCGTTTTGTTTTTCATTCATTCATTGGGAAATACAAAAAACAATCTTTACTATAATGAATATCACATATACCTAATGCCTAAATTTTTTCAAACTGTTAAAATTGAACTTGGTTTGGACATATATTACTTAAATACTACTGATTCACTAATTTGAGTAGTTGGGTACCACTCACGACAAATAGAATTATACGCCAGTCAGATCATCGAAGTGAATTAAACACCTGACAGCCGTTTCACTCGTCGAAGATCAGGTCAATTTCAAGTTATAGGATGACAGAATCGACAGATATTAATGCTCCACAAATTGAGTTAAAATATGAAAAGGAGAAAGACAACAAACACCTTATCATTTCTTGATGTCGTACTGCTAACAAGAAGACAAGATAGCAGTATTCAGAGGGATATTTTCCAACAGAAGTCATAGGGTGGGTAGCCAATACCCCCATTTCAAGGCATTTTGCTCCTCCTCTGTGTCTCTGTGTCTGTTTTCGACATAGAACTTTGCACTGATGTGCGGCAGTTCAAGTCGCCACACTCCCTCCATGTAGCACACAAAGCAAGAGAAGAAAGTAGAAGAAATGCATATTACAGATAGTAAACAGAGGTGTGAGACAAAGGAATAGTAATAACGAAGAACAAAACAGTTTCATTGGAAATCATAAGTCACAAGGAGTGGATGCATCTGCTCCAGCCATTGAGAATGAGGATTTTGAGCCATGTCACCAATTGTTTCCAACCATTGGTTTTTATCATCCCGAGGACCCCAACCAGTCAGGAAGTCTACACCTTCCTACGTGGCTTAGACTAACTGTTGTAGATTTCATTGACTGGTGCCATGTTTTCGTTTGACCGCCACTAGCTCTTTTCTAGCCTGACCCTATATCAGCTAACATGGCCCATTGTCGAGAAAGCCGATGACTAGGCATACGTAGCACATGTCCTAACCATCTCAGTCGATGTAATTTCACAGTCTCGTCAACTGATTTCCCCGCCTTACCTAGCACTAGACACCTAACCTCAATATTGCTCACCTTATTATACCACTTCACGCGGGAGATAGAAAGCAGACACCTATGATCGTTGCTCCTCTTGCATACGCAAACGAAATCTTATCAGTACCTTGATGTTTTGTGCTAGAAAAATCTGAACAACCGACACTCTCTAGACGATGAAATAAGGAAAATAGAAAACTTTTTGCACGAGAACGGATACCTCGAGAACAGATAGAAAGAATTCCTGAAAGCTGTACAGAAGAAATGTATATATACATGACTTCACCATTTAAAGGAGACGCAGAAAACAGGTAAAACATTCTTTGCCCTAAACATTGTGTTTAAAATTCGCCACTCGTTATATTATTCCAACACAGGTGAAAGATAAGCTACCGAATCTGGTCACTTCAATGTGCATTTATACAACTAACTGTTCATGTGGAGACAGTTGCCAAGCAATGATACTAGCTAACTGCTCAGAATGAAGTAGATGCTTCCGAGATTTGAACCTATACCATGACCCTCCCCCCATCCAGACACACAACACGCTCAACACTAATTCCATCAAAACATCACCTCATCAACGTCACTCACATGTGTCAATCGTTTCAGGTGAGGCTGTGTGAAACCAATCAATGATGATTGTCAACCACACAACCAACATTCCACTATGAGTCAGTGGCACAGCGGTAGAATGCTAGCCAAACACGCCTTATATGGTTCGGTGTTCCATCCCTAGCCACCAACGCATTCCTTTCCTCACTAAGTCAGTTATAAGACTAGTAAGGAGGGAAGGTTTGGCATGAGGCAGGCTAGCAACCGCATCCCGTAAACATAAATACCACTGCTACGGAAACTCCAAAGCTCTAGCTTGAACCCCCCTATGTTCCACTGGGAACTTAAAGGAGATGAAAGCATGGGCAGACGTGGAGCCAGGTGAAAACTCTAGCAGAGAACCGAACGCAATGGAGACGTTTGACTGAAGCCCTATGTTCCTCTAGGAATTAAAGGAAATAATAATAAATAATAGGGCAAAGTTAAACTTTCGACACCAGTAACAACCAATCAGCAAACGACCTTGAACGGACCAATCACATGAAAGAGGCGTTTATGATAAGCGGAAACGTATATTTATAAAAAAATGCATTAAAAAATGATAAAACGGTTACAGTGGGTATTTTTCCCGAAAATGGGAGAGAAACACTTCCCAATTCAGCATGGGACTGTCAATAGAGAAGTCGCACCACATTCTATACATATATTCATCTAAATGACCATAAATGAGATCCTTTTGAGATCCATTTATAGCCCTTATTCTATTTTTCAATCGACCATAAAATCCTTCAATGGAATTTATATGAGTCCCTGTAACTGGATCCACGAAATCACTGGAGTGGTTCACTCTGTGATGAATGTATCCCAGGGATGACAATGAATCATAGCCTTTCCACTCGTCGGTATGTACAATTGATCCCGGTTTCACAAGTCGCTTTATAATAGGTACCAGAGTAGTCGCATTCCTGTCTGCTATTCCTTCAACAAATCCTTTTCGGAGGGACGTGTCGTATAAACCTATGACCCAAATGTTGTTCGCTCTCTGACGACAGCGGTTATATTTCTTCTTCACCAACACTGTCTCATCCACATGGACTACTACGTCGTCCCCGCCTAACAACGAAGTAATTCTGTCCATTTTCCATGAGGCGATGTCCCTGCAGTGCTGGTATACCAGTGGTATACCACTGAACTGTTGAGACGAGGCTGTTTTCCATCTCGGCAGCAGCGGCTCTCACAGGCTGTTTCAGTGCCCAGTAATTGCAAATGTACAAAATCTGGGTTAGGGAGAGATGCGACGTAGCAAAAAAATCTCCTACGAAATATTACCCTCTCTAATACTAACTCGCTTCCAGCATATTCCACAACGATGTACAAAACCATCAGTTGACCTAGTATAGCTTTTTAGAGTCATAACACCATCACACGAACAACTTCTCTCCTTTCGAAGCAAGCCTAAGTCCAGGCAATACTGAAAGACACTATCCTCCTCGAATTACAAACGTAACCTTGTAAGGGCACGCACTGACATGAATCAAGCGCTATACAACATTGAACTACGTTCGTGAATCTCACTGGATAATTCGACGTCGTTCGCTGATTGGTAGTTATTGGTGTCTAAAGTTTAACTTGGCCAATAATACCATGACCCATTCACTACTGTAATGCACAAAACAGAACCAGAAATTTGCCTAAGTTAATAGAAATAAAACTTACGGGATGTTCATCATTTCAGGTGGTTGTTTAAAAACTACTTCACCTTCAACTTCGCCTTCACCTGAAGAGCCAATCAATACCGGAGAATCTGTAGCATCCATATCAACAGAATAAGAGTTAGGTGAATGCTTTGTTGTAGTATTCAAAGTTAAATCAATTAATAACTGATTTGTGGTACTAGTAAATGTAGGTTCCACTGGACCCGCGGCTTCAGTATACAACTGATTATCTAAAACAGATGGGGACACGTAAATACCAAGCTGACATAATAAATTATTGATTATTACATAAAACGGAGAAAAGTACTGCGAAAGTCAACTATACACCCTATAAGAAAGTATTAAATTTTGATGTGATTGTGTTCTCAAAGCCATGAGTGATTTAATCGCCAGGCTTTCAATGTCTTCCTTGACAACATCTTCAGTGCTTACTTCAATGTGAACTTCACATACGCTCCAAAAACATGATTTGTACGAGGGCTGAGATACTGTCTGGACGTTTAGACAGAAGCAAGTGCACAATCTTAAGGAACTGCTGCTTCCCGAATGGTAAAATAAAGGAATTTCGAGAAGATATAGCCATACCAAGCAATCATATATCATAAGTAATTGAATAATTACTACAGACGAGTACTACACACGATCATCAGCCAAAAGACAAATGTTCAACAAAAGCCATGAGTGGATGTACTACTGATCGAGTAATATAAGTAATTTGATGTAACACACACACACACCGAATAGTAGCTTTGACTAACCAGGCATAAGTGATCCTAACATTGGAAGGTTGTTTCCCTGCTTTGGAGGAAACGAAGTCATCAGCACCCAGTTTAACTCGGCTCAAATAATCGAAATAAGTTCAAACCAAATCCTATTCTGGTTAGCTGGCTACTTTGTCGGGCTGGTAATACATTGAATCAAAGTTGTTATTTAAAATATGTGTATAGCATGGGCACTTTGGTAGTGTGTAATTCCATGTCAATTAGTATATTAGATGGATATATCACACACGGAGTGAAACAGTATCATTATTTACTAGATGACAAAGTTTCCAACACAATTTATCATTGTTCATAATCGTGTCGCCAAGGTGTAACCACACAATTTCGAAACTTGAGTTTTATAATTTTCTTTGTTCTCTCCTATTCGTCGTCGTAGGGGTGGTAGAATGCATTTTCCAGATGTCCAACTGGACAGGTGTTGAATCATTCCTATTACACGTATTTGCAGTTAATTGGATACACAAAGCTTCCGTTATCAATCTCCCTCTCTCTCCACCTACTTGTTATATTCGATTTTAAAACTGTCATCTTATCTCGTCCATCCTATTGTATGGTTCTGTGTAATTTCTTGTAGTCAGTGCTATACCTACTGAACTATTCTCTAGATTTCTTGTCTTATTCAGGTCAACTAATCTAGATTTTGCTGCTAGGTTTTTGTACTCCAATAGTCTGACTGACACCGTTCTACTACTGTGAAATTTGTATTTAACCTGACAATCATTTCAGGCAGGGCATTAGATAAACTAAATTGTTTTGTTTAATTGGCTCTACAGGAATGATCCTTTAACCGACAAAGCTTGTTTCTAATTGAGTTTGTGGGTGATTTGAATGCCAGCCACTTTTATTCCTACATTGTTGAGAATTCCCCGCCATAAGGTTTCCGAGGTTCCTTCTTTGTATGGAGGTACCACTGATGATTTCAACTCCCTATTGTTAGTGTTGGCATCATTCTATGAATGTTTGTCACACACTACGTTATTGTTATTATTATTATCCGGTAAACAATACATAGGTCAGAGTAATAAGATGGGCTCAGTCAGGCTAACGGAACACAAAGCCCTAGCTAAATCTAGATTAGTTGACCCGAATAAGATATGAGATATGGAGAAAATAGTTCAGCTATAGTGCAACGCCAGAAGGTAAGACAAGGAAGCCAAGGTATCTTTTCAAGTGATCAAACAGCTATTTATATCTATGCTGTTTTATATTCTTTAACCACCAGTCACTGAGCCTGTGATTTTGGTTTACATTAAACAACATGAAATAGAATGTTCAAATACACATATACATTCTGTTGCTAATGCTCTATTGAACTGTGGGGAAAGTACGCTGTCTCTAACAGTAAATAGAATGTTGAAATAGATATAGCATTGTGTAGCTAATGCACTATTGAACTGTGGGAATATGTGAGAATAATATTCCGTTGGAGCAGACTGTTTGTATCACAACACCACAGGAGCAGCCAGCGATATATCAACAGAAACTGAGAATTCCCGTCCAATAAAAGTCTATATAGAAAATATCCCCATTTAGACATTTGAAAAACAGAAAGATTGAGCGGAGAAATATTTACTTTTCAATTAGATCCTCATCTCACTCTGGCTCTACTCTAATGTATTCTGTATAGCAGTTTTATTACAATACACAACAGTTTACCAAACAAGTGGCACTCATATGTTTGTTAACAATAATTAGTCAGTCAGTGTCAACATGTCAAGCAGTGGGGTGATAATTAACGAAGAAAATTAATACACACATTTAATAGGTAGAAATGGTTAGAATAAATTAATTTTACAAGGATAACATGTCATCCATCGTATTTCCGAACATCATCCAACATGGTTAAGCAGGGGACAAACAAGATCTATTCGTAGTTCTATTTTAGCACACCTTGTTGACACCTACTGAGCATAAGGTTGATGTGAATACTGCATTTAAAATTATTTATCGCATTCCGACTAATCTTAATTTTGCCCTACGAGTTCGTCTTCTGCAGACAGCTGAAGCAATCGGAATCCACCTAAAGAAGCCAAGCTTATGTGTTCAGGAGAAATTTGTACAGCTACTTTCGTTACCGTGGCCATTGTTACAAGAATGCATAAACAGGACTACGTCGCCCCCCTCCCCCTAAACCTATAAAAATTATAATTGTCCAAATTATTTTATTTTATTTGTATTTATTTTGACCACTTCATCTTTAATTACGTGTTATCCTTGTAAAATTAATTTATTCTAACCATTTCTACCTTTTAATTGTGTGTGTATTGATTTTCTTCGTTAATTATCACCCCACTGCTTGACATTTTGACACTGACTGACTAATTATTGTTAACAAACATATCAGTGCCACTTGATGATTGGTAAACTGTTGTGTATTGTAATAAAAAAATGCTATACAGAGTATATTAGAGTAGAGCCAGAGTGAGATGAGGATCTAATTGAAAAGTAAATATTTCTTCACTCAATCTTTCTGTTTTCCAATAAAAGTCTGACGACGGGATATTCAACGTAATGATTCCAACAAATCCCACTTAATTCATTCTCAAAATTTTGTAACCATGACTGAGATAAATATTAAGGCAAATTAAGACAAATTTTTTTTTACAAGAAACCAAAGTGACGCCGAATGAATGACTAACCTTCAGTCTGTGGTACATGTTCGCCAGTTGTATTCCTGTCGACAACAGGATCACCAGAACAAGCAGAAGAGGCTTGGATGGTGTGTGGAGGTGAATCAGAAGCACTTATTGCTGTTGTAGTTGTTGTTGTTGGTGGTGGTGTTAGCGGTGGCGATGTTGTCGCTTTCTCACTAACAGCCTCATTACGTTGTCCTAAACGCTTTCTCTGCCATTGTGCAAGTTCCATGCGTAGTGTTTTTGCTTGATCTATTGGATTTAATTTTCGACATCCAGATGATGAGGAAGAGGAAACAGAAGTTCCAATTCTGCGCACAGGTGGGGCATCAACAGATACCAAAGGCTGACGTTTGATAGATGACCTGATAGTACTAGATGACTGTGTATGGGATTTAGAAGTTATTGGAATTGATGAAGAAGGTCTCAGCATTTTTTGCTGAACATGTGGAATGCCTGTACTTTGAAATTTCTGAACAAAAGAAAAAATAAGTGGATAAAAGATGACAATGTGCTCACTTTAAAAGATCTCATAAAAAGAGACTCAATAACTCATTCAGACCGGTGAACAGAAAGGAGTAAAAAAACGAGAAATTAGGCTAGCAATCTGCTTAAATTCTGACATTAGCGACAATCGGATGAATTGTTGGCGTTTTCAACTCAAAAACGACCTACGACATGATATTCGATCATGTTTGAGGTGAACAGGAATCATGAATGTCTGTTTTTACTTCATTTATCGATTTTAACTCATTCAGGGATAGAAATCTCACCAACCACGTTTCACGTGGTCCTGGGTTCGATTCTCCGTCAACGCAATCCTACACCTCGCTAAGCTCGTAAAGAGGGAAGCTTGAGCAAGAGCTAGGCTAGCAACTCCCCCCACCCCATAAAAATTAAAAACCAATGGTACTAAAACTTTAAAGTTCTAGCTTGAAACCTTATGTCCCCACTGGGAACGTCTCTCTTTCTGTCCGTTTGAACACAGAACTTTGCACCAGTGTGCAGCAGTTCCAGTCGCCACACTCCCTCCATGTAGCACACAAAGCAACAAAAGAAAGTAAAAAGAATCGCAAAATAGAGACAGTAAACACAGATCTGAGGCAAAAAGAATAGTAATAACGAAGAACAATATAGTTTTATTGGAAATTATAAGTCACAAGGAGTGGATGCAACTGCGCCAGCCATTGAGAACAATTTTGAGCCACATCACCGATTGTCTCCAGCAACCATTGGTGTTTACCGTCCCGAGGACCCCAACCAAGAAGTCTACATCTCCTTACGTGACTGGTTTAAACTAACTGTTGTGGATTTCATTCACTGTTGGGGTTATATTTTGGTTTGACCACCATTAGCTCTTTTCCACGCTGATCGCTCCTATGTCAGCTAACATTGCCCGTCGAGGAAGGCGATGGCCAGACATGCATGCGAAACATATGTCCTAACCATCTCAGTCGATGTGACTTCACAGCCCCGTCGATTGATTTTCCCTCCTAATCTAGCTCTAGACGCCTAACCTCAATATTGTTCACCCTATTACACCTACCACTTAACACGGGAGATAGAACGCAAGCACCTATGATCAAAGACAGCTAGCCGGCCAAACTTTTCATGGTCAGGTCTTGCTTACAGCCATCACGGAGGACGGAGTGGACTGCTGAGCAGTACACACGCCCTTTAGTCGACAGCCAACCAGACATCACGTCCACTAAGCCAGAGATGGCGTAAAGTGGCATATGCGAAACTAGCCCTCTGTATCCATGCTGAGATTTCGTCAGTGATCAACCCGTTGGGACTGGCTGATGCAACTTTCCAAGTAAGTGAAGTGATCAACGCGCTCTACCACTTCACTTCCTATTTCTAAGCCAGGAGTCAGTGTAGTCCAGTCCAGTCCTGTAGCATCATCTGACATTTGACAGCACGAGCGAATCGCATGCCAAACATTCGAAGATTGTAGCTCAAGGTGTTCAAAAGACTCTGCTGTATTTTGTCAGCGTCTTCACCTAGCAGGGAGGACTATATCATCTGCATATTCTAAGTCAACGAGATTATTCCCTGACGGTAACAAGTCAATCCCTGAGTCTCTGAAGTCAGTCAGTTAGGGTTAAGTCCATTAGTACTTAACCCTGGGAACGTAAAGGAATAAAAGAGACAAAAAAGAAAAATAGGTCAACTACATATTTGAGATACCAGGTCTTTAAATAACAAATGTATCTATGCTTATGTTTCCGTTGGGTTCCAAGTGGAATAGAACGCCTTCAGAAGCACATATCCGCTTCACCTTGTTCTCTGAAGTCCTTTTTAACCAACTCCGTGATCACCCACAAGCCTTTCACTTCCACTTCCTCACATGATATTCTTTATATCACCCTGAATCAAACACCCAACTCATCACCCCCAACCAATTCGGGTTTCGCTCGACGTTCTAAATGGCGTGTGATACCACTCAACGAACAGAATAGTTTCAGCATTATGGTTAAGAAGATTGAAGAGAATACAACATACAATTATTATATCATTATTATTGTTCCCTTGGGTTCCTAGTGGAACACAGGGCTTCAACTGCTTCAACGTCTCCACTTGCTCCTGTCTTCTGCTGTACTTTTCACCTGCATCCATGTTAATCCATTCTGTTTCAGCTCCTCTTCACACGATCTCCTCCATGTCACCCTTGGACATCCCACTCGCCGCTTCCCTTTCGGGTTCCACTCGAGCTATGGCCTGACGCGCGATTTCACCCAGCGGCCTCCTCAGCGAGTGTCCAATCCATCTTCATTTTCTCCTGCATATTTGTTGAGCGATTGGTTCTTGTTTTGTTTGTTCCCATAGTTTCTTGTTGGTCTTTCTTTCTTTCCGGCCATCTGATCTTCAGTATAGAGCCAGCGAAGACAGTTAGTTGTTGATAAAGGTCTGCAACAGGCTGTTCGAAATATTGTTTGTGACACACTGGCCAAGTTTCTGATCCCCGTATAGAAGAACTGACCGACTTGACGTCGTTTGTATAGAAAATCCGAATCACTTTGTTGTTGATGCAGGCTGAGTGACGAAGATTTCCAGATTGGTTTCAGGTTGATGAATGTGTTTCTCGCCTTCCCGATTCTCGCTCGATTTGACATCCTCGTCCGTCCGTTTCTCCTGTAGTAGTTGAGACAATGCTCCCTAGATAAGTAAGTGAGTGGAGTAACCTCTTTCAAATCACTCCCGCTGATGGTGATTGGCACTGGATGCTGCTGTTGTTGTTGTTGGTTGGTTATTTTCATAACCTCCGTCTTGTCTATGTTCACCTGGAGTCCTGTCTTCACTGCCTGCCTCTTCGAACAGTTTGTCGGTTTTCGCTTGTAAGTCTTCGATTTTGTGTGACATCAAACATAAATCATCCACGCGCGAAATCCAGGTCTTCTAGGTTCTTCACGTCGGTCCAGGATATCCCTGTCTTCTCGTTTCCCACTGTCTGACGCATAATCCAGTCCACCACAATTAGGAATATCATTGGTGATAATAAGGACCCTTGTCTGACTCCTGTGTTTACTCCAAACGCTTCGCTGAGTTTTCCGTTGTGGATCACTTGGCATGTGCCGTTGTCGTACAGTTGTTGAATAAGGTTGATGAATATTTGGGGTACGCCGTAATACTCGAGTAGTTTCCAAATTACTTCGCGGTCAACGCTGTCGAAGGCCTTCTCAAAGTCAATACAGTTGAGGTAGAGGTTTGATTGCCATTCCATGCTTTGTTCGATGATGATGCGTAGAGTTGCAATTTGGTCAGAACATGATTTGCCTTTCCTGAATCCAGCTTGTTCTGGTCGGAGTTCTGTATCCAGTGCGTCCTTTATTCTCTCCAGGATGATGCGACTCAGGATTTTACTTGGCGTCGACAGGAGCATGATTCCTCGCCAGTTCTTGCAGAGTCCTAGGTCGCCTTTCTTTAGTAGTTTTACAAGGTAACCTTTCCTCCAGTCAGAAAACATACGATACCACTCTAAAATATCAGACTTACATTTTTCATTGATGTTTGTACAAGTGAAGCACTACTTTGAAGGAATCCACGACCTGCAGGCTTCTGTCTAGGCAGAACATGGGCTGTAGAAGAAGAGGTTTGTGATTTTCCCCCGGTAGAGGCTTTAACCATACGAAGTTCATTATGAACACGATTAGCTGGTTTACTTGAAGAATCCTTTAAAGTTTGTTTATTCAATGAGTGTTTATTTGGTGCGGTAGATGACTTTATCTTTGCTGAAATATTCACCAACATATCAGCATTCAATACAACATCTTTAGCACTTATACTTTCAGGTGAAGCATCTAAAAACTGATCCTTCATATTTTTAACTACAGGATAAAAGAAAATAAACAAAAAGTAAAACGAATTACTCAAAGGAGGACTATTTATTGATCTTGTAAGAGTAGGTTGTTTAACCACAAACCGATATGAATTGGAACTTCGGAAACCATTCGCGTGCTTAACAAACGTTAATAGCTTTCCTATTTGTCCTCTATCATTCTTTCTTTTGTGTTAAAATTTATACTACTTACAACCAGTCAGTAGTATGAATTCATATTAATTCAAAACCCCATTGAGTCATATGAAAAACAGAAGACGTTCAGCGAAGAGACTCTTTTCGGCGAATTCATTCACATAGCTGTACAATCAGATTTATATACAATTATTTTTGTGTGTGTGTCGGTCGGTCGGTTTTGGGCATAGAACTTTTCATATATGTGCGGCAGTTCAAGTCGCCACACTCCCTCCATGTAGCACACAAAGCAAGAGAAGAAAGTAGGAGAAATGCATAATAGAGACAGTAAACAGAGGTATGAGACAAAGGAATAGTAATAACAGAGAACAAAACAGTTTCATAGGAAATCATAAGTCACAAGGAGTGGATACATCTGCGCCAGCCATCATTGAGAACGAGGATTTTGAGCCATGTCACCAGTTGTTTCCAGCCTTCATTGGGTTTTACCATCCTGAGGACTCTAACCAGGAAATCTGCACCTTCCTACGTGGCTTAGACTAACTGTTGTAGATTTCATTGACTGGTGCCATGTTTTCATTTGACCGCCGTGTGTGTGTGTGTACATGAGGTTTGTCAAGTTTAGATAATTTATCAGGTAATACAAGAATGATCTAATATAGAAACAAGGTTAACGGGACAACAACTAAAGTAAGGTTGACTTAGTAAGTTAGATGACGTAATATAATTCACTGAAAAGTTTCAACTTAGGTCAAGATAGCAACAGAGGTAATTACAGGTAGAGACTGAGTACAGATGGGGTAGAGTATAATGCCATCTAAATTAGGACTAAAATTGAGCAAATAAATTGGATGACGTAACATAAATGACTAGAAATTGAGCGTTGATCAAGTCAGTATGAGTGGTAATGAGGTGTAGAAATTAAATCGGGTGCGAGTAGAGAACAGGAAAGTTGAAAATGTAAAATATTCCAATTGTAAAGACAAAATAATACTGATGAAAAGACAGAAAGAAATAGAATTAAGACAGATTACGCCCATTGCAAGTGTATTGACTGAACGAACTTCTTCTGCATGCAGAGTTCAGGACTTAGTAAGTGAATTGACATTGCTTCTGCAATCTGATTCGTACACTTTCAGGAAAACTGCTTCGTATTCCGTAGACGACTTTGAAGTTTGTCTGGAGAGTAGCTTGGTGTCCTGAATGTATCTACAGCTGCGGGGGCATCGATTTCTCCTCCATAAAACCATGCTGGCAAGTGTTCGGTGATACGTTGGGAAAGCGAACGTCTGGTACGGCTGACATACCTGGCTCCCTACGAGCAAGTGAATTAGCAGATACACACAGCAGTGGCAGCTTATCCTTCACGTTCATACGAATCATAGGTTTTGTGGAGAAGGTTAATCGTAGTTCAGCTGCAAAGAATATTTTCATAAGTCAACACGACAGTCGATTTCTCGGTGTTTCCGTAGACGAATCTCCATTGAATTGAAGGTTCATGCAGAGACGTTTTAGCGATGTGCTAAGCGTAGGTGGCTTTTGTGGTCTAGGATTCATGGATTTTGCAATAAATCGTTCTGAGTAACAATTATCGACGAGGATTCTCTTAAGATTGTCCAGTTCGTCTTCTGTGGTATCCGGGGTGCAGATTCTGCGGACTCTGTAGCTAATTGAACGGATCGGGTTTCGTTTGGTGCATAGAGGAGCCCAACTGTGAAAGTTAGTAAGCTGTCCTTTCCATATCGACTTTCTGTAGATAGATCTTTTCAGTGTTCCGTCAACTAGGAAAACATTGGAAACCATTCGTATGCTGGACAGATGTTAATTCCTTTCCTATATGCCCTTAGTTTTTATTTCTTTTGTGTTCAAATTTATACTACTTACTACTAGTCAGTAGTATGCGTTTATGGTTAGAATTTAATTGGTGGATGGTGGCTAGCAGTGGAATTCAGGATGCGCTCTGGGCACTGGGTTCGAGTCTCAATGGTGGGAAAATCATCACTCACTGGGAAATGCCGGTACATCCAGATGACGAGTCTCAAATAGGACGGCTGAGATGTGCATCCTGACTGGATTCCACTGCTAGTCACTATCCACCAGTCAAATTCTAATTAAGTGCCCAGACATCGCCGAAGCATGTGCACAAGAAGCCGACAGGTCAACCTGAGACCGAACACTTCGGTCCAATCAATCGACGGAAAAATCTAAAATGCGTTTATATTTGTTACTCCATAACTATCACCGTTGTGTGCTATTGAAGTTTAACTCATTCCATATATGAATACTCTATTTGGTGTACAGTAATTATTTTCTTATGGTTAAACATTTTCCACTGCATATGCTTCATACATACACCTTTCTGCGTTGATGTTAATGTTCATTCAAATTCCTTTGTTCCAAGTCTAACATTCGCGCGCTGTTTAATCTAACTGTGAAACGCTTTAAACACAATTGTGCTGTTTGTAATTATTGATGCACAGTGACTGTGCATTTGTCGGCACTCAGTCAGAGACACCACACAATCTGAGGTGTGTATATTATGTTTCACTATTCTGTGTTTAGTATAGTAGCGTTTTTTAGACAAATCCTGTGTTTTTTGGATCTTAAACGTAACTCAACAACGTTTGGATTATCACTCCAGATTGATTTTAGAAGAAATTCAAGAAGGTTTTGTCCTAGTTTAAGACGCCTCATCAGACCACATCCATAATCTTAAGAAAAGATGAACACAATACCTTCAAGTTACAAGTCCAGTCCGTTGACTATTCAACCTCAATGTTCTGGATTGAATACCTCTTGTGGATTCATGGGTGTGTGCATTACTGGAGAATCCCAAGGTGGGGTGGAATCAATATCCACTGCTTCTTGGGCGCTCCAAATCCTGGGGTTGTGTTACAGATCCTCGCTATGTTTTTATTATTTCAACAGGTGTTCATCAACCACAAAAGGAAATATTCTACTTAGCGAAGAATGTCAGTGTGCAACATAGATGGCACTGCAATAGAATTCAAGTCGGAAATTAAGTGTCTTGGCATCATTCTATCTGCTGATCTCTCCTGGTCGTCTCATATCTTGGCGATTTCTAAGAAAATATTCCGTCTTACCTTCTACATCAAGAAGTTAAAACATTCTGGTATAACCCAACCCTTACTCCTACAATTCGTTGACTCTCGCATTCTGCATGTTATTCTCTATTGTTCCCCCTTAGTTTTTCCCGGACTACTGAAAAAAGACTATACCTCATTACGCAGGATGTTAAAGGTTGTCAGCAGGGTAAGCAACGTGCCAATTAACCAGCTTGTTAATATTCTGGTTGACAGGCACATGGACTCATGTGAAAAATGGGCCAAATCCATTTTATCTAACTCACACCACCCTCCTCATCCACAGCTCTCCCCTTGTATCTCATCAGGCAAAACCAGAAGCCTATATACAAAACTATATGCTCGCAACAGCAAGTACAAAAACTCAACCACACCCTACTTAGCTCGTGTTCTGTGTGATAAAGAAAGCATTAGGCGTGATACCTATAATTCATTAAATAGTCAGTAGAACAACTGGACCTCGTCTTTCCAAATCATATCATTTATAGGTACAACATTTTCTTTCTTTCTGTTCCTATTCTCTCTCTTTTTTTCCGTTATGTGCTGCTTTGTTTCTTTCTCTCACTTACGCCAGTAAATATGACAGCTCCTACTTTTCTAACACCTTCAAACACTGTTCAGCTTTGTCTTTGCTACCGATATGCCAATATGTTGTTGTAATAATGAACTGAGATTTCCTTAATCTATGTAGAATCCTATTTATTGATAATGTACTAACTGGATGCAATACTGTAGTAAAAATGCTGAGAATTCCATTCTGTATCACAAGTACTGTTTTGGAATAAAGCAAATTACTATTATTATTTTTAAGGGTTTCGCTTCAGTAATTGTCAGAGAAATCATGTCTGATTAACACTGTTTTCAAATCTGAAGATAAAATGTACAAACGGACAGAAAAACGGGGCAGCAATGTGATCACGAATATTTTTTATAGTAAATAGAAGACGTATTCATAGAAAGTTGGGGGGGGGGAATATGAAGCTTTTGTTACGTTTAATCCCATTCCTAAAGTACGGTAGAGATATGTATAGACAATAACACATTTAGAGTTTCGAGAAATGAGTGTACCCCTCATTTCTTCACACATACATACATACTCAGTAGTAGATGGAATTCCATTCACTTTCAAATCAGAAAGACATCAGATTTTATCGAAAAATCTATAAAGATCCATAAGGGAAATAAGGGTACCAATGTGAATAATGGAAATAATATAATTGATAAGGAATTCAAATCCTCCAAAGTACTGATATAAAAAGAAAGAACACCAGAGGCCCCCTGTAAGATTCTTAACAATGAGGGAACTATTATTATTATTACCCCCTTGGGTTCCAATTGGAACATGCGTGACCAACAACACATCTGTACTTTCTTCTACTGTCTACTGTCCTCTTTAACTGGCCCCACGGTTGCCCAGAGTCTCTCATCTCCTCTATGTCACTCTCGAACCGATGACCCACACGTCGTTTCCCATTCGTGTTCCGCTCGAGCAATGAGCTCCACTGTGCGCGATGTCATTCGACAGCCTCCTCAACGTATGCCCGACCCATCTCCATTTTCCTCTGCATATTTGTTGAGCAATAGGTTCTTGATGAGTATGTGTCCCACAGTTTTTTCTGGCCTGCTATTTGATCTTCAATACAGAGGCAGCCGGCGAAGGTGGTAGCTGTTGATAAAAGTATGTAGCTTGTAGGAAATCCTTTTGGTGACGCGCAGTGAAAGTTTCTTACCCATTCGGAAGAACTGACTGACTTCACACTTGTGTTGAAAAGAATCCGAATCTTGTTGTTTATGATGGCTGGGTGGAGTAGAAGATTTCCAAACTGATTTCAGATTGAAGAATACTTTTCTTGCTTTTCCAATGCCTAATCTCAGTATTGCTCACCCTATTATATCACTTCACACGGGAGATAGAACGCAGGCACCTATGATCAAAGACAACTAGCCTTTTCATGCCTTTCATTTTCAATGGCCTGGTCACAAAGCCGTAACGGAGGACGGAACGGACTTCTGAGCAGTAAACCCGCCCTTCGGTCGACAGCCAGTCGGATATCACGCCTACTAAGCCAGAGACAGCGTAAACCGGCATATGCGAAACTAGCCCTCTATATCCGTGCTGAGATTTCGTCGGCGATCAACCTGTTGGGATTGGTTGATGCAACATCCCAAATAAGTGAAGCGGGAAACGCTGAAAGAATAGCAGAAAAGTCTTTACTATTTTATTACTCAACATATTTTAAGTAACGTAATCTAATCTGTAATAGGAAGTGTCACACTCAGTCTTAAGACGCTTGATATTAATGCGAGTATTACTATCAATCGTTAGAAGTCATTTACTTGACAGGGACTTTTCACCTTCAAATTTTCACTGTAAGGTAACTATGATACTGTAACGACAGAAGACAATGGCCAGGGTAAGATCGTTCATTGAGAAAATCAAGAGGTATTTACATATTTTTATGTACATTATTGGAGAAGCAACGTCTTCTGATTGGCCGTTTTCTTGCTGAAGGTTATTCTGTCATCTCTTTGTGGTCGTTTCTTAGAAAATTAAGCCATATATCTGCGAATCGTGTTTGCACACGTTAAGTCTGCTGTGATTGGTTGGTGAGTTCCTCAAGGTTAGGCTTTGTTTTTGTTATTGTGTTTTTCTCATGACCCTGATTCGGGACGTAACATTGACGTAAATTGTTATCTACAATTTCGGCTTCCAGCCAGCTCTCACAACAATACTACACCCAGGTGAAACGCAACTCGAGCTCACTAACTTACTATCTACAAATGGAGTGCTTCAACAAGTGAGCCACTTCATATAGTACGTATTACGTTTGTAATAAAAAAATATGATAATTACAATAACAAACACCTAACGTCAAATCAGAGCTTCTATATGATCACGAGATCTGGTCACGTTATCAAAAAGCATTTCGAACAGCCTACTGCACACTTTCATCAACTCCTGCGTCTTCACTACTTCGATACCGTTCACCAGATAGCTGGACAGAAAAGATAAACAATAAGGAACTGTGGTAACGAACCCACTGAGAACCTATAGCCCAAGATATGTATAGAAGGTAATAGTGTGGTGAGAGCTAGCTGCAAGCCGAAAATCGATAGACAGCAATTTACGTCAATGTTTACGTCGCAAATCGGGGTCATGAGGAAAAACACGATAACAAAACTTAACCTCGAAGAACTCACCAACCAATCACAGCAGACTTAACGTATGCAAACACGATTCGCAGATATATAGCTTAACTTTCTGAGAAACGGCCACAAAGACATGACAGAATAACCTTCAGCAAGAAAACGACGAATCAGAAGACGTTGCTTCTCCAGTAATGTACATAAAAATCTATAAATATCTGCTAAGTTTCTCAATAAACGATCTGCTGCCTGGCCATTGTCTTCTATCGTTACAATAGATTCGGAATACACTCTAAGGAAACCTCTTTAAGTAACAGTTGATCAAGTAGAGCCCGAAGGGGAAGTGACAAGTTAGGGATGAGTCCAAGGGTGAAATGGAGACCATACGAGGCGGAAGAAATGAAAGCTTCTAGGGCAGTTATGGAATCACATGAAAAAGAGATAACAGAGTACCCGATAGGACATAGATGTCCGTCTTTGTGGAGTTATGTTCACCTGGAAAAGGATAAAAATAAACAAATAAATAAATAAACATACCGATTTCAGAAGATTGTGAAGTGTACAATTCATTACAGCGTGTTTCATTCTGTTGAAAAGATAGTAATGAAGCTGTCAGTGAAATATCTTTAACAACAACCTCTGTCTGGCTACACAATTTTAGATTACTATCTGAAGCATAATGTGGTGTTGCAATGGTGTCATTCTTCATTTCATACACTTCATCAGACGATTGGAAATCTTTAACAAAGACACATGGTAATGATGAAGAGAAAGAAGAAATTGACGATGCATTTTGATAATATTGATGACGGTGATTATGATGATGATATTGATGAGAAAATTCACTGGCTGCACCTTCAGCAGGACTTGATGGTCGAGGATTATAATGTGAAGTATCAATTTCTTTTTCATCATTCATTGTAACCTGAAACGCGAATCAATCAATCAATCAATTAATCAATAAATAAATTAATTATATAATAATAATAATATGAAATGCAATTAAAACTAAAATGTTTGTGATTATAATCGTAGTTAAATGTCAAGTGGCAAAGCAAATTAATGTCATATATAGAATAATTCATAAGATGGATAGATCTTGGAAGGAGTGTGAAATTATAAGATTAGTAGACAAATAGAATAATATAAAAACGTTACGTAATATTGTGTGAAACTTAATAGCATAGAATATAATGTTGCATAAAGGAATTGATTTAGAATGACAAGTGGAACAAGTGAATTAATACCGGGGACAATTAAAAGTGAGAGTAGTAATAGTAACAACTGACTTAATAAGGAAGACTATACAAATTGAATAGACAAAAATGAAAAATTGGTAGAGCTAAAATATGATTGGGGATTACCATACTTTAGCATAGAGGGATCATAGCACCATGAAAGTTGGAGGGGTTGAACGAACTTCTTCTGTACGCAAAGATCTGACTTTCCTGTTTCGATAGCCAAAGCTTCAGCAATATAGATGAGTCAGGTACGTAGGGATTTGGGTAAATTAACCTTTGCCTTGTAGATGACTTTAAAGGCGGAGGCTGCAGAGATCATTATTGACCAGATGTTCAATGATCGCGCTTCTTATTGCTCCACTTCCACCTTTTCGTAACCATGCAGGATAGTGTTCTTGCACCCTCTTGGACAAAACTCGTGTCGACCAATATACCTAGCTCCACACGACCAGGTGAATTGATAAACACACATAGAGTTGGTCAACAGCGGGATCTTGTCCTTCAGGTTATTGAACAATAATGGTCAACTAGTAAAGGCTATTCTCAGAGATGCAGCAGGGAATATTCTTTTCAGGGACTGTGATATCCTTCGTTTCATGATATCGGAAGCTAAGTCCCCTTTGATATAGATATAGCACACAAGCCAGTCAAATCGCTTAATTCGATATTATGCAAACCGAAAGATCCAACAGAAAAAGGAGATAAAATTAATACCATTTACAAAATAAATTGTGTGAACTGTAACACACATTACATCGGCCAAAGTGGGCAACCCCTTCGAATTAGAATCCAAGAACACAAATCAGCTGTGAAAAGACATGATATATATTCCTTCAAATCAATGCATACAGACAATTAAGAACAACAGTTTGATTGGGATAATATCGAAATCTTAGACAAAGAAAACACCAAAAGTGTAGTTAGGGAATTCCTAGAAGCCCGGTACTCAAACCAAAGTGCAATTAACAAACACGTTAATATAGACGAAAAAAACCAACTAATAAAAAGTAAATCAGGTGACCAGAAAGTTTAAGATCCAAGTCAATAGAAAATGGTCAATACATATGTAAAGATAGTTACAAGGAGACGCAATTATATCACTCATGAAGAAATTTAGATCACTTCACATTATGCTAAAAATTGCGCTGAAAGGGGATGTTGTCCAGAAGGACGACGAAAGCTCCAGAACTAAACCAACCAGCTCAGAGAACACTATTAATTGCAAATCATCCACCTGAGCCACAAATGTTCTCTATTATTTCAGAATGTTTGTTTGGCAATTTCATCAAAATTATGTATACCTTATCTGAAAATCGTCATTTGCACAGATCTTCCGTGTTGTGCTACTTCTGCCCTTCCTTCGTCTTCTTTTCGTATCTCCAATGTTTTGTCGCAATACCGGTTGGCTCATTTCCTTTTTATGACATGAAATCTCTCTCTGTCTCTCTGCTATTTGATATATTTGTGTGCCGATGAACGTGTCTTAATATATGCTGCTGATAAATCTTGGAAGTATAACCGGTGTAAACGTGATATCCGGCTGGCTGTCGACCAAAGGGCGTGTGCACTCCTCATCAGTTCGCTCCGACCTCCATTATGACTCATCAAGACATGGTCATTGAAAGTCGAAGATGTGAAAAGGCTAACTGTCTTTGATAATAGGTGTCTGAGTTCTATCTCCCGTGTTATTGATTGGGTTGTAACGATAAAAAACAAGGACCAGGCAACAGATCCTTTATTGGGAAAATCAATAGATATTTATAGAATTTTCTGTGCAATATTATTGGCATTATTGTTAGCGGAGAAGCAACCTCTTCTGATTGGTTGTTTTCTTGCTGAAGGTAAATTCTGTCATGTCTTTGTGGCTGTTTCTTAGAAAGTTAAGCCATATGCCTGCGAATCGTATTTCCACACGTTAACTCCGCTGTGATTGGCTGGTGATTTTCTTAAGGTTAAGCTTTGTTATTGTTTTTTTTCATAACCCTGATTTGACGTAAACTGTTCTCCACAATTCTCACCACAAAATGAGCAATAGTGAGTTGGTTAGGCGACGGTCGAGTGTTAGGTAAGAAGGGAAAATCAAACGACGAGATTGTGAAGTTGCATGGATTGAGATGGTTAGGACATTTGTTAATTATGCCTAGCTATCGCCTTCCTCGCCTGGCTAATGTTACCTGACATAGGATCGATCAGGTTGGAAAAGAGCTAGTGGTGATCAAACGAAAACATGACTTCATCAGTCAATGAAATACATAACAGTTAGTTTAAACCAATCAGCCAATCACGTGCGGCGGTGTAGACTACCGGTCAGGTTGGTTGAGGTCCTCGGGTTGGTGGTAAGACTTAATGAAGACCGGAGACAATTGGTGATATGGCCGAAAATCGTTCTCAGTGGCAGGCGAAGATGCATCCACTCCTTGTGACTTATAATATCCAATAATATCCATTGTTCTTCTGGCATATTACTATTCTTTTTCCCTCACTCACACTTGTGTTTTGAATCTCTTTTTACTTTCTTTCTGTTGCTTTGTGTGCTACAACGCGAGAGTGTGGCAGGTAACTCGAACTACTACACATCAGTGAAAAGTTCCACGTTGAAACCAGTCAATCGGTCAGTGTCAGTCGGACACGCCACTACACGATATTACTTCCTTATAAAAATGCATAGCAGTAAATTGGGGGTGGGGGGTAGGAATTTAATACCTGTGGAACAAGGAGTAGGATTCTATCGCCTGAGAGTTGACTATTTAAGTCAATCAGTTCCACTATCGAGATATTTTACTCAATTCTATGCGTTCTGTGTGGAACATAGGGCTTAAAGCTTGAATTTTGAAGTTTCATTAACAGTGGCGCTCTTTTTTTGTTTACGAGATGATGGTTGTTAGCCTTACGCCCGAAATTCCCTCTTTTCCACACCGCTAACTATCGCCCAGTAAACTAGTCGGTTGGAGACATCGGCTTCGATGACTTAGACATGTACTAACAATGTCATCCCAGAGGAGGCTTCCGTACAGGTCTCTGTTCGCTAGCCCTAGCAAGGGATGGAAAAAGCGGAGAGGTAGTCAGTTCATGCAGTGGCGTCGTGAGATGAAGAATATTTGGGTGTGTTCAGTTAGCATCGGTTGGTGCTTAAGGACTCCCTGCTTGGAGTTTGAGAGACAGCTCGAATCGGTGGCTCAAAACGTTATCGGATATGGCCAAGAATCCATCAATCAATGGCGAACGTGCCGCAATTTCTTTCTTTCTTCCCTTTCCGTTTTCCTTCCAGATGAAGTACTTTATCCGTTCTCTACCTATGTGGTAAGAGCTGTCTGCTAGCCAAAATTGGTAGACAGCAATTGGTCATGAGAAAAAAACAAGAACAAAGACTAACTCGACAAACCAATCACAGCAGACTTTGTGCGGGCGAATACGATTGGCAGATGTATGGTCTGTTCTTCAAAGAAATGGCCACAAAGAGATGACAGAATAACCTTCAGCAAGAAAACAACCAATCAGAAGACGCTGTTTCTCTGCTAATAGTAACGAATAATAATATACATAAAAATATATGAATATCTATTGATTTTCTCAACAAACGATCTGTTCCCTGGCCCTTGTTTTCAGTCACTACACCTATACTTATACCACAGGTTTTATTATTATTATTGTGTGGCGCATCTTCTTAGTACCATACCGTACCACGGTTTTTGTGTTTAAATAATTTATAAATAATAATAGGAAACCGGTCGGGAATCGAACACCACACCATATGTGTGATTGGCGCGCACAGAATTATCAACAGATTAAAATAATACCAACTTACTGTATTATTCATATTATCAACAGATATTTCATCGCGTCCATCAGTGGAATTGACGATTCTACTTCCAAGAGTTCTTACAGTCTCTTGTATCCCACTGCTTGACTTCTCCCAAATACTACTTGAATCCATGACTGTTGTTGTTGTTGTTGTTGTTGTTGAATATTCCATAGTTCTTTTGAATGTATTTTTTCCTTCAGCAGGTGCAGATACTAGATTCTCTAATTTGTCTAAAGATACTATAGATAATCTAGAGCCTAAACAAGGCGCAATTTCAGCTTCACTTGGTTCTACTGGTGTATAGGGAATATTAGCGCGTAACTGACGGACTGTATCATTATCACCATCATCATCATCATCGCCGTCGGCACCACCATCTGCAGGAACCTCTTCTTTAGATGATGCCTGTGGTGATGCTGATTGCTGTTGTAACTGTGAAGGCGTTTCAGCGGTTGTAACAATATGATCCTGTTGACCATCTAATTTATTCTCTAATACATTTTCAGGCGGTGAATACGTCGTACTAGATAAATACCCGAATTCTGATGACTTTCTACTATCTGTCCATGATGAAGGAGTATTTGAGAGATTAATAAAATCAGATGTCACTTGAACTGTATGCACTGACTCCTCAGAATTATCTTCATCCAGTCGTGGTAAGGGTTTAAAGCGTACACCTCCTATTGAATGATTATTTGATGATGGTGTATTAGGGATTTGTGATAATAAATATCCATTTTCATCATTTCTAGATAATTTTGAGGATTTATTTAAATCAGAAGTTTGTTTTGTACGGGATTCGTGGGATTCGCATTGCGCTTCTGACCAATTTATTTCATCGGTGTTGGTTACTTCAGAGAGACTGTGAAATTCTCTATTTGATCCTGTTCTCGTCGATGTTGTTGCCGGTGATGATGATTGTAAAGACGGTGAACTGATCACTTTACTTCGATTTAAGTTAGACAAGTTAAGAAGTCGATCTTTGTTAGCCTGTAGTGTAAAATTTAGAAGAACACAAAAATGTCAGTAAACAATATCGAATTTTCATTTAGAACTTCTTCAGGCTTTACTCTAATATACCTATATAACTTTATATATACATATATATTAATGAGGAACATAGGGCTTCAGCCGCACGTTTCCATTGCATTCCCTTCTCCGCCAACCTTCTCACCTGCTCCATGTCACCCTTGGACGACTTACTCGCCGATTCCCGTCCCGGTTCCACTCGCGAGAGAGTCTGGCGTGTGACGTCATTTGCACGGTATTAGATAAACTAAATTATTTTGTTTATTAGGCTTTACAGGATTGATCGTTTAACCGACAAAGCTTGTTTCTAATTGAGTTTGTGGGGTGTGTGAATGCGAGTCACTTTTATTCTTGCATTGTTAAGAATTCTCCGCCGTAAGGTTTCCGAGGTTCCTTCTTTGTATGGAAGTACTACTGATGACTTATATTCCCTATAGTTGGTGATATCATTATCCTCTTAATAATTACCCTGATAAATTATTCAGAAAGTATGTACGGAAACGTAAAACTAAAATAAATAGTGACAGTAGTGGTAGTGACAATGATAATAGTAATATTAATGACGACATGCATGTAAAACATGCACAAGACAAAACCAACAATAAGGAATCTAAATCATCAGTAGTACTTCCATACAGAGAAGGAACCTCGGAAACCTTGTGGTGGGGAATTCTTAACAATGCAGAAATAAAAGTGGCATTCAAATCACCCGCAAACTCAACTGGAAATAAGCTTAGTTGTTTAAAGGATCATTCCTGTAGAGCCAATTAAACAAGACAATCTAGTTTATCTAATGCCCTACGTGAAATGATTGTCAGGTCAAATACATAAGTCAAAGTAGTAGAACAGGTGCAGTCAGACTAGCCGAACATAAAAACCTAGCAGAATCTAGATTAGTTGACCCGAATAAGATAAGAAATCTAGAGAATAGTTCAGTAGCTATAGTACTCACTACAAGTAATTACACACAACCACACAATAGGATGGATTAGATAAAATGACACGCTACATAGGCACAGCATAGTAGCACCTGCTCGGACAGTACAGACACAATCACCGCGTCAAGGTATCAGTGATCGGTTGCACATGTTTCATAGATAATTGAAATTAATATTTAAAAAAAATTAATTAACTGGGTAAATTGTGTATCAATTATCCAAAAGAAAACTTACACTAATATATTTATTAAGAACACGTTTTTTTATCGATTTAATTAAATCAACATTTAATGGTGAATCGTTTGATGAATTTTGATTGGTTAATGAATTCTCAGCATTACCATCACCTGAAGGTCGAACTATTGATTGGAAATCTGAGGCATTATTATTCTTTTCAATATCTATATAGCAAAATTAAATAAAGGTATAGAAAACGGAAATTACTTGCATATAAAAGTCGTAATAGAATAAAGAAACATTAATAATAACGACTTTAGTCTTAACAGTTTTTATATAATGTACAGAATTTTAAGCGGAGTTTATGACACGATATTTTCTCCTCGCATAGGATCTTTTAAAAAAAGACTAATTGACAGTAGATCGTGTCACGGAGTGCTGTCTGATCTGAAACGCAAATCAATCCGCCATTATGATATCTTTCTTCTTTGTCTCTTACGAGAAATACACGCCGACATTTCGTTGAATGACGATTATAAAAATCTCACGATTACATTTTCTTAACCAAGGACACCACCACTCAGGAACGGTCATCTCATGTACTGGAATAAGCTTCCACCCATCGAGGAAAATCCGTGGATTTGAACCCTTACGTCATCCAGTGCTGAAAGTCAGAGACGCTATCACTGAGCTATTTGGGCTCATCTGACTGACTGGTTTCAACATAGAACTTTGCACCGATGTGCAACAGTCCAAGTCGCCACACTCCTTCCATGTAACACACAAAGCAAGAGAAGAAAGTAAAAAGAATTGCAAAATAGCGACAGTAAGCAGAGATATGAGACAAAAGGAATAGTAATGTCGAAGAACAATATAGTTTCATTGGAAATTAAAAGTCACAAGGAGTAGATACATCTGCGCCAGCCATTGAGAGCGATTTTGAGCCATATCACCAATTGTTTCCAGCCTCCCTTGCTGTTTACCGTCCCGAGGACCCCAACCAGTCAAGAAGTCTACACCTTACTAAGTGATTGGCTGGCTTAAACTAACTGTTGTGGATTTCACTGACTGATGAAGCCATGTTCCTTTTGGTTTGACCACCAGTGGCACTTTTCCAACCTGACCTTATGTCAGTTAACATTGACCGACATGTTAAGTAGATAAATGCGAATATGCAGGTTTTAAATGTTTCAAATACTCGCTAGAGTAAACAGATATTATGAATTGTATTGCCAAAATTCTTTAACCGATAGGTCTTGGCACTGTGACGACCCCTACTTGATAGTAGTCTACACATCTCCACGTAGTCAAAGCCAATTGTCAAAGACGTCGTCTTGGTGTGAACACCGCTAATTTTCCCCAATATAATCCTATACCGGCTAATATAGCCCGTCGAGGAGGTGTTAGTGTCTAGGCATGCACAACCCGTATCTTGGACATCAGAATCGATGTAACTTCACAATCTCATCAAATGACCTGCCTTCCTTACGTAACAGTCTACAGCTAATCTCGATATTGCTCACCCTATTATACCATAAAACACAGGAGAAAGAACACAAACATCTGAGAATAAAGATAACTAGCATTCTCATACATCCCACTTTCAGTGTCTGTGCCTCACTGCCATAAAGAAGGACTTCGTTGACTGGTGAACAGTACGGTGTGTCCTTTGATTAATAGCCCGATATCATGTCTACACACTCTCCGACAGATTCTAGAACATAGGCGTTCTTACCGGCGTCTAACAATCATTATATTTCTTGACCTAAAGGCGGCAGTCGATTCTGTCGACCGAGAGGTACTCTGGCGATGCCTGGCTGTAAAAGGAATGCCGAGAAAATACATTGCTCTGATCAAGGCAATCACTCTACTCGAACTCATGCAGTCAACCAGGTGAGGGCTTACGGCGAGTTGTCATCTGAAGAGTGGTGACGACTAGTGGTGTCTGTCAGGAAGGATGCCCATTATCCCCATTTCTATTCAATTTCATCATAGATGTACTAATGGACTTAACCCTAACTCACTTCAGAGACTCAGGGATTGACTTGTTACCATCAAGGAATAATCTCGTTGACGAAGAATGTGCAGACAATATAGACATTCTAGGCGATGACGCTGACAAAATACAGCAGTCTTCTGAACACCTTGAGCTGCAATCTACGAATGTTTGACATGCGATTCGCTCGTGCCGTCAAATGTAAGATGATGTTACAGGACTGGACCACACTGACTCCTAGTTTAGAAATATGGAGTGAAGTGGCAGAACACGTTGACCGCTTCACTTACTCGGGAAGTTGCATCAGCCAGTCCCACTGGGTCGATCGCAGACGAAATCTCAGCACGGATACAGAGGGCTAGTTTCGCATATGCCAGTTTACGTCGTCTCTGGCGTCGACATCATACCTGGCTATTGACCAAAGGGCGTGTGTACTGCTCAACAGTCCGCTCCGTCCTCCTGGCTATTGAGAGTGGAAGACATGAAAGTGAAGGCTAGCCGCCTTTGATCATAGGTGCCTGCGTTCTATCTCCCGTATTAGGTGGTAGGCGTAATAGAGTGAGTAATATTGAGATTAGGCGTTGAGTGCTAGTCAAAGAAGGGAAATCAATCGACATGGCTGTGAAATTACATCGACTGAGATGGTTAGGATATGTGTTACGTATGCCTAGTCATCGCCTCCCTTGACGGGAAATGTTAGCTGATATAGGGTAAGGCTGGAATACAGCTAGCGGCGGTCAAACCAAAACATGGCACCAGTCAATGAAATCTACAACAGCTAGTTTAAGCCACGTAGAAAGGTGTGGCCTTCCTAACTGGTTGGGGTCCTCTGGACGGTAAAAGCCAATGGTTGGAAACAATTGGTTATATGGCTCAAAATCGTTCTCAGTGACAGGTGAAGATGCATCTATTCCTTGTGACTTATGATTTCTGGTGAAACTATATTGTTTTTCGTTATTACAATTCTTCTTTTGTCAAATCCCTGTCTACTGTCTCTATTCTGCATTTCTTTTTACATTCTTCTCTTGGTTTGTGTTCTACATGGAGGGAGTGTGGTGTCTTGAACTGCCGCACATCGGTGCAAAGTTCTATGTCGAAAACATACAGACAGATGTCTACGCTAGAGGGAATGTAAGTTGGCAAGTGTGATCTCATATTATCATGTTTAATTTGTTACCTTCTTGATTTGTTTAACTTAATGTTATTCATTATAGAGTCAGTCAATGAATAATTAATTACTATTATGTTGAATCATTGGAGAAGACCGGCAGACAACCCTGAACGTAGGTTTCATATCTATTGGCACTCGTCAGTAAGCCATATTTGTAATCCTTAAAGAATCGATGTTACCCCTCCTGAAGATTTAAATCATTATCCCCAGGTGCCATAGTAAGAAACTTGACCTTTAAACTATTCCGGCTTACGAATGACAGAATTCAGAAAAACTTTATAAAAAATGGAAATTCCTTTGAAAGTCTTAAATCTAAATCAATAAACATTAATATAGGCATAAAAATGTTTTATAGAGAGAAAATTCTGATCTATGTCACCAACATTAGCCATTGTTTCTCAGCATCTCAGTATCGTTGTTCCCATGGGTTCCGTGTGGAACATAAGTCTTCAACAACACATCTTCACTTTGTCCTATTACCTGTGATCCTCTTTAGTTGACCTATCTATTACCTACGGTCTCCGACCTCCTTCATGTCACCTACGCCAGTCGAACTAGTCGTTTTCCATTCAAGTTCTACTCAAGAGTCAACATGGCGAGTGATGTCATTCGACAGTCTCCTCAGAGTTTGTCCGATCAATCTCTATTTTCTTCAGCATACACCAAAAGTTATGTGGCTCAAACTGGCAGTCATAAACTTCATGGATTGATACTACGTTTTGCTTCAAACTCCTTCGCCCCTAACTCAACTCCAAGTCTACCTTATGTCAAGGAGACAGTTGGCTTGTTTAGCGTAAAACAGGTATGCTAGCCGTGTCAACCAATGACAGTAAACCCATTTGAAATCAATTCAATTAGATACACCCTAAAAAAACAGGAGATA
Source organism: Trichobilharzia szidati (assembly GCA_944472155.2). Classification (NCBI taxonomy): domain Eukaryota; kingdom Metazoa; phylum Platyhelminthes; class Trematoda; order Strigeidida; family Schistosomatidae; genus Trichobilharzia; species Trichobilharzia szidati. The sequence continues at coordinate 193,475,673 of OX235271.1, forward strand.
GTAAATTAACAATTAAAATGGTGATAAAGTTTACTTTATTAGATATTGCGATTACATACATAGCCAGACAATTGTTAATTTTATTTTATTTTTTAATATTCCCATAGGGTAGTGAGAGGAGCATAGGGCTTCAACAACACATCTCCACATTGTTCTTTTTTCTGCCGTCCTCTTCAGCTGGCTAGCCATACGATTGTCCATAATCTCTCATCTCCTTCCCCAACTAACACGATCTCCTTTATGTCATCCTCGCATCAACCACCCACTCGTCACTTCCCATTCGGATTCCACTCGCGCAATGGCATACATTGTGTGCGATGACATTCGGCGGATTCTTCATCGTAAGTCCGATCCATGTCTATTTTTCCCTACATATTTGTTGAGCAGTCGGGTCTTGGTTGGTATGTTGCCAGACAGACAGAGTTTCTTCTTGCTAATTCTTTCTCGCTGACTGGCTGGCCATTTGATCTTCAGTATGGAGCCAGACGGCGAAGGTGGTGTTGGAAATGCTTTTCATGATGCGCACCTTAAGTTTCTGACCCGAATAGAAGAAGTGACTGACTAACTCAACATTTGTGTTGAACAGAATCCGAACGAATCTTGTTCTTTATGCTGGCTGAGTGCAGTGCAGAAGATTAACAAACTGCTTTCTGGTTGATGAAGGCGTATCTTATCTTTCCGATTCTCGCCAGCTTTGACATCTTCATCCATTCCAGCTGCCTGTAGTTGAAACGATGCTTACTGCCTAGATAAGTGGAGGAAGTAACCTCTGTCATATCTCTCCTTCTGATGGTGATTGATGCTGGTTGTTGTTACTATTGCTGTTGGTTGGTTGGCTGTCTTCAATAGCTCCATCTACTCTATGTTCACCTAGAGTCCCGTCTTCACTGCCTACCTTTTTAGCCAGTTTGTTGGTTTTCGCCTACCTCTAAGTCTTCGAGTTTGTGTAACATTAAACACAAATCATCCACACACGAAATCCAGATCTCCGACAGTCTTCTTATCGGTGGCCCAGCGTATTCCTGTCTTCTCACTCCCAATTCACAGTCTGACGCATAATCCAATCCACCACAATTAGGAATGTTATCGGTGATAAAAGGCAACCACTCTTGTCTTACTCCTGTCACCACTTCAAACGCCCTGCTGAGTTTTCTGTTGTGGATCAACTGACACATAGCACTGTCATGCAACTGTTGATATCACTTTAATTACAACATCAATGCATTACTGATGAAATAAGAAGTACGCAAGAGTTAACCTACGATATATGATAAATAGATATATAAATAAAGCGATAACAGGTTGTCGGTTTGTCACTCTACTACACAACAGCCTCTAAGATACCAATCATCTGAATAGGGAGTAGTATTGTGGTGAGAGCTGACTGCTAGCCAGAGCTGGTAGACAGTAATTGACGTCAATGTTTATGTCCCCAATATTGGTGGTGGGAAAATGAGAACAAAGGCTTTCCGTAGGCGGATACAGTTAGCATATGGATGATCTGACACAGCCACAAAGAGATGCAAGGTTAACTTTCTGTGAGAAACAACCAATCAAAAGACTGTATTTTCTACTAACAATAATCTACAACAATGTACATTAAAATCTATAAATATGTGTTGATTTTCCTTAATAAACGATCTGTTGCCTGACCCTTGTCTTCTGTTGTTACAGTATGACTACTAACTACTCAAGTTAATAAACACACTTACCTGATGATTCGGTCAATTGTTCACCTTTAACAGGATACTGACTTGATGATGATTGTGATAGATGCGGGGATGAAATTGAAGATGCACTTGTTACAACAGGTTGAATTGTTTCATTGTCAATTGATGAAGATTTAGTTAGACTGGAGATATGATTAAGTGTTGTCTGTTTAGTTGCACTACAAAGAGAGAGGAAGAAGACATAATAATATCATAGTTTCATAGATTATAAATATTTTAGGATATTCCCTGAGATGATGCATTAAGCAGCTGTAGAACAAAAGCAGTTTTTTATCAAGTGGTTCTGCATGCATATCTCGAAACGACTTCAATTACAAAAAGTGGCCACTAATAAATGCGCGTCGGTGACAGAGTGGTAGGATGCTCGCCAAACACGCCTCACGTGGTTCACGGTTCGATCCCCGGCTGTCAATGCACTCCCTTTCCTAAGACTAGTAAAGAGAGAAGGTTGGGCATGAGGCAGGCTATCAAACCCATCCTGTAAAAAAAATAATCACAATTGCTATCGAAACTTCAAGCTTCTAGCTTGAAGCCCCGTATGTTCCACTGGTAACGTAAAAGAATAAAAAAACACTGAAAAGTGATTAATCGTTATTATTATTATTAACTTTTTGCAAGTTTTGAGTATACAACAGGGTTTAAAAGGCACGTTTTCATAGCACTCAGTTCTATCATCATTTTATGCTGGTGTGACAACTAACAAGAAGCTTATATTTACGCTTCCAAGGTAAACACAAAGAAAACCACCTTACCTTTTATAAAAAGCATTTCAAAAATCACTGTAAGACTGGTCAAACCTTTAGGAATTGATGCAGCACACAAACCAACAAAATCACTTCACCTCTCAACTAACTGGCTCAACGTCAACCAAAAGACTCAACAACGAAAGAAGGTAGAACCAAAATCATCTACAAAATAAATTGTAACAACTGAGAAAAACACTACATTGGCCAAAGTGGATGACATCCCCTTCATCTTCGTATCCATGATCATAAACTAGCCTTCAAAAGACATGACATCCACTCTCTCGCTCATATCGCTGCATACAGACAACTACGGACATCAATTCGATTGGTAAGACATTTAAATATTAAGCAGCGGAAACACCAAGAATGTCAGAGAATTTTCGGAAGTCTGCTATTTCAGTGAATCGGTAATTAACAGGCACATTGACATGGATAAGATTTACCAATCCGAAAGTCAAACTTCAGGTGGGGATTTTCCCTAGTAGGGCAATGAAAGCTTCGCAAGCAGAACCATTCGGGAAGTTGTGACCAGTGAGTGGAGTACGGCAGGTTGGGTGTGAGGTCAAATTACTCGACCCGAATGACATTAGCTAGTGGTTGCGCTATGTCGTGAATTGAAAGAAGTAGGAATTCAAGGTTTGTCCATTGGATCGGGCCCCAGTGGCTACTTAATGGTCTACGAGGTGTTCGCCTTGTAACCAGAAGGTCCTGGGGGCGAACCCCTGTGGTAGGTGTTTACTGCTGAGGAGTCCCAAACCAGAAAGGAACAGCCGGCTGTCCCGTACTCCCAGGTGGTTTTCTAATGATCACCTAGACGATGTCAGCTCATCACGAAATCCTGTAACCAACTAATCAAATTTCATATTAGGTTGTTCATTAGATGTATCACACAGTGAAATAGTATTGGTATTTACTGGATGACGTTTCGAACACAATTCACTTATTGTTCATAATCATTTCATCAATTATATTCATACGACTTCGAAACTTGGGTCTGATAGTTTTCTTTGTTCTCTCCTATATATCTTCGTAGGGATAGTAGAGTTTTCCAGATATCTGGGTGGACAGGTGTTGAATCATTCCTATTACACGTATTCTCTCTCAGTTAATTCGATAAACAAAGCTTCCGTTATCAATCTCTCCTTCCACCCTGCTGTTACATCAGATTTTAAAACTGCCATCCTATCCCATACATCCTATTGTATGGCTATGTGTAATTGCATGTAGTGCTATCTACGGTTGAACTATTCTCCAGATTTCTTATCTTATTTGCGTCAATCCATCTAGATTTTGCTAAGTTTTTATGTTCAGCTAGTCTGACTGCCCCTGTTCTACTAGTTTGATCTATGTATTTGACCTGACAATCATTGCAGGCAGGGTATTAGATAAACTAAATTGTTTTGCTTTAAAGGCTCCACAAGATTGACACTTTAACCGACAAAGCTTGTTTCTAATTGGGTTTTTGGTTGGTTTGAATGCCAGCCACTTTTATTATTGCCTGCCTTGTTAAGAATTCTCCGGCATGAGGTGGTTTGCGAGGTTTCTTCTTTGTATGGAAGTGTAGGAGGAGATTGATAACGGATGCTTTGTTTATCGAATCGACTGCAAATACGTTTAATAGGAATGATGCAACATCTATCCACCCAGATATCTGGAAAACTGTACTACCACGTCTACGACGACAAACAGGAGAGAACAAAGAAAACTATAAAACTCAAGTTTCGAAGTCGTGTGATTATAATTGGCGATATGATTATGAACAATAAGTGAATTGTGTTCGAAACTGTGTCATCCAGTAAATAATAATACTGTTTCACTGACTGTGATATATCCATCTAATAAACAAACTAATATAGTATTACTTACTACCACAGTGTCCAAGTTTTACACAAATAATAATACAACCAATCAAATCAGCTATAGGCCAATACTTGAATAACAAACATGTTATTATAACAATTGAATCAAATTCATCCCCATTTAGCACTGGAAAACAAACTTACTTCTGACCTCTACTGGACAGCACAGATGATAATAAAAAACTTTGTGAACTGATCAGCTTGTAGAGATCACTTGTCTCACTTAAACCAGATGTTTGACTACTAATCAATGAATTGATCAAAGACGATGTTAATAAAGCTTTTAATTCCGCCTTTAACGTGTCAGATATACACGATTCAGAAGAAGACTGAGGTTTATTCTCTGATGAATTTGACACACTGGCAGGTTTTGTCGATTCAATAGACGATGGTGAAGTAATCGATGCTGGTGATGGTGATGTCGACGACAAGCGGGATGATGATGATACCGGTGAAGTTATTTGTGGTTGGGATAAAATATTGGCAGGTGTAGTATTCACGAAACTCTCCAATTGGACTGCTGATGATGATGAAGTGCACGGTGGTGGAGGCGGCGGCGTCAGCGGAGGAGGAGTAGGGAGATTTAATTGTCTGGGTGATTTCGATGGATCTTCGTATGCTTCATTGGATATGTGAAGATTATTACTTGGTTCATATGATTTCTTGGAGAAACCAGTGTCATCAACTGAATTGAAATAAAGAAGTTGAAAACAGTAAAATTATGAATTACAATTATGCGCTATGTCGTGAATTGGCAGAAGTTACAATTCATGGGCTATTGGATCGGGTCCCAGTGGCTACTTAATGGTCTACGAGGTGTTCACCTTGTAACCAGAAGGCCCTGGGTTCGAATCCCGGTGGGTGCGTGCTGATGAATAGTCCCGAACTAGGACGAAACAGCTGTCCAATACTCCCAGGTGGTTTTCCAATGGTTCTCTAATTGATGTCAGCTCATGATGAAATTCTGTAACCAATCAAATCCCTACAAACCAACACTTGAATTACAATTTAACCGGCTGATGCATATTTTGATTGTTTTTTTACTAATCCAATAAATTCGGAGTGGAATAGACAGATAAGGTGAATCGGCAAACGCCACACCAGCCTTCGGGCTCAGTGTAAAATGTGAGACAGTGATCTGCATTCTGCCCGAAAGTTTCTGCAACTGACTGTAAGGTTAAAATTACCCGGCTATGGTTATGCTTGGAACCCTTAGTGGATAGGCACCATGAATGGAAACCCACTATGTACACAGAGCTAGTAGCAACAAACAACTTACTGGCATCAACTCAGAGACCTATGATTTAGAAAGCAGGGGAATTTAATGAAACATATATGTAGCATTCCTGCATTCCATCAGCGCCAACGGGTTGATCTCCGACGAAATCTCAGCGCGAATACAGAGGGCTAGGTTCGCATTCGCCAGTTTACGCCATCTCTGACTTAATAGACGTGATATCCGACTATCGACCAAAGGGCGTGTACTGCTCAACAGTCCGCTCCGTCCTCCTTTATGGCTGTGAGACCTGGCCATTGAGAGCAGAAGACATGAAAAGATTAGCTGTCTTCGATCATAGGTGTCTGCGTTCTATCTCTCGCGTGAAGTGGTATAATAAGGTGAGCAATATTGAAGTTAGGCGTCGAGTGCTAGGTAAGGCGGGGAAATCAATCGACAAAACTGTGAAATTACATCGACTGAGATGGTTAGGACATGTGTTACACATGCATGCCTAGTCATTGCCTTCCTCGACAATGGGCAGTGTTAGTTGATATAGGGCCAGGTTGGAAAAGAGCTAGCGGTGGTCAAACCAAAACATGGCATCAGTCAATGAAATCCACAACAGTTAGTCTAAGCCACGTAGGGAGGTGTAGACTTCCTGGTTGGGGTCCTCGGGACGGTAAAAACCAATGTTTGGAAACAATTGGTGATATGGCTTAAAATCGTTCTCAATGGCTGGTGAAGATGCATCTACTCCTTGTGACTTATGATTTCCAATGAAAATGTTTTGTTCTTCGCTATTACTATTCCTTTGTCTCACACCTCTGTTTACTGTCTCTGATATGCATTTCTTCTACTTTCTTCTCTTCCTTTGTGTGCTACATAGTGGGAGTGTGGCGACTTGAACTGCCGCACATATATGAAATGTTCTATGTCGAAAACCGACCGACCGAAAATGACTTTACAATGTTCTGACATGTCCTACGAGTCAAACACCATTGAAATCACCAAAAGCAGTCATCCGCGTACTTTCTGCACCTGGTCTGTTCTCCTTGTTGTGGTCGACGGAAATCTGAAAATAAATTGACAAAATTGAGAAATACCAAAGGGGAACGTCGTCGTTTTCTTACTCTCTTTTCTTTTCAGTCTGTCACGACTGTTGTGGAACCAACGTTGAGTGGAAAGCATGACGGCTTCCACTGTGCTACGTCGTTTATCAGCAGTGCCTTGTTGGTGGAAACTGTTAATGGTTCCTGAAAACTACAATGAGAGCAAAATTCACTTGCCGATTTCAAGGTTACACTTTACTACAGCGAATCGTTCACTGACAAAAGTCGACTGGAATTCCCATTGGCAATTGAAGAAGAGTTCAATCAACTGGAGGCGTCAATTAAAACTCCGAAATCTAGGGATTCCTTCAAGGCATGACCTTTGAAGTTTAAGTAGCAGTGTTATCGCTTTTATATGATGAGGTCGATAACCTCTAGCCTAACGTTCCCGGATTTACAACGGGCTAGGTGAGGTTTAAGAGTATGTCAGCTAGGAGTTGAAAACAGACCGCATGGGTGGTTGAACAGAATCCTACAACTGAACCACAGATCCACTAAGAGTGAGTCGTCAGCCAGCAATCGATCCCGGATATCCCACGTGGTTGATTACTTAATTGTTTAACGTAAGAGAAGAATTCAAGCTCTGTGTAACAGAATAAAACTCCATATTAGATTATCATAATTATTATTGTTCCCTTGGGTTCCTAGTGGAACATAGGGCTTCAACTACACGTCTCCACTTGCTTCTCTCTTCTGCTGTACTTTTCATTTGCATCCATGTTAGTCCATACTGTTTCAACTATTCTTCACACGATCTCCCCCATGTCACCCTTCGACGTCCCACTACTCGCCGCTTCCCTCAGCTCAGCCAGTGTCCAATCCATCTCCACTTTCTCCTGCATATTTGTTGAACGATTGGTTCTTGTTTCGTTTGTTCCCATAGTTTCTTGTTGGTCTTTCTTTCTTTCCGGCCATCTGATCTTCAGTGTAGAGCGAAGATAGTTGTTGTCGATAAAGGTGTGCAACAGGCTGCTTTTAATATTCTTTGTGACCCGCCAAGTTTCTGATCCGTATAGAAGAACTGACCGACTTGACGTCGTTTGTATTGAAAATCCGAATCACTTTGTTGTTGACGCAGGCTGAGTTGAGTGACGAAGATTTCCAGATTGGTTTCAGGTTGATGAATGTGTTTCTCGCCTTCCCGATTCTCGATTTGACATCCTCGTCCGTTTCTCCTGTAGTTGAGACAATGCTCCCCAGATAAGTGAATGAAGTAACCTCTTTGAAATCCCTCCCGTTGATGGTGATTGGCGGTGGATGTTGCTGCTGCTGTTGTTGTTGTTGTTGGTTGGTTGATTATTTTCATAATCTCCGTCTTGTCTATGTTCACCTGGAGTCCTGTCTTTGCTGCTTCTTCGACCACTTTGTCGGTTTTCGCTTGTAAGTCTTCGATTTTGTGTGACATCAAACATAAATCATCCACGCGCGAAATCCAGGTCTTCTAGGTTCTTCACGTCGGTCCAGGATATCCCTGTCTTCTCGTATCCCACTGTCTGACGCGTAATCCAGTCCACCACAATTAGGAATATCATTGGTGATAATAAGCACCCTTGTCTGACTCCTGTGTTTACTCCAAACGCCTCGCTGAGTTTTCCGTTGTGGACCAATTGACATGTGCCGTTGTCGTACAGCTGTTGAATAAGGTTGATGAATATTTGGGGTACGGCGTATTACTTGTTAAATAGGGAAGATATAGGTATTAATGACTGAATGATTTTTCAACCACAACTGTGTATTACTCATAATAATACCAGATTGCGTGTCATTTTGATCCAACCTGTTGGATATTTGTTCGATGAAGGAAGATTCGGTGATTCACCTCTCCCTCTCTCTGTCTCTCCGCCTAAATATATTACTTTTTAATACTTCCACCCTATTCCACACCATTCTGTGACTATATAAAAATGTCTGTCTGTCTGTTTTCGACATAGAACTTTGCACCGATGTGCGGCACTTTGAGTCGCCACACTCCCTCCAATTAGCACACAGAGCAAGAGAAGAAAGTAGAAGAAATGCAAAATAGAGACAGAAAACAGAGATATGAAGCAAAAAGAATAGTTATATGGAAGAACAATACGGTTTTATTGGGTTTTATAAGTCACAAGGAGTGGATGCACCTGCGCTAGCCACTAAGAACGATTTTGAGACATTTCACCGATTGTCTCCAGCCACTGGTTCTTATAATCTCGAGGACCCCAACCAGGAAATCTACACCATCCTATGTGGCTCGCTGGATAAAACTAACTGTTGTGGATTTCATTGAATGGTGAAGCCATGTTTTAGTTTGACCACCACTGGTTCCTTTCCAACCTCATCTATCCTATGTCAGCTAACACTGCCCACTGTCGACAAAGGCGACGCCTAGGCATGCGGAACACATGTTCTAACCATCTCTCTCAGTTGATGTAACTTCGCAGCCTCGTCGATTGATTTCCTCTCCTTACTTAGCACTCGACCGATGCCTAAACTCAATATTGCTCACCTTATTACACCTACCACTTCACACGGGAAACAGAACGCAGGCACCTATGATCGAAGACAGCTAGCTGGCCTTTTTACGTCTTCCACCCTCGATGACCATGTCTCGCTCACAGCCATCACGGAGGACGGAGCGGACTGCTGGGCAGTACATCGACCCTTTGGTCGACAGCCAGCCGGATGTCACGTCCACTAAGCCAGAGATGGCGAAAACCGGCATATGCGAAACTAGCTTTCTGTGTCCATGCTGAGATTTCGTCTGCGATCAACCCAGTGGGACTGGCTGATGCAACTTCTCAAATAAGTGAAGTGGTCAACGTGCTCTACCGCCTCACCACCTATTTCTAAGCTGCATGTCCTGTATGTTGTAAGTCAACAAGATTATTCCCTGACGGTCAGAAGTCTATCCCTGAGTCTCTGAAGTCACTTAGGGAAACAGGTGGTAAAAAACAAATGATAAGCGAAACAATCTCCGAGAAAAATGGCACCATAATTAGCTCCCAGGATAGACGTCTGGAGCGCTGGAAAGAACACTATGAGGAGCAGTTTAATTGGCCCACAGCCACACTTAACCTACCGGACATCCAACACCTCCCTGAATGGGAGATAGACACAGGTCCTCCGTCCTTAACCGAGGTTACTAAAGCTGTCACCAGTCTGAAGTTAGGCAAAGCAGCGGGACCTGATGGATTGACTCCAGAGGTATTTAAGTACGGAGGCAACAGTTTACTGTCTGCGTTAACGGAGGTTCTAGGCAGCGTCTGGAAATCAGAGGAAGTCCCATCGGGTTGGTGTAAGTCACTGATCATCCCGATATACAAGAAGGGGGACAAGTCGTCTTGTGATAATCACAGAGGGATTAGCTTGACTAATATAGTATCTAAAATCCTAGGCTCAATAATACTGCGTAGATTAAGTGGTGCTCGGGAGACACAAACACGAGAAAACCAGGCAGGTTTTAGGCCAGGTAGAGGGTGTATTGATCACATCTTCACCTTTCGACAGATTCTAGAACATAGGCATTCCTACCGGCGTCCGACAATCATTATATTTCTTGACCTAAAGGCGGCATTCGATTCTGTCGACCGGGAGGTTCTCTGGCGATGCTTGGCTGTAAAGGGAATGCCAAGAAAATACATTGCACTGATTAAGGCACTCTACTCGTACTCATGCAGCCAGGTGAGGGCTTATGGCGAGTTGTCATCTGAAGTGGTGACGACTAGTGGCGTCCGTCAAGGATGCCCATTATCCCCATTCCTATTCAACTTCATCATAGATGTACTAATGGACTTAACCCTAACTCACTTCAGCGACTCAGGGATTGACTTGCTACCAGGGAAGAATCTCGTTGACTTAGAATATGCGGACGATATAGTCCTTCTAGGCGAGGACTCTGACAAAATGCAGAGTCTACTGAACACCCTGAGCAACAATCTCCGCATGTTTGGCATGCGATTCGCCCCTATAAAATGTAAGATGATGCTGCAGGATTGGACTTCATCGACCCCTAGATTAGAAATAGGAAGTGAAGTGGTAGAACACGTTGACCGCTTCACTTACTTGGGAAGTACCATCAGCCCCAACGGGTTGATCTCTGACGAAATCTCAGCACGAATACAGAGGGCTAGGTTCGCATTCGCCAGTTTTCGCCGTCTCTGGCGTAGACGCGATATCCGACTATCGACCAAAGGGCGTGTGTACTGCTCAACAGTCCGCTCCGTCCTCCTTTATGGCTGTGAGACCTGGCCATTGAGAGCAGAAGACATGAAAAGATTATCTGTCTTCGATCATAGGTGTCTGCGTTCTATCTCCCGCGTGAAGTGGTATAATAAGGTGAGCAATATTGAGGTTAGGCATCGGTCGAGTGCTAGGTAAGGAGGGGAAATCAATCGACGAGACTGTGAAATTACTTCGACTGAGATGGTTAGGACACGTGCTACGTATGCCTAGTCATCGCCTTCCTCGACTGACGGGCGATGTTAGCTGATGTAGGGTCAGGCTGGAAAAGAGCTAGCGGTGGTCAAACCAAAACATGGCACCAGTCAATGAAATCCACAACAGTTAGTCTAAGCCACGTAGGAAGATGTAGACTTCCTGGTTGGGGCCCTCGGGATGGTAAAAACCAATGGTTGGAAGCAATTGGTGACATGGCTAGCTCAAAATCGTTCTCAGTCATGGCGCAGATGCATCGACTCCTTGTGACTTATGATTTCCAATTAAACTTTTGTTCTTCGTTATTACTATTCCTTTGTCTCACACCTCTGTTTACTGTCTATATTATGCATTTCTTCTACTTTCTTCTCTTGCTTTGCGTGCTACATAGATTGTGGCGACTTGAACTGCCGCACATATGTGCAAAGTTCTATGTCGAAAACCGACCGACCGACCGACTTAGGGTTAAGTCCATTAGTACATCTATAATGAAATTGAATAGAAATGGGGATAGTGGGCATCCTTCCTGACGGACACCACTAGTTGTCACCAGTTCAGATGACAACTCACCGTAAGCTCTCACTTGGCTGACTGCATGAGTTCGAGTAGAGTGTAATTTCTCGGCATTCCCTTTACAGCCAAGCATCGCCAGAATACCTCTCGGTTGACAGAATCGACTGCCGCCTTTAGGTCAAGAAATATAACGATCATTGCCTACATTCCGTTCCAGAATCTGTCGAAGGGTGAAGATATGATCAATACATCCTCTTCCTGATCTAAAGCCTGTCTGGTTCTCTCGTGCTTGTTCCTCCCGTAGACCGCTAAGTCTACGCATTATTATTGAGCCTAAGACTTAAGATCCCATAAAAATGCTTTGCAATGCCCCAGATTTTCTATAGATTACTTCGGAGGGTCAATTGTACAAGGTCTACTTACACTTCTCTGTTCCAATAACCGAAATGACTAACGCCAATCTACTAGTTTGACTGATCTATTGTAATTCACCTCACTAACAGTCAGCATTACATGGTATTTGGTAAATTATATATTATATATTTTTCTTCATTGGATCTATTGAATCCTTAATTTTCAAGTATTGGTTTTTTATGGATTATGTTTGATTGGTTGGAGGGTTTCATCATGAGCTGACATCAGTTAGAGAACCATTGAAAAACCAGCTGGGAGTACTGGATAGTTGTTTCGTCAGCCTAGTTTGGGGCTCTTCATCAGTACGCACGCATCAACTGGAGTCAAAACCCAGGACCTTCGGGTTACAAGGCTGGCGAGCTCGTAGACCATTAAGCCACTGGGAACCGATCCAATAGCCAGCCCATGAATTCCAACTTTATTGGAGAAATTTTATCGCTAAATGAGTTTGTCAGCTCAAATGCCACTACTACTATTGGACGCAATGAGTAGTGATTGCGGGTAAAATGAAATATTTAATTTGCAGTACGTATCAGAGTTCATCAGTTCAAATTCTACCGCCACACAATTTCTCATTTTGTAAACACAAAGGAAAGAAACAAAAATCAATTTCCAGCTTACCTGACTGCAAATCATCCATACAAGGGGAAGCTTCAAGGCTGATGAGAGGATTTAATGTTTTATCTTCTAAATGAGTAACAACATCATCGGCAATAATCATCTCATTATTATTAGAATGATATAACTCGTCTTGATCACTTTCACTGCAATGAGGTTTTTCATATTTATTTGATGAAGTAACAATTGGAGTTGATTGTGTCACCGTAGACGATTCATAAGCACTTTTATTTTTTTGTAAAGAAGGCTAAAAGAGAAAGGAAAAAAAGAATATGATGAAGAGTGATAGTTTTATACTTATTATCATTATTACTACTACTGCCTTGCGTTCCGAGTGGAACATAGGGCTTCAACAACACATCTCCACTCTCTCCTATTCTCTGCTCTCTTCTTGAACCAGGTCCACGACTACCCATAATCTCTCATCTCTACCTCCAACTAACATGATCTCCTCCATATCACCGTCGCACCATACACCCACTCATCGCTTCCCATTGGGATTCCACTTGGGCGATGGCTTGCACTGAGCGCGATGCGGTTCGACGGCCTCTTCAACGTATGCCCGATCAATCCATCTCCATTTTCTCCCACATAATTATTGGTTTGTTCCCAGTCACAGTTTCTTGTTGCTAATTATTTCTGGCCGGCTGGCTGGCTATTCGATCTTCACCATGGAGCCGGCCAGCGAAGGTGGCAAGTGTGGCTAAAAGTTTGTAACTTGTTGGAAATGCTTTACGTGATCGGCAGTACAAGTTCCTGAACCGTATAAAAGAACTGACTGACTTACCATAGGTGTCGAAAATACGAATCTCGTTCTTTATGCTGACTGAGTGTAGAAGGTTTCTAAACTGGCTTCAGGTTGATGAAAGCGTATCTTGCCTTTCCGATTCTCGCCAGCTTTGACATTTTCATCCGTTCCGACCGCATGTGGCTGAAATGATGCTTACTGCCTTGACAAGTGGAGGGAGTAACCTCTGTCAAATCTCTCACATTGGTGGTGATTGGTGCTGGTTGTCTTCGTTAGCTCTGTCTTCTCTATGTTCACGTGAAGTCCTGTCTTCCCTGACTGCTTCTTCAGATAGTTTGTTGGTTGTCGCCTGTAAGTCTTTGAGTTTCTTTGACAATAAGCATAAATCATCTACACACGATATCCAGATCTTCTAGAGTCTTGTTATCGGTTGCCCAGCGTATTCCTGTCTTCTCACTCCCAATGCACACTGTGATGCATAATTTAGTCCACCACAATTAAGACTATCATCGGTGATAATAGAGAGGCGACCTTTCCTTACTCCTGTGTTTACTTCGAACGCCCCGCTGAGTTTTCCGTTGCGTATCACCTGACACGTGGCATTGTCATATAGCCAGCTGTTGAATAAGGTCGATAAAGATTTGGGCATTGCACTCAGTAATGTTGAAGTAGTTCCCAAATTACTTCTCGGTCAACGCTGTTTGTTGAAGGCCTTTTCGAAGTCGATGATGCTAAGGTACAGGTTTGACTGTCAGTCTATGCTTTGTTCTGTGATGACGATGCGTAGAGTTGCAATTTATTCAGCACATGATCTACTTACAACTCACGATCTACTACTCATGATCTACTCTAATTACTCACCATTTTTTCTTATCATGAATGGTTGCACCAAAAATCACTGATGGATATGGAAGCCGTTAACAAGATGTATGAGAAAGTGTATTCACCAAGTTACTCATCGAAAAATCATCTGTACAGGGTCAAAACAACACTTTATAATTTCACATTACTTCCACAAATAGATCCATTCGTCACTTATTTCAAATCAGAGACATATCTAATTAACGTCTCAAGATACTAAGTCACACAACATCTCCCAAAAACTATCTACGGAGTAAATAAGCACCGATATACACTAAGTCAACACAACTATTTTTCATTTCGTGGAATCACATCGTGAAATCACTACCGTAACTACTCCAATAATGCCAAGACTAAAAATAGTGGACATTCGTAATACATGTAAAAGCGCTAATGAAAGAAGCATTCGAAGATGATATCAATTACTGAAACACCTCCCTAAGTGGCTGGCAGGCTCCAACTAACTGTTGTGGATTTCATTGACTGAGGAAGCCATCTTTTCGTTTGACCGCCGCTTACTCTTTTCTAACCTGACCCTGTGTCATCTAACATTGACCGTCGGTAGCGGAAGGCGATGGCTAGGATGCAAGAGTAACACATGTCATAACCATCTCACTCAATCGGTGTAACTTCACAGTCTCGTCTATTGATTTCCCCTCTTTACCTAGCATTCGACCGATGCCTAACCTCAATATTGCTCACCCTATTATACCAGTTCACACAGGAGATAAAACGCAAGCACCAATTATCAAAAACAGCTAGCCGGCCAGACTTTTCACGTTCTCCACTTTCAATGGCGATGTCTCATTCACAAACACAAAGAAAGACAGAACCAACTTCTGTGCATTACACACGCCGGACATCACGTCTACTAAGTCAGAGATGAAATAAGTTGTCAAATATCAAACAACCCTACTGTGTTCATGCTTAGATTTCGTCTGCGATCAACCCAGTGGGACTGGCTGATGCAACTTCTCAAATAAGTGAAGTGGTCAACACGTCCCGCCAACCACTTCACTCCCTATTTCTAAGCTAGGAGTGAGTCAATGTAGTCCAGTCCTGTACCATCATCTGACATTTGACAGAGGGAACGAATCGCATGCCAAACATTCGAAGATTGCAGCTCAAGGTGTTCATAAAACTCTGCTGTATTTTGTTCTGCATATTCTAAGTCAACAAGATTATTCCCTGAGTCTCTGAAGTCAGCCAGTTAGGGTTAAGTCCATTAGTACATCTATGATGAAATTGAATAAAAAATGGGAATAGTGTTCATCCCTATCGAATCTCACTAGTTGTCACCAGTTCAGATGACAACTCGCTGTAAGTTCTCACCTAGCTGACTGCATGAATTCGAGTAGAGTGAGTGCCTTGATCAGTGTACTTCGATGTCAGTTCGTTAGCTTACCTGAAATCAACAAAATCCCCCCCCCCGCAAAAAAACCATCAGTTTATCTTACCTTCATTAAACATTCATCACCATGGATTTGTTGTCCGTCAGATAAAGATTCCAATGAGGTAGTCATTGAAGCAACACCGACCGCCTGTTTTGAAACCTTCACAGAAGATGATGATGACGATGATGATGACGACAGTGGTGCTGGTGAAGCTGACGAAGAATACTTTGAGTCTTTCTTGTCATCACCAACTTGATCATATGAATATAAAGATGATTGTTCTGGTAACGATGTGATTATAGCCTTACGTTTTAATATTTCAGCTTTTTGTGCATTAACAAGACAACGAGCACGTTCAGCTAGAATACCGGTGATAGGCTGTGAAATATGATACTTCACTAGAGTTGATGAAACCGTCTTTCCAGTGTTTATATCTAACGCGTCTTGACCAGTTTGCATAGAATCAAAAGATGATGCCTATTGAATGTTGAACAACAAAAGAAAAACAAAATGAAAATACAATTAGTTTACATGCAGGTAAACTTGACTGATAGAATTAAAATCGTGGAAAATACCCATCGGAACACTGGTTTGCCTAAAAAGGACTATGCCACAATTCGTAGAATGCTGAAGACTGTCAGTAGGATGAGTGGTGTCCCAGTGGACTACATAGTTAACGTCGTTGTCGATAGGCACTTGAATT
Organism: Trichobilharzia szidati; assembly: GCA_944472155.2. Taxonomy (NCBI): domain Eukaryota; kingdom Metazoa; phylum Platyhelminthes; class Trematoda; order Strigeidida; family Schistosomatidae; genus Trichobilharzia; species Trichobilharzia szidati. Next base: position 193,491,997 of record OX235271.1, read on the forward strand.
CGTGCAGTAAATTTGCTAAAGGGACTTTGTCTGACTTGGAGCATCCACTTCACCCCCAGCTTTCACCTTGCATCTCCTCAGGTAGAACAAGAAGTAACTTCAGAAAACTGTATGCTCGCACGTCTGAGTATAAAAATTCTATGATACCATACTTGGCACGTATTCCATGTGATGAAAATAGCGTCAGGTAAGAATTGACTAACCTTTTTTCATCTAGTAAATAAACAATCTCCTCCATCCATCTTTATATACCTTCAAGTTTTACTTTTATTATTTCTATTATATTTATGGTCCTGTTGATTCTTTGTTTTCACTTTCATAACTGCAAACACCAACTTATCTCTATGACTGCTGTAATCTTTCTTTTTTCCCTCACCATATCATGTAAAGAGAATATTATATTCAATATTTTTAAACATGCTAGGATTTGTATACCGCATCGACAATACTGTGTGAAACAAACCCACGGCAATTTCCACTTGTATTATTATCATTAGCTTAGCTGCTATCATTATTATTATTTCCATTTTATATGCTGGATGTTTTTTTTGACATTACCCCTATTGTAAATGTTGAAAATTTTCTGTGTGACTAATTTCTATTTATAATTTGAGGAAATTAGATGGAATATTGTGATTAATGCTGAAAATTCCATTCTGTATCACAAGTACTGTTTTTGGAATAAAGTAAATTATTATTATTATTATTATTATTATTATTATTAAAGGGAAAAGAACAAGAAGTTCAGCAGCAAACTGATATCTGTCTTTTCGGTGATTTCATTCTCAAAAGCAACTGTACAATCGCATTTATATACATTAGTTTACATGGATACAACTATTATTTGCTTAATTCCACATAGTAACGAAGGTGATAATAATTGTCAACTTGATATAAAAGTTTGTAGGTACGAACATAAATTACATGGGGGCTAGAAACAAAAAATTACACGGGGATAAAACGAATTACAGGTGGGAACAAAATGAGCATGGAAACAAATTGAAATCAAAATTTTCAACTTGAAATGTAAGTTAGGAGGTGTGAATATAGATTACAAGAGGCATAGAAACAAAACACTACACCGGCTTAGAATATAATTGTAAAAATGGTTATTCTAAACAGATTACAAGTGTGATCAGGAGGAGCATGGAAACAAACTTAAAATAACTGACTGTGTTTCCGACTGCTTTGTACTGCGGAAGCTCTCGCCACATGTATCGAAAAGCTGGAGCTATGTGTTCAAAAGAAACTAGTCCATCCTTTACAACTACCATAGACCTAGTTCGGTATGTTCCCTTATCCTTCAGCTTTTTTGTTTTGTTTTGTTCTCTGTGTGTGTAATTTTCTCTATTTGTCTTCATTCAATTCATCCTATTTTTTTCAGTTATAAAAAAATCAGTTTTTCTAAGTTTGTTTCCATGCTCCTTCTGATCACACTTGTTATCCGTTTAGAATAACCACTTTACAATTATATTCTAATCCTGTGTAATTTTTTGTTTGTATGTCTCTTGTAATCTGTATTCACACCTCCTAACCTTCATTTCAAGTTGAAAATTTTGATTTCAATTTGTTTCCATGCTCATTTTGTTCCCACCTGTAATTCGTTTTATCCCTGTGTAATTTTTGTTACTAAGCCCCATGTAATCTATATTCATAGCATCAAACTTTCATATCAAGTTGAAAATTATTATCACCTTCGTTACTATGTGGAATTAAGCAAATAATAGTTGTATCCATGTAAACTAATGTATATAAATGCGATTGTACAGTTGCTTTTGAGAATGAAATCGGTCGGTTTTCGACATAGAACTTTGCACATATGTGCGGCAGTTCAAGTCGCCACACTCCATGTAGCACACAAAGCAAGAGAAGAAAGTAGAAGAAATGCATAATATAGACAGTAAACAGAGGTGTGAGACAAAGGAATAGTAATAACGGAGAACAAAAGTTTAATTGGAAATCATAAGTCACAAGGAGTGGATGCATCTGCGACATTGAGAACGATTTTGAACCATGTCACCAATTGTTTCCAACTATTGGTTTTTACCATCCCGAGGGCCCCAACCAGGAAGTCTACATCTTCCTACGTGGCTTAGACTAACTGTTGTAGATTTCATTGACTGGTGCCATGTTTTGGTTTGACCGCCACTAGCTCTTTTCCAGCCTGACCCTATATCAGCTAACATTGCCCGTCAGTCGAGGAAGGCGATGACTAGGCATACGTAGCACATGTCCTAACCATCTCAGTCGATGCAATTTCACAGTCTCGTCGATTGATTTCCCCGCCTTACCTAGCACTCGACGCCTAACCTCAATATTGCTCACCTTATTATACCATTTCACGCGGGAGATAGAACGCAGACACCTATGATCGAAGACAGCTAATCTTTTCATGTCTTCTGCTCTCAATGGCCAGGTCTCACAGCCATAAAGGAGGACGGAGAGGACTGTTGAGCAGTACACACGCCCTTTGGTCGATAGTCGGATATCGCGTCTACGCCAGAGACGGCGAAAACTGGCGAATGCGAACCTAGCCCTCTGTATTCGTGCTGAAATTTCGTCGGAGATCAACCCGTTGGGGCTGATGGTACTTCCCAAGTAAGTGAAGCGGTCAACGTGTTCTACCACTTCACTTCCTATTTCTAATCTAGGGGTCGATGAAGTCCAATCCTGCAGCATCATCTTACATTTTATAGGGGCGAATCGCATGCCAAACATGCGGAGATTGTTGCTCAGGGTGTTCAGTAGACTCTGCATTTTGTCAGAGTCCTCGCCTAGAAGGACTATATCGTCCGCATATTCTAAGTCAACGAGATTCTTCCCTGGTAGCAAGTCAATCCCTGAGTCGCTGAAGTGAGTTAGGGTTAAGTCCATTAGTACATCTATGATGAAATTGAATAGGAATGGGGATAATGGGCATCCTTGACGGACGCCACTAGTCGTCACCACTTCAGATGACAACTCGCCATAAGCCCTCACCTGGCTGCATGAGTACGAGTGGAGTGCCTTAATCAGTGCAATGTATTTTCTTGGCATTCCCTTTACAGCCAGGCATCGCCAGAGAACCTCCCGGTCGACAGAATTGAATGCCGCCTTTAGGTCAAGAAATATAATGATTGTCGGACGCCGGTAGGAATGCCTATGTTCTAGAATCTGTCGAAGGGTGAAGATGTGATCAATACACCCTCTACCTGGCCTAAAACCTGCCTGGTTTTCTCGTGTTTGTGTCTCCCGAGCACCACTTAATCTACGCAGTATTATTGAGCCTAGGATTTTAGATACTATATTAGTCAAGCTAATCCCTCTGTGATTATCACAAGACGACTTGTCCCCCTTCTTGTATATCGGGATGATCAGTGACTTACACCAACCCGATGGGACTTCCTCTGATTCCCAGACGCTGCCTAGAACCTCCGTTAACGCAGACAGTAAACTGTCGCCTCCGTACTTAAATACCTCTGGAGTCAATAAATCAGGTCCCGCTGCTTTGCCTAGCTTCAGATTGGTGACAGCTTTAGTAACCTCGGTTAAGGACGGAGGACCTGTGTCTATCTCCCATTCAGGGAGGTGTTGGATGTCCGGTAGGTTAAGTGTGGCTGTGGGCCAATTAAACTGCTCCTCATAGTGTTCTTTCCAGCGCTCCAGACGTCTATCCTGGGAGCTAATTATGGTGCCATTTTTCTCGGAGATTGTTTCGCTTATCATTTGTTTTTTACCACCTGTTTCCCTGATAAGCCTGAATAGTTGTCTGGTGTTGCCTATCGCCGATGCTTTTTCCATCTCTTTCGCCTTTGTCAACCACCACTGTTCACGGTCCTTGCGGAGACTTTTCGTAAGTTTCCTCTTGTGCAGCTTTCGCTCCTCATTGAATTCGGAGCTCGCCGGAATAAGTCTTCTAGCATCTATCAGTTCGGATGAGGCAGTCGAAATCCAGTGGTTTTTACTCACCTTTGGAATTACCTTATTCACAGCTTTTACAGCTGTATCTATGGCTGACTGAATATTCTTCCAGGCTTCTTCAGGGTGAGCGCAGCTGTCAAACTCAGATATGTGTTTAGCTAGGTCTTCCTCAAATAGGGACTTAGTTCCCCGGTCGAGCTGGGGACGTGATGGGTTTACCGCTCGCTGTTTCCTACGTCCGTTCAGTCGTAAGCACACACGAGCGCGGACCAGTGCGTGATCGGTATCTACACACGTGTTCCAGAAGGAGCGACAATCTCCTACCGACCCACGCCAACGATAGCTTATTGCTATGTGGTCTATTTGTGTCCAGCGTTGATTTGATGATGGGGGTCGCCAGGTCAAACAGTGTCTCTCCTTGTGTTTGAAGTTAGTGCTTACAAGATACAAATGATTATCTGAACAGAACTGTAGGAGACGGTCACCGTTGTCGGTTCGCTGGCACGGAATTCCGCATGTGCCACCAACATTCTTCTCAGATTGACACAATTTCCCTACTTGAGCATTAAAGTCACCAGCTAAAACGACTATATCTGAGCGTCTAGCCTTTCGCAGCAAACTAGACAGCTTTTGGTAGAACTCATCCTTCGTTTCATCCGAACTGCAGTCAGTGGGGGCGTAGGCGGAGATTACGAAAAGGCATCGGCGAGTAGTGCAGTCCTTTCTCCTTTTCACTGATCCGTTCAGGCGGACAGCGCACATTCGGCTATCTACCGGGATCCAGTCAAGTAATGTCTTTTCTGCTCTAGTACTTAAAGCTATCCCAACACCAGCTAATCCTCGTGAGCTAGCCGTCGCATCTCCTGACAACCTCAAGGTGAATTTTGCAGATTCATCCTGTTGGCCAGGTGGGGTTAGGTGAATAAGCACACTTGGGTCTTGTATGCGTGTTTCTGAAACACAACATACATCAATGGCTCGGGATGCCAGAGTCTTGGCTAGTGATGCTTGTTGTCCTATTTGGCAAAGTGTCCTAACATTAAATGCTCCTATATAAAATTGGTGGCGTGGTTTTAGGAGACAATCGGTGGTGGCTTTTTGGCTTCCATCGTTATCAGTGCACACAGAGTGAAGGGGAAGTGAAGAGCCAACGAGTAGAGGAGTTGCATTGGTAGAAGGAAGGCAAGATAATAGAGATGAAGATGAAGACAAAGATGAGCGAGGATTAGAGGGGTTTCGCGTGCACTTCGGATTGTGAGGGCGATTGGTACTTCCCGGCTGCCCACACCGTGGAAGTTGGTTGCGTGACCGCAGAGCCTAGGGGACAACTGCTTGAGGCCGGTCACACACGGCCTGTTTTTGTTTGTTCTTTTTTATTTGGTGTGTCTCAGTAACATATTTATCACTTCTGCCCTGTGACACGGCAGCAGAAAGCGCGGTCGTTGTTAATCCGGGCCCCGACCGATCCGGCATGATATTTTGTGATTTATTTGAAATCATAGGATTGGATTGGGTAACTGCTTTTAGTCTAACTGCTATCCAAACAACCTTTCTGGCATGGTAGGACCTGCAGGAACATAAGTTCCAGCCAGTATAGCTTGTTGGGTCATTGCAGTGTTCAAGCCCGACCACCACTTCAAGGTAGCAGCTTTCGGTCGGGGAGAATGAAATCGCCGAAAAGACAGGTATCTTTGCTGCTGAACTTCTTGTTCTTTTCAATCTAAGGATAGAATTCAATCTGCATCAACATACCAAGGACTAGACACATTCCACTAGTTACTGACTACTGTCCACTCAAAAGTAGCCAATACAGTCAGTCCTAGAGAAGATAAATAGCGAGCCCCAATAGCGAGCTAGCTCAGTGGTAACTAACGTCTCTGAGTGATACAGATTCGAATCTCAGGGAGCGGGGCGGTTGGTGACATTAGTATCTTCAAGGTTTTTGGGTACACGTATTCCTGATAAGTGCTAAACAAACACGAAATGTAGGTGAAGAGCTTCGTCTAGTTTCCCTCCAAACGCTTAACAAAAGTATATTCTGCACCTCGCTTAATACTTTGGTGTAATTACTTAAATTCTGTATATGAGAAAGTGAATACAGACTTCAAATAAGAATCCTACAATTTGCAATTAATAGTGTCCTCTGAGCTGGTTGGTTTGGTTGCGGAGCTTTCGTCGTCCTTCTGGACAACATCCCCTTTCAGCTCAATTTTTAGCATAAAGTGAAATGATTTAAATTTCTTCATGAGTGATGATACAATTGCGTCTCCCGGTAACCATCTTTACATATGTGTATTGACCATTTCCTATTGACTTGGATTTTAAACTTTCTCGTCATGTAATGATTTACTTTTTATTAGTTGGTATATTTGGTCTATATTAACGTGTTTGTTAATTGCATTTTCGTTTGAGTACCAGGCTTCTAGGAATTCCCTGACTACGCTTTTGGTGTTTCCTCTGTCTAACATTTTGACATTATCCCAATCAAACTGATTTCCATAATTGTCTATATGTATTGCTATGAAGGAATACATATCATGTCTTTTCACGGCTGATTTGTGTTCCTGGATTCTGATTCGAAGGGGACCACCACTTTGGCCGATGTAATGCCTGTTACAGTTCATACAATTTATTTTGTAAATAGTGTTAATTTTATCTCCTTTTTCTGTTGGATCTTTCGGAATCCAGGAACACAAATCAGCCGTGAAAAGACATGATATGTATTCCTTCATAGCAATACATATAGACAATTATGGAAATCAGTTTGATTGGGATAATGTCAAAATGTTAGACAGAGGAAACACCAAAAGCGTAGTCAGGGAATTCCTAGAAGCCTGGTACTCAAACGAAAATGCAATTAACAAACACGTTAATATAGACCAAATATACCAACTAATAAAAAGTAAATCATTACATGACGAGAAAGTTTAAAATCCAAGTCAATAGGAAATGGTCAATACACATATGTAAAGATGGTTACCGGGAGACGCAATTGTATCATCACTCATGAAGAAATTTAAATCATTTCACTTTGTGCTAAATATGGCGCTGAAATGGGATGTTGTCCAGAAGGACGACGAAAGCTCCGCAACCAAACCAACCAGCTCAGAGGACACTATTAATTGCAAATCATCCACCTGAGCTAAAATCGTCTCTATTATTTCAAAATGCTACAATTCAAAGAAATTCGCACTGAGGACTGATTTTGGTAGATACCCCTCTATACCATCTTTAGCACAGAGGTAACGATAACAACTCCACATAGTATATGATTGACTAGTTGAATAACTTCCAACGTAGAACTTTGCATAAAAGTACAAAAGTATAACATACCTCACTCCACGTAACATTTTAAAAAAATCTGTGATGAACACCAATGTACGCAAGAAAGAATCAATAAAATAAATGGATATGGGAGATGACGAAGAGTGAATACACCTGAGAACAATTTCGAGTGCAATTACAAACAGTCTCAAGCCAATGGTTTTTAGTACCTTAACCAATCAAGCAGTTCACACCTCTAATTGGACACTAGTCGGTAACTAATATGATGTGTCTGGTCCATCTCTGTCTCTGTCTGGATTCAACATAGAACTTGGAACCGAAGTGCAGCAGTTCGACTTGCCACGTTCCAAATATCACATAAAGATAGACAAGAAGATCAACGAAGAGAATCAATAGAGTTTTGACAAGTATAAGAGTGAAACAGAATGAGTAATGGTAGAAAGGAATAGGAAAGATTACAGAGACTGAATATATCTGCGTAAGCCATTGACAACGATTTTGAGCCATGTCACCACCTATAGTTTCCAGCCATTGATTCTTAGAGTCCCGAGGGCCCCAACCCGGAATTCTGCATCTCCCTACTACCTGACTCAGCTTAACTGTCAAGGATTTCATGGATTAATGAGGCCATGTTTTTGTTTGGCCACCACTTACTCTTTTCCAACCTGGACCTATATCAGCTAGTAATACCCGTCGGGGGAGGCGATGGTTAGGCTGCTACCTTGACGTGGTGGTCGGGCTTGAACACCGCAATGACCCAACAAGCTATACTGACTGAGACTTATGTCGCTTGAGGTCCTACCATGCTAGAAAGGTTGTTTGGATAGCGGTTAGACAAAAAGCAGTAACCTAATCCAATGCTATGACTCAAACAAAATCACAAAATATCATGCCGGATTAACAACGACCGCGCTTCCTGCTGCCGTGTCACAGGGCAGAAATGATAAATATGCTACTGAGACACACCAAATAAAAAAGAACAAACAAAAACAGGCCGTGTGTGACCGGCCTCAAGCAGTTGTCCACTGGGCTCTGCGGTCACGCAACCAACTTCCACGGTGCGGGCAGCCGGGAAGTAACAATCGCCCTCACAATCCGAAATGCACGCGAAACCTCTCTAATCCTCACTCATCTTTGTCTAGTCCATTATTTGGCGCAGACTGAATTCTATCAATCAGGTTCGTAATGTGGCCATCAGGATGATGCTAGGTGGCTCGCCATCACGGTGCACTTTGAATTTTTGATATTAGGTGGGTTGGAGGGAATCGGCAAGAAGCCTTGAATGACCTAGGTTTCGTGCTAGTTGGCACTCTCCCTAACTAACTAGTTAAAAACCAAATGTCAAAAATTTACATTACATTGATGTCTTGTTTTGGTTTGACCACCTTTTTTCGAACTCATCTCCGCCAAGTTAAATTTTAAGCACCACTCACTACCAAATGCAATGCGACCGCACCAATGACCATGAAACGCTTAATGAGCAAGTTAGTGGAACCCGGCAAACAATGTTGTCATCATCAATAAAATATGCTCATCGAAGGGTTATGCTATTAAATGGGATATCTGGCAAGTCTCAGATTAGATTTGAGAAAGATTAAGGTACGCTTTAAGCCAAGAACAAGTCGCCTAATAAAGGCGACATTAGGGTTGATTCGAGTTAGATTACAGTTAGTTTAGGGATATTTTCACGTTAGGGTTAGGTTCAGGAAAGATTAGGGTTATTGTTATGGTTAGAAGACCTAAATAATTAAATGCATAGAATGTGGTTAAATTACTCTGTTGATATAAGGATAGAACTTGTGCACTGTGGTGGTAGAGTAAAATTCCATTGCGGGGTAAAATTTATTTTGATAAAGTCTCACAGTGTTAGATAGTAATATATACTGATGAAGTTTCGAGTACAATTTATTGCTCAGTAAATATTATTGTATAATGCTATGAGACTTTATCAAAATACGTTTTACCCACAATGGAATTATACTCTGTTGATGCTCCCACCTAAAACTGTATTTTATTTTATTTTATTGATACAATATGGCACCAAGAAAGATGCGCCACACAATAATAATAAAACAACATAAATCAAAAGTAAAAATATAAGTAGAAAACGGATAAAGAACTTCATCTGGAAGGAAAACAGTCATGTTTAACAAGTTCAAACAGTATTCGTTAGCTATCATCAGGAAGGGAAGAAAGAAGGAAATTGCAACACGTTCGCCATTGATTACGATTCTTGGTCATATCCGATAACGTTTTGAGCCATCGATTCGAGCTATCTCGCGGACCCCAAACAGGGAGTCATGACGCACCAACCGATGCTAATCTAGCACAAAAATCCTTCATCCCACGACGCCACGTCATGGGCTGACCACCCCTCCACCCTTTCCATCCCGTCCCAGGGCTACCGAACAGAGACCTGTACGGAAGCCTCTGGGATGACATTCGCAGCACATGTCCAAGCCACCAGAGCCGGTGTTTCCAGATGACGACACTCAATGAATGGTGATCTCCACTGTGTTCAAACACACGCCGCCGAACCTCAGAATTACTCACGCGATGATGCCATCGAACGCAAACAATCCTGCGGAGACAGCGATGATCGAACACACAGAGTCGCCGCACATCCTCAGCTCGGAGAGGCCAGGTTTCACAGGCGTAGAGCAAGACAGCCCGCACCGAAGCATTGTATACCCGACCTTTGACAGCCAGGCTAACGTCGCGACGGCGCCAGAGGTGGCTCAAGTTGATGTATGCCACCTAAAACTGAGACTTACTGTTATCATGTGTGAGAGAAAGGTATCCTCTGTAACTCTTTTATACATCTTTTGTGTCATTTTCTTTCATAAACATATATATTCCATAGACAAAAATGCCTCCTTCATGTGATTGGTGCGTTCGAGGTCATTCGCTGATTGATTGGCAGTTAGTGGTGCTTAAAGTCTAACTTTGCCCTCTTCTTCGACCCAACGAAGCATTACAATTCTAATATCGAAAAAAGTAAACTATATGACTAAAACTTACATTTATTTTCATTACATTTGTAGATTTTGGTAATGAAGAGGATGGAGGTAAAGCCGGTTGTCGTTGTTGTGGTTCTTGTTCTTGTCGTCGACATCGTACAGTGGACAATTTACTCTCTGAATTTGATGAGGCATCTGAAGTACTCTGTACACTATCCAATGTCTTTTCATGATTTAAACAACCTTCAATTGGATAGATATTTCTTGGAGTAGTAATAATAATATTCCGTTTAGATTTATTCGTCTCAGTTATGCTTTCATCAGTAGACTTCAATGAATCCATTTGTTGATGATCGCCTTGATCACTACTCTCCCATACAGAACTGAATCGTAGACGATTTATGCGTCTATCGATCATTTCTAATTCATCTCTGATGGGATGGGAAAACAAAACAAAACAGGAATCATTTAAGCTTCAATTGATCAAATTTGTCATTTGTAAGTGGAATATATGCAAAGTTACCTTTATTATTACTATTATTATTATTATTGTTTCCTTTAATTCCTAGAGGAACATAGGGCTTTAGCCGTGCGTCTCCATTGCGTTCGGTTCTCTGCCAGAGTTCTCACCTGGCTCCATGTCTGCCCACATGCTTTCATCTCGTCTTCACATGACCTCCTCCAAGTCACCGTTGCACTGACAACCAACTCGCCTCTTCCCGTTCGGGTTTCACTCGACGAATGGTTTGTCTAGTGATGTCACTTGATGGTTTACTCAGAGTACGGCCGGCCAATCCATCTCCATTTCTTCTTGCCTATTTGTTTCACAATCGGTTCCTGCTGGGTTGGTTCGCTCATTGCCAGAGATCCATGTTACTGATCTTTTCTGGCCGGCCATTTGATCTTGAGTATTGAGCGAAGACAACTGTTAATGAAGGTATGTAGTTTGTTTGAGATGCTCTTTATGACGCGCTGGCCAAGTCTCTGATCCGTATAGTGAGTAGCACTGACTGACTTCACATTGGAGTTGAAAATCCGGATCTTATTCTCATTTTCACTCTGAGTGCTGTTGACCTCCACACAGACTTGAGAGTAGTGAAAGCTTGTCTTGCTTTTCCGATTCTTGCTTTGATATCCTCGTCAGTTCCGTTCTCTTGTAGTTGAAACGATGCTTCCCAGGTAGGTGGTGAAGGAGGTTGTTTCTTTCAGGTCCCAATGCAAGGACGAAACAGCTCTGCAATACTTCTCCCTGGTTTGCATTAATTCTCTTACTGACATCAATTCGTGATCAAACTTAGCACTAACAATATCTTAACTCGATGTCTGCATTTTATCACCCAAATTCGCCTTTTTAATGTAACTAGCTGATGAGTTCTTTCCGTTAAGTGGGGCGGAGAAGGTCCCACAGTTTAATTTCGCCTTATTGACATAAACGTCTGCTATTTCATTATTTTATGCACGCCTATAATGGCTTAATCATACCAGAAAGTAACAATTTTTCGAGAATAATAATTTCAAGGTCAACTGGAAGCAACACACAACAACAAAAAGGGTTCAACCCGATGAGAAACAAAGAAGAAGAAACGCATTAAATTCACAATACACCAAACAAACAAAAAAACGATCAAAGGTGAGATAAGAAAGTCTAACCTACAATAAAAGATCTAGAAAAGGGAGATCTTCTAATCTCATTATATGTATTGAAACAGTATTGTATTCACAAGAGAAAATCTCTTTGTTGTAAATTAGTACAAAGGATAGCAAGTGTAGATCCTTATGTTTCTGTTTGTGTGTGTGTGTCTGGACTTAGTTACCCCGAAACAGATGTTTCTTAAGCCAGGCTAAGAGTAACATGTCTATGGTGTGTGTGTGTATGTGTGTGTGCTGCTGATGATGATATTACTCACTGGTCAAAGTTGAAGTAGACAGAGCAGGAATTGAACCCATGATCCACTAAGGTGAAAGTAAATAAGGCATATCTCTACGAGACTAGGGTGTATACAATTGATTTGCTATTCAAAAATTTAATGTTTAAAGCGTCATTAAACCGCTAAAATACACCTCTGATTTTTTTTCATTCCTTTAAATTCTCAGTGGAACATAGGGGTTCAAGTTACAGGCTTGAAGTTTCTGTAGCAGTGGTGATTATTTTTACAGGATGGGGCTGCTAGCCTGCCGCATGCCCAACCTTCCCTCTTTATCAGTCTGACTACTGGCTTAGCGGATTACAGGAGTGTGCCGGCCGGGGATCGAACCCCAGACCACTTGCATGGTCGGTGAGCACTCTGTGTCACCGACGCACACACCTCTCATTATTATTACAATAATATAAACTAAAAAAACTCCAGGATTCCAGTTATCTTTCTCCAGTTTCAAATAGATATCTTGGTTATAATTGTCTCTCGTTGTCACCGTGACTGACTGTACTTCTGAAAATTTATTTTAGTATGTGCTAAATCGACTCCTAGCTCAAAGATAGGGAAGAGTGAAGTGGTGGCTGACCGTGTTGAACTTGTTTGGGAAGTTCCATCAACCAGCCCCAACGGGTTGATCGTTGACAAAATCTCAGCAAGGATACAGAAGACTCGTTTGGCATATGCCAAACAAAATGTAAATGGACAGGACAATATACACACATTTTCACAGCTTCGTTACCATCAGTTACAAAAGGAATTTAGTGAAGACCCTTAGCCAAAAAGTTAGAGCTATATGCTCTGAAGAAGTAATTGAAGAGGAATTAAGCATTGCAATTGATACTTTGATCGAAAATATCTATCCCGACAAATATATCAAGAAACACATGACAAAGAAAGCGGCGGAAATGGACTACTCACTGTCTGTAAACAAGAAGCCACCTTATATACGACTACAATTCAAGGGCAATATACCAAGTGAGATAATTACGAAGAAATTAAGAAAATCAGTTCAAAGAACTTTTGATGGTGGCAAACTACACGTCTTATTGTCTACACGACCGATGGTGCTACCTCGACTGAAAGATGAAGCACCTAGACTAGCCACTTCAAATTTTATATACCAATTCAACTGCTCTTGCGGTGGAGCGAGTTATATTGGCTGTTGCTCTAGGAACTTGATTTTTCGTGCCCACTCGAGAACATATCCCAGTATGGCTAAGTAAAGATGTAGTTAAAACTATTAACAGCTCGATATTAGACCATCTGGTGCAAACCGGCCGGCCACAAAGCCAGCGCGGAAGAATCCTTCTCTATAATATACCGGGTGCCTAACAAATTACCAAAATCACTGAAGCACCGCATCCTCCAAACAGCAGAGGCTAATGCAATTCGCCTCAAACAACCAGTGCTCTGTGTTCAAAAGAAACAAGTCCAGCCCCTACTACTGCCCTGGCCATCAGTAGAAACTATAAACTCATGAATTTGTATTATTATCTTCCCGAGTTCTTCTGACATTCAGCTTATTTTATGTTGATGCTCTTCAGCTGTAATCTATCAATATTATTGATTTGATGTTATTTAAACAGCACCATTAATGTTGTTCATAACACTAATTCATTCATTCACTATAATGTATAAATAACTGTAAAGTCTGATTATGAATTTATCGAAAAGAGTACTCTTTGTTCAGTATCCATTCTTTTGTAAATAATTACAATGTTATTAGGAATAATAACAGAACAACAGGCGTATAGAATCAGACTTACTCTAATAATCTTTGACGTAATTGTACACTTTCATCGTCAGTAGTAGTCATAGTAACATTACCACCACCAGTTGTATGTTTCTCTTCAAATGATGAATGTTCTAAGGGTGTACGTAATTTCGAGGTAATTGATTTCGGTGTATCAAGCGCCAATGAACCTGATCGGATACGACAACGACGAATATCAGGGAGAATAGGTCGTTCACCAGGTCCTAAATCCACTGGTTGTGTAGACTGTTGTTCAGTAGTAGTTGATAATGAAGTCTCTTTCAGGCTTGAATAGTCTTCATCTGGTGTAATAGTGTCATTTTTATCTTTTTTGACAGAGAAAAAAGAAAATCGTAAAGTAGGTGAAATGTGACAAGAGATTAACAAAGAATCACAGTACAACATATGACAACATATCTTCAGTCTACTTGAAACATCTTTGTTGAATTTACTGAAAAGATTCCAAGTCTAAGCAGTGGTCAAAAAGCTGACATGGATATCAAGGCGAGGATCATCAGGAAAGCGAGGTAAGCTTTTATTTCTCTCAGGTCTGTGTGGAGGTCAACAGCACTCAGCATGAAAAATAAGATCCAGATTTCCAACTCCAATGTGAAGTCGTTGCTACTATACGGATCAGAGATTGGCGCTGTGCCGTGTCACGAAGGACACTTTGATCAAACTACAGACTTTCGCTCAATACTCAACATCAGATGGCCGGCCAGAAAATATCAACAATAGTAAGGGATCTCTGGGAAGGAACCAACCCAGTAGGAAATAATTGTGCAACAAATATGTAGGAAGAAATGCAGGTGAAACCCGGATGGGAAGCGACGAGTCGGTTGTCAGTGTGAGGGTGACATGGAGGAGATCACATGAAGAGGAGATGAGAGCATGTGGGCAGAAGTGGAGCCAGGTGAAAATGTTGGCGGTGGGCCAAACGCATTGGAGACGTACGGCTGAACCCCTATGTTCCTCTAAGAACTAAAGGAAACAATAATATATATAATAATGAGGAGTGGTCATTTCTTATTCGCTTGCGTTTCGAGTGGAACATACAAACTTCAAGCTTGAAGTCTAAAATTTCACTGGCGGTGATGTCATTTACGGGGTGAATTTGTCAATCTTACTACAAATCTTCCCTCTTTACCAGGCTTAATTACATCTGGTATACTAGGCGATGATTAGGGGTACGTCATCCAGGAATCGAACCCGGGCCAGGTGAGTGGTTGACGAGTACTCCATCAATGAACGCCCCCCCCCCTCTCCAGACGTACTAAGGAGTAATGAACCTATTAAAATACACCTTTGATTATCACAAAGAAACTGATAAACTTGAGGATTAATTCATTCGTCTCAATGAATCGATTATTAAAAAAAAATATATGAGCATAGTCTCCTAAATTTGAACTGCTGCATGCTTCTGTGCAAAGTTTCCCGTTGAAGGCCAGTCAGTCAGCTAGTCGGTTTCATTTAAGTTCAAACTGGGAGAGAGCCGATATGTGGAAAAGAATGAGATTGAACATTCCGGTCTAGAATAATCTATCAACTGGAAATACAAATTAAGTCAAACATATACTACAACTCATATTCGTTGCACAAGAGGTGGTTCTCATGGCCTGGAGGATAACTCTTTGGCATTTGAAACGATGGCTGAGCAGTTCCAGTCTAAGTGACAACACCACTCATCACTAACAGAGTGGGAGGAGACACAGTTACACTCAGATGATACATCGTAAAATTGGATGAAACACACATCCTGAACTCCACTGCTAGCCATCCATTAACAAAAATAAATAACATCTCTCTTAATAAGTATAACTAAGCAAAAACAGTGGTGATGCTGTGGATAGACTTGTCTCTAGAATTGATCGTTTTGTCATTATTTCGCTTGAATTAGGCATTCATTATATTAGCCGTACCCAGCGTTTGCTATCCAAGCGTATCATTGAACACTTACACTCATGGTTTCATAAAGAAGAAGAATTATCTCACCCTACCCGCAGCTCTATCCTGAAACACCTGATCGAATCTGGACACCAAGCTAAGCTAACCCACAAAAAAACTTCAAAGTTCAATTGCTGGAGGGTGACTAGCAGTGGAATCCAGGATACGTGTTTCGTCCTATTCGGGACTCGTCATCCGGATGTACCTGCATCCCGCAGTGAGTCAGTGATGATGTTCCTACCGAGGTTCGAATTCAGTGCCCATAGTTTCAAACGCCAAAGCGTTATCCACTAGACCACTAGAGCCACCTGTTGTGCAACGGGTCATGTTAATCATTTAATCGAATTTTAGATTTTCCCGTTCGAGCCTCGGTGGGAACATCACCACTGACTCACTGCGGAATGCAGGTACATCCAGACGGATGACGAGTCCCAAATAGGACGAAATGCGCTTCCTGGCAGGGATTCCACTACTAGTCACCATCCACCAATTAAAATTCTAATTACATGCCCAGACATCGTCGAAGCATTCGCACAAGAAGCCGACAGACATGTCAACCTGAGGTGGAGCACTTCGTTCCAATCAATCGAGAGGGAAAATCTAAAACTCAATTAAACAACTTCAAAGTTTTTTACAGAATAAGTGGGAATCTTGTTAAAAGGGAACGAATCAAACTCCTGTAAATCTCAGAAGCAATGGTGACTCATTTTTTAAATCCTGAACGCTGCATACAACAGAAGAAGTTTGTTTAGTCATTGAATCTATAATGGACCTGATCTATCTTAATACTGGATAAGTAATTATTATTTTACGTTTCTTTGTTGCATTATTTTCTTCCCTCACCCCCCCTTCAAGTGGAATTTCTACCCCTTACCACCACTATTGTTAACTTGACTTTCCGTCAAACTCCAGCTGAATTCTACTGAACCCCGTCAATTGTATTACGTCACTCAATCGACTTATTTTACCCTAGTTTACTACCCCATTAACGCTTTCTACACTATGCAATTTGTTATCTCATATATATAAATATATATACAGTACAGTTTGGGGTTGATATCGCCGAAAAGAGGAGTAACTCTTCGCTGAACGTCTTTTCGTTCATATGATTCAATTAGGAATTTTTAAGTTGCATTCACGAGAGGACGTCAGTGCATAAAAACAAAAAAGGTGGAGGTGATGAGGATGACCAACTAACAGTAACAACAACCAGGACCAGGTTATTTCCTTCACGTATCTAGGAAGCACTGTTTCAACCACAGGCCAATGGAACGGATGAAGATTTCAAAACTAGCCAGAATTGGGAAATATCAGATATGCTTTCATCTCCCTGGAACAAATACGGCAATGTTCTGCACTAAATCAGTATAAGCAACAAGATTCAGATTTTCAAAACCAGTTTTAAGTCAGTCAGTCAATCAGTCAGTTCTTTTGTATGGATCAAAAACTTGACCAGTGTGTCACGAAAAGGATTTCAAAAAATTAGAGACGTCACCCACAAACCAACAAAATCACTTCACCATTCAACTGGCTGGCTCTATGTCAACCAAAAGACTCAACAGCGAAAGAAGATGAAACCAACATCATCTACAAAATAAATTGTAACAACTGCAAAAAACGCTACATTGGCCAAAGTGGACGTCTCCTTCATCTTCGTATCTATGAACATAAACTAGCCTTCAAAAGACATGACATCCACTCCCTCACTCATATCGCTGCATACAGACAACCACGAACATCAATTCCATTGAGACAACCAACGTTCAAATATTAGACAAAGGAAACACCAAAAATGCAACAGAATTTTTAGAAGGCTGCCTGGTATTCCAGTGAATCGTAAATCAATACACACATCGACATAGACAAAATCTACCAACCGATAAGAAGTCAAAGTTCAAGTTACGGAAACAATCAGTACCAATACGAGTAGCCTAGAGGGTGTGAAAACACACAAAAACAACCAATCACGTTCAAGGTGACCCACTAGGAGAGATGACTAGTAAACTCGTGGAGAAATCTAGAATCTCACTTCAATTCAAATTCAAGTATGCACTCTGAAGATGTTGCCTAGTAGAGCGGGCAATGAAAGCTTCGCAAATTAACTATCCAGCTCAGAGAACACAACCACATCAAAATCAGTCTTAAGTCAGTCGGTCAGTCAGTTCTTTTATATGGGTCAGAAATTTGGCCAGAGTGTCATGAAAAGGACTCCCAACAGTCAGCTGCAGACTTTTATCACCAGCTGCCCACTTCACTGGCTGGTCCTCACCTACCGAAGATCAGATGGCCGGCTAGAAAAAATTAGCAACAAGAAATTCTGGTTGGCTGGGAACAAACCAGGCAAGAGCCGATCACTCAACAAATATGTAGGAGAAAATGGAGATGAATCGGGCACACGTTGAGGAAACCGTCGAATGACATAGTACGCAATGCAGGCCATTGTGTGGGCAGGATATGAGAGATTACGGGAAATCGTGGGCCCAGATGAAGAGGACAGCAGAAAATAGAACAAAGTGGAGATGTGTTGTTGAAGCCGTATGCTCCACTCGGAACCCAAGGAAACATTAATAATAATAATAATAATAATAAGAGTGCTACAGTTGCACACACAGTTGAAGATCATTCCACAATATATATATCTGACTTACTTAATTCTACGTCTTTTTCGTTCGGAAGTGGGATACCTTCATCAACAGAATCCTCCATAGGTGGTGCTGGCGGTGGTATACATTCCTCGTCGATAACCGATGACACCGGCTGGCCTGTGTTCATAATCCCATGATCAACTGAAACCTCTTCATTTATATTGTCCGTGAGATAGGCATCGTTATGATTTGAATTTGCCAATTGATAAAGTATTTCATCCTGAGTAATTTATTTATTATTGATGTGAATAACCAATAAAAAAATAAAAATGTGTAAAAGGTTATTTATAAGAAAAACGACAAAACAGCTGCAATAAAGACACTTTTCTTCGCTTCAGACGAAGTCACCAACCAGGCTGTACATCGGTGAATATATATATATATATATCGATGTGGTTGTGTTCTCTGAGCTGGATAATAAGTTTGCGAAGCTTTCATCGCCCTACTAAGCGACATCTTCAGCGCATACTTCAATTTGAATTGAAGTGAGCTTCTAGATTTCTCCACGAGTTTACTAGTCATCTCTCCTGGTGGGTCACCTTGAACGTGATTGGTTGTATTGTGTGTGTTTTCACATCCTCCATGCTTCTTGTATAGGAACTGATTGTTTCCTTGACTTGAACTTTGACCCTCTGTGTGTGAGATTTCCTTCTTATCGATTGGTAAATTTTGTCTATGTCAATGTGTCTGTTGATTGATGATTCACTGGAATACTAGGCTTCTAAAAATTCCCTAACATCCTTGGTGTTTCCTTTGTCTAATATTTGAACGCTGGTTGTTCTAGTTGAATTGATGTTCGTGGTTGTCTGTATGCAGCGATATGAGCGAGGGAGTGGATGTCATGTCTTTTGACGGCTAGTGAGTTTATGTTCATGGATACGAAGACGAAGGGGCCGTCCACTTCGGCCAATGTAGTGTTTTTCGCAGTTGTTACAATTTATTTTGTAGATGATGTTGATTTTATCTTCTTTCGTTGTTGAGTCTTTTGGTTGACGCAGAAATGAGTGAAGTGATTTTGTTGGTTTTTCAGCGACGTCAATTCCTAAAGGTTTGAAGAGTCATGCAGTGGTTTCTGAGATGTCCTTTATGTATTGTAGGGCGATTTTCTTTGTGCTACCCTGGGAGGCTTTTGATTCGGTAGGTTGGCTTGGGGTAGATATCTTTTGATGAAATTCTGTGGATATCCATTCTTTTCGAAGACGTCCATGAGATATCTTCTTTCAATTTTCCTTCAGGTGAGAGTGCACCAATGAGTCCTGGCCCTCTTGAATAGTGTTTGTATACAACTCCTTTTGAGTGTGTTATTGGATTGTTGTTGTTGTTGTAATTGAGTATTTGGATTGTGTGATTTGATTTTCTATAAACTTGAGTTTCTAATTCCCCTGTGGTTGTTCGCTTGACTAAGACGTCCAAGACGCCGTTTCCGTAACCATGAACAAAACTAATCATCAAAAGACATGATATCCACTCCCTCGCTCGTATCGCTGCATACAGACAACCACGGACATCAATTCCACTGGGACAACCAGCGTTCAAATATTTGACAGAGGAAACACCACGAATGCCACAGAATTTTTAGAAGCCTAGTATTCTAGTGAATCATCAATCAATAGACACATGGAAATAGACAAAATTCACCAATCGATAAGAAGGAAATCTTACACACAAAGAGTCAAAGTTCAAGTCAAAGAAACAATCAGTACCAATACAAGAAGCATGGAGGATGTGAAAACACACAAAACAACCAATCACGTTCAAGGTGACCCACCAGGAGGGAAGACTAGTAAACTCGTGGAGAAATCTAAAGCTCACTTCAATTCAAATTGAAGTATACGCTCTGAAGATGTAGACTAGTAGGGCGATGAAAGCTTCGCAAATTAACTATCCAGTTTATAGAACACAACCACATCAAAATCATCCACCTGAGCTACAAATCTTCTCTATCATATATATATATATATATATATATATATATATAAAATTCCTTCACTTTCCCTGTGGAACATAGGGATTCAAGATAAATCTTTGAAGTTTCGGTAGCAGTGGTATTTATTTTCAAGGGATGAAGTTGCTGGCCCTACGCCCAACCTTCTTTCTTTAACAGTCTTATTACTGGTTTAGTGGGGTAAAGGAGTGAGTTGATAATTAATTCACTATTATCACTCTCATATGTTCCTTTTTTAAATTTTCACACACTATTCACACCTGTTAAATTGGCACTCAACTACCTTCATTCTCACTCAATAGCAATTTTAATCTTATCACATTTCTAACTTTGTGCCGTTGAGTACCACATAATTTACAATTTTTACCATTTTTTACTTCTTAAGCCACTTCTGAGTAATTATATCAATTATGTTACCCCACCCCCCGCCCTATTACTCAATAATACACTACTATAGACCTTTGATAATTATAAATACGACTGTTAAACAGCCTCTGAAGATGATTTCGTCGATAAAGAAATTTTTCTCTTCGCTGAATTTGTCTTTTATTTCCTTCGTGACACTAGGGGTATTTTCGGCAATATGGAATTACTCTTACTCAGCAAAAAGCAACAAAAAAGAACAAGAACATAGCAGTGTGAATTACCTCGAAAACTTTTTCTAACCGGCGATTAAGCACAGCCGCATCTTTTGGACCACCAGGTAAAGAATTCCCACCAGCTGTACCAGAGTATAACTGACTACGACGTAGTAATATTTCATTACGTCCAACTTCATCCAGACGATGTAATAAAGCTTGATAATGTTGACGAATCCGTTCTCTAAATAGACAAAACAAAATATCAGAGTTAAAGAATGAGTGAGAATCATTAGTGCTAAGTTAATTAGCTACCCAGTAGAGGGTTATGTGAGCGCTAAGGATACTAGCCTATTGGCTAGGATGAAATGGGTGGAGCAGGATTCGAACCTGAGGCCTGTTGCTTCCATATTAGTTTGCTCATTAGATGTATCACACAGTGAAACAGTATTATTATTTACTGCATTACAAGATTTCGAACACAATTCACTTATTGTTCATAATCATATCAATGATATTCACACGACTTTGAAACTTGAGTTTTATAGTTTTCTTTGTTCTCTCCTATTTTTCGTATGGGTAGTAGAATTTTCCAGATATCTGGGACAAGTGTTGAATCATTCGTGTTACATGTATTTGCATTTGATTCGATAAACAAGGCTTCTGTTATCAATCTCTCCCTCCACCCTGTGACATTAGACTTTAAAACTGTCATCCTATCCCATCCTATTGCATGGTTGAGTGTGACTGCATGTAATGCTATGGCTGAACTATTCTTTAGATTTTTTATCTTATTTGGGTCAACCAATCTAAATTGTTTTGTTTTAAAGGATCTTGTGAAACCTTTAAAACAAAACAATTTAGTTTATCTAATACTCTGCAATGATTGTCAGGTCAAATACATAGGTCAAACTAGTAGAACAGGGGAAGTCAGTCAGACTAGCCGAACATAAAAACCTAGCAAAATCTAGATTAGTTGAACCAAATAAGACAGAAAATCTAGAGAATAGTTCAGTCATGTGCGTCGGTGGCATAGCGGTTAGGACACTCGCCGACCACGCACATGGTCCGGGGTTAGATCCCTGGCCGACGCACTCCATAGCCATAGCATTACATGCAGTCACACACAACCATACAATAGGATGGATGGGATAGAATGACAGTTTTAAAATCTAATGTAACAGCAGGGTGGAGGGGGAGATTCATAACAGAAGCCTTGTTTATCGAATCAAATGCAAATACATGTAACACGAATGATTCAACACCTGTCCGAGATATCTGGAAAATTCTACTACCTCTACGACAAATAGGAGAGAACAAAGAAAACTATAAAACTCAAGTTTCAAAGTCGTGTGATTATAATTGATTTGATTATGAACAATAAATGTTGTTCGAAACCTCGTCATCCAGTAAATAATAATACTGTTTCACTGTGTGATATACCTAATAAACAAACTAATATGGAATTACTTACTACCACAGTGCCCAAGTTTTACACATATACTGAGGCCTGTTGGTTGAATACAAAGTAATTAAGTCAATGGGTCACATCCTCACAATCATTAGTAGCCAATATGAAAGCTTCAGTCTTAATCATTCGACGGGTGTCTAGTCTAAAAGGGTTCACAAGAACACTAACGCGTATGATAGCAGAAAGTTCGTATTGGCTCTGTGGAGGGATTGTGGAAAATTGAACACCATGTCGATACTGAACATTTTATTTCAACAAACTCCTTTTTTAAAATAATCTCTACAAAGTGAATATCAGTCCGCCGAAGACAAAACTCGTTCGTCTCCTTTGCATTGCTGAGGCTTCTTTAGCCATTCAGTTAGAAAAACCGGACATACACATACATAAGAAGATTATTATTCAACCACTTCTATTACTGGGCCGGTGCGCCCCTCCTTAGTCGACCTGGACAACCCGCCCTCCGACAGGTCATCCATATCGGCGCCGTACTTAGCGTGGACGCCCGATCAACATGAGCACCCATATGCCAGAACTCCCGGTCCCGCGAAATTCCGCACCCTGGCCTCCAAGTAGCTAGATTACAGGCGCACGCCACCACGCCCAGTGCGTCGGTGGCATAGCGGTTAGGACGCTCGCCGACCATGCACATGGTCCGGGGTTCGATCCCCGGCCGACGCACTCCTTTACCTCGCTAAGCCAGAAATAATGCTGGTGAAGAGGAAAGGTTGGGCAGGGGGCTAGTAACCCCTGTAAAATAAACACTGCTACAGAAACTTCAAGCCACCAGCTTGAAGCCCTATGTTTCACTGGGAAACGTGAAGGAAAAGAAAAAAAAAAGAGAAAACTTCTACTACTATTCTGGGGTAAAAAGCCTTGCCGCTTTGATCACCGAACGATGTCAGTTAAAGAGCCACTAAAAATCATCAAGGTGTACTGGACAGCTATTTCGTCCTGGCTAACTAACTGACTGTCTGGTTTCAATATAGAACTCTGCACAGAAGTTCAACAGTTCAATTCGCCACACTCCACGTAGAGCACAGAAGTGAAGGTAAAAGAGACGAAAAACAGATTAGCAAAAAAAAATAAAGACAATAAGCAGAAATGTCAGGGAGAAAGAATAGTAACGTGGAAAGGCAATGGGATTTCTTGGATGTGGGAAATCACAAAGAGCCAATGGGAATGCACCAATGAGAACGATTTTGAGTTATACTGTAACAACAAAAGGCAAGACACAAAAGCCGAGGTATACTTATAAGTGATCAAACCTCTATTTATATATCTATACAGTTTTATATTCTTTAACCAATCATCACTGAGCGTGTGATTTTCGTTGACATTAAACGACATGAAATAGAATGTTCAAACGTTATTATTATTGTTAATTCCTAGAGGAACATAGGGCTTCAGCCAAACGTCTCCATTGCGTTCGGTTCTCTGCTAGAGTCTTCACCTGGCTCCAAGTCTGCCCACACGCTTTCATCACCTCTTCACATCACCTCCTCCAAGGCACCCTTGCACTGACGACCAACTCGCCGCTGCCCTTTCGGGTTCCACTCGAGCGATGGCTTGTCTAGTGATGTCACTTGATGGTTTGTTTCCTCAGAGTATGGCCAAGCCACTCCACCTCCATTTCTTCCTGCCTATTTGTTTCACAATCGGTTCCTGCTGGGTTGGGTCTCTCCCAGAGATCCCTCCCTGTTGCTGATCTTTTCTGGCCGGCCATCTGATCTTGAATGGTATTGAGCGAAGACAACTGTTAATGAAGGTCTGTAGTTTGTTTGAGATGCTCTTTATGACGCGCAGTGCAAGTCTCTGATCCGTATAGTAGCACTGACTGACTTCACACTGGAGTTGAAAATCCGGATCTTATTTTTGATTCTGAGTGCTGTTGACCTCCACACAGACTTGAGAGTAATGAAAGCTTGTCTTGCTTTTCCGACTCTTGCTTTGATATCCTCGTCAGTTCCGTCTTCCTGTAGTTGAAACGATGTTTCCCAGGTAGGTAGGTGGTAAAGGAGATTGTTTCTTTCAGGTTCCTTCCATTTATGCTGATTGTTGTCTGGTGTTGTTGCTGCTGTTGGTGGTGTTGCCCAGGAATTTTCATCACCTGTGTTTTCTCTATCTTCACCTGAAGTCCTATCTTTGATGCTTCTTCTGCCAACTTGTTGCTTTTCACTTGCATATCTTCCAGTTGTTGTTGTCGTTTACATTAAACAACATGAAATAGAATGTTCAAATACACATAGAGTATTCTTTTGCTAATACAGTATTGAACTGTAGGAATATATAAGAATAATATTCCGTAGGAACAGATTGCTTGTATCACACCACCACCAATTGTCTCCAACAAACGGTACTTAGAATCCCGAGGACTGCAACCACCAGTCAAACAGTCTATACCTCACTATATACGGCTGGTTTAAACTAACTGTTGTGGATTTTCATTGACGAAGGAAGCCATGTTTTCGTTTGACCACCACTGGCTCTTTACCAACATGACGGAGATCCTGTATTAGCTAAGATTGCCCGTCGGTCGAAGAAGGTGATGGCTAGGCATGCATGTGTAACATGTGTCCTAACTTCACAACCTCGTCTATTGATTTCCCCTCCTTACCTAGCACTCCATCGATGCCTAACCACCTCAATATTATTCACCCTATTGCACCTACCACCTAACACAGGTAACAATGCAGACACCTATGGTCAAGAACAGCTAGTCACGCCTCTGATGTCTTCTCCTTCCGTCCTAGTGTGAAAGTCTTCAGCTGTACGCACCCACAATCTCACACGGGATCGAACCAAGGACCTTCAGGTGGTGAGACAAAGCTCATTGACTGTTCAGACACTTGGTGCAGTATCAAATACCCCATGAATTATATGACTTCTGTCACTTCTATCTAACTAGATACACATTAAATCGCTACAAATTAATTCTTAGAAACCTTGTTTTTATTTTCAACCAACTTGGTTTATGTTTGTTTTGTTTTGTTTTCAACTCTTGTATTACTTTCGAACTCTTACGTCATACCACCTTTCTTTTCGTCTCAATGTGCATCTTGAATACAACTCATTCATTAAACTTTTTATCTTATTACGTAACTCTGGTGCGATGGCTTAACTCCTCCTATGTATTATTATTATTGTTCCCTTGGGTTCTGGATTTCGCGCGTGGATGATTTATGTTTGATGTCACACACAAGCGAAAACCGACAAACTTGTCAAAGAAGCAGCAAAGACAGGACTTCAGGTGAACGTAGACAAGACGGAGGTTGTGAAAATGACCAGCCAACAACAACAACAGCAGCAGCAACATCCAGCGCCCATCACCATCAACGGGAGGGATTTGAAAGAGGTTACTTCGTTCAATTATCTAGGGAGCATTGTACCAACTACAGGAGGAACGCACGAAGATGTCATATCGAGAATCGGGAAGGCGAGAAACACATTCATCAACCTGAAACCAATCTGGAAATCTTCGTCACTCAACTCAGCCTGCGTCAACAACAAAGTGATTCGGATTTTCAATACAAACGACGTCAAGTCAGTCAGTTCTTCTATACGGATGGATCAGAAACTTGGCCAGTGTGTCACAAAGAATATTTCCAACAGCCTGTTGCAGACCTTTATCAACAACTGTCTTCGCTGGGTCTATACTGAAGATCAGATGGTCGGAACGAATCACCAACAAGAAACTATGGGAACAAACAAACAAAACAAGAACCAATCGCCCAACAAATATGCAGGAGAAAGTGGAGATGGATTGGACACTCGCTGAGCTGAGGAGGCCGCTGGGTGATATCGCGCGTCAGGCCAGTGCTCGAGTGGAGCCTAAAAGGGAAGTGGCGAGTAGTGGGAAGTCGAAGGGTGACATGGAGGAGATCGTGCGAAGAGGAATTGAAACAGTATGGATTAACATGGATGCAGGTGAGAAGTACAGCAGAAGACAGAAGCAAGTGGAGACGTGCAGTTGAAGCCTTATGTTCCACTAGAAACCCAAGGGAACAATAATAATAATAATGTATTAATTTAACGACTAAATAGTGATACCAATAACTCCTTACTTTCTCATAGCTTGACGTCCACGCATATCAGCTTTGATTAAATCTTCATTGGCGTGGATGGCATTAACACGTTCAACTGCTTGTATACGTTCTTCTTCTTTGTGTGCAGAAATAGTTGCATTGTATCTTTCCTTATCGTCAACTGTTTCATTTTCATCTTTTCTGTCGTTATTTATAATCACTTTTGATGGTAGATTCTGTGAGTGTAGTGTATTTTTAGCTTCTGCATCGTATACAAGGACAAGAGGTTCCTTTTCTGATAACAAAAAAATATGCAAGAAAAGAAGGCGGAGGGCAATTAAAATAAATCAATAAATGACGTCAATGTTTACGTCTCCAATAGGGATTATGAGAAAAACACAATAACAAGAACAGAGCTTAATTTTGAGGAAATCAACAACCAATCACAACAGACTTAGCGTGGGCGGATACGACTAGCAGACATATCACCGGACTGTCTTAAAAACGGCAACAAAGAGATGACAAAATAACCTTCATCAAGAAAACAACCAATCAGAAAAGGTTGCTTCTCCGCTAACAATAATGCCAATAATAATGCACATAAAAATTTATAAATACCTATTGATTTTCTCAATAAAGGATCTGTTGCCTTGTCCTTGTTTTCTGTCGTTACAGTATTACTTATGTTACTCTACTAACGAGACGGAAAGAAAGTGTAAAAGGCCAGAGATAACTTCTTACAGTCTACTTGGCTTTTGTGAACATAAACAACTCTAAAATATCTAATAATCCTACTACTGCTTTCGAAGCAGCACGTAGCACTAGCCGCACCTTGTTTTTCATGCTGAATGGCTGTTGATCTCCACACCGACTGGAGACTAATGAAGGCTTGCCTTGCTTTCCTGATGGTCCTAGCTTTGATATCCTCATCTGTCCAGTTCGCCTGTTGTTGAAACGACGCTTGTCAATGCACAATTTAAATTTAGCCTACTTGCTAAGCGATTTATTTAAAGCAAAATTTTACCGAACAATCATTTGCAACTCCATGTAGTTAGCAATGAACCACACCTATTGTGTGAGGGCTAGTGATATCACTAAGCTGCCCAATCCTCAGTAGGTGGAGCATGGCCCGAACCTGAGACGCTTTAATTACTCGTCATGACATGATACATCTTAACCGCATACTGTATAATCTAATCGAACGTCATAGATTGTAAAAGTAAAAACCGAAGATGAACAGAACATTACTCAGCCAAAGGAAAATAAAAACCTCAAGATTAATATTTGGGGAAAAAAATTACTTAACATACCAACTGTAGATGCTAGATCCTTCTCAAGTAAGGTATTCTTAGGCGGAGGCAGAGAGGCGATCAAAGCAGCACGCATATTCTCAACATTTCTGACTTCTTTCATTCTTTCTTCAGTCTCATGCTTTGTCAGCTCTTCAATTCGCTTTTCTTCATGAAGTTTGTCTATAGCCAGATTGAATCGATCTTCGGCTTGTGTTTGTGCCACACGTAAGTTGTGTTCTATTTCTGGTGTAGGATCTTGCTGAAATAGTAAACAGGGGGAATACTTTCATGATAGTTTGTCTCAATATATGTAAGCACAGATCTCTTCGTAATATGTGGATAAAATATGGCGTGTTTTTTTTAACTAGCAGGTGGAATTTAATTCCTGTGATGACTCACTTAATATATGTGTAAAATTTGGGCACTGTGGTAGTAAGTAATTCCATATCAGTTTGTTTATTAGATATATCAAACAGTGAAACAGTATTATTTACTGGATGACAGTTTCGAACAAAATTTATTGTTGATAATCATATCAATTGTAATCACACGACTTTGAAACTTGAGTTTTATAGTTTTATTTGTCTTCTCCTATTTGTCGTAGAGGTAGTAGAATTTTCCAGATATCCAGCTGGACAGGTGTTGAATCATTCCTACTACACGTATTCTCTCTCAGTTGATTCGATAAACAAAGCTTCTGTTATCGATCTCTCCCTCCACCTTGTTGTTATGTTAGATTTTAAAACTGTCATCTTACCACATCCATCCTATTGTATGGTTGTGTGTGTGTGTGTGTGTGTGTAATTGCACGTAGTGCTATCTACGGTTGAACTATTCTCCAGATTTCTTATCTTACTCGGGTCAACTAATCTAGGTTTTGCTACTAGGTTTTTAGGCTCGGCTAGTCTAACTTCCCCTGTTCTACTACTTTGACCCATGTATTTGACCTGACAATCATTTCAGGCAGGGCATTAGATAAACTAGATTGTCTTGTTTTAAAGGCTCCACTGGCAGGATCCTTTAACCGACAAAGCTTGTTTCTAATTGAGTTTGTGGGTAGTTTGAATGCCAGCCACTTTTATTACTGCCTGCCTTGTTATGAGTTCTCCAGCATAAGGTTTCCGAGGTTACTACTTCACATGGAAGTGCAGAGAGAGATTGGTAACAGAAGCTTTGTTTATCGAATCAACTGCAAATACGTGTAATAGGAATGATTCAACAGCTATCCCAGATTTCTGTAAAATTCTACTACCCCAACGACGACAAACAGGAGATAATAAAGAGAACTATAAAACTCAAGTTTCGAAGTCGTGTGATTATAATTGATGATATGATTATGAACCACAATAAATTTTGTTCGAAACGTCATCCAGTAAATAATACTATTTCAATGAGTGTGTGACATATCTAATAAACAAACTAATGCGGAATGATTCACTTAAGTTTGATCATGGATCAGAAACCAAGCAGCACTGGACAGTTGTTTCATTCTAGTTCGAGACTCTTCATCAGTACGCAACCATGAACCCACCGCCAAGGATCCAATGTAGGACGTTCACATTAAAAGATCTCATTGACCACTTAGTCACTGGAATGGAATCCAATAGTCCATGGATTCTAACTTCTGTCAATTTACGATTTTTGGTGCCGCCCCCATGTAACGTCAGAAGACAAGGGCTATGCAACAAATCGTTTATTGAGAAAATTAACAGATATTTATAGATTTTTATGTTCATCATTATTAGCGTTATTGTTAGCGTAGAAGCAGCCTCTTCTGATTGGTTATTTTCTTGCTGTCATCTCTTTGTGGCCGTTTCTTAGACAGTCCGGTGATATATCTGCTAATCGTATCCGCCCACGCTAAGTCTGCTGTGATTGGTTGTTGATTTCCTCAAGGTTAAGCTTTGTTATTGTTTTTCTCATGACCCCGATTCGGGAGGTAAACATTGACTTAAATTATTGTCTACAATTTTTTCTTCCAGACAGCTCTCACCAAAGCAACACCCCCGACCTGGTTGACCCCCTACTACTGCTCACGACTTCTCACTAGAACTCCCTCCAGGCAACATCGTCTTGTAATCCGTCAGTATTGAGCATCAGATTAATTCTCAAGTGTTCATTTTCAGTGATTTAACTGGTTTTAAGTTTACACCAAGGATTGATGACAGTTAGAAAACCATTGGAAACCAAGGAGTACTTGCTATGACTCTTCAACTGTATGCCCCCATGACTTCACAGAGGGTCGAAAACAGGGACTTCAGTTTACGATGATGCTAGGTGGTTGACCGTTCTCAGCTCACTGTTCAGTACTTCCAGGTTTCCAATGGCTCTCTAACGGGTATAAGTCTGTGATTGAGCTTAAAATTATTCAAATTCCTACAAGCCAGCACTTGAAGGTTCATTTAAGATTTAAATTCTTCTAAAGAAGCCATATATACATATAACCCGTCATTGAACATTATTTCAGCATAAATAGAAGATGCATTTTCCTACGCTCATTTATGAACATTTACTGGCCATTACAAAATAAAAACAAGGGAAAAGAGCACAGTACTACTCTTTATCATTTGGAAAACTCCACGCACTCAAAAATGAGACACATTTACCATGTGAGGCAAATAATGTCACCTTCCTGAACATCTATAGCACTTCGTAGGATGTGAGAACAAATACTCGTCACAAATGACACTCACAAGTGGTCGCGCCATATCATGAATTGACAGTAGTTGGAATTCATGGACTGTCCACTGGATCGGATCACAGTGGCTTAATGGTCTACGAGCTCGTCTTGTAGCTAGAAGATCCTGGGTTCGAACCCCCTGTGGTGGGTGCGTACTGATGAAGAGTCCCAAACTAAGACGAAACAGATGTCCAGTACTCCCAGCTGGCTTTCCAATGGTTTTCTGACCGATGTCAATTCATGAAGGAATCCTTATACATATATATACATATATATATATATATATGTAACAACCGAAGGCAAGAGCCAGGCAACAGATCATTTATTAAGGAAATCAACGCATATTTATATATTTTCATGTGCATTACTATGGATATTTAAGCAAACAAACACAGTCTTCCGATTGGTTGTTTCTCACGTAAAGTTAATCCTTCATCTATTTGTGACTGTTTCTTGAATGTCAAATCCTCTATATGTTAACTGCATCCGCCTACGCAAAGTCAATCTTTGTTCACATTTTCTCACGACAAATTTTGGGAACGTAAATATTGACGTAAATTACTGTCTACCAATTTGGCTAGTAGACAGCTCTCACCATATATATATATATATATATATATATATGGCTGTATGAAGCAGGACTTGAGTTAACGAACTCGCCAGTTAGAAGATGAGTTCAAATGACAGTGAAGGTTAGGAAGAATAACTGACATACGTCAGCGAACAAAAAGTATCTCAACTAAGGTAAGAATTCAAACACATGGTCAAATCTTATTAGTAAATAAACTAACATTTAAATATCAATATTCGAAATCTTCAATTGCTTAAAGTGCTTTTAGATAAAGTCATAAAATGCTGTTAGACTGAAATAGCTTTGAACATTAGGACTAAAATAATTTCTATCTAATGAAATTTAAAACAAACATCAGATGAACATGAGACCAAATTCCTTTTAAGGCAACCTGCTAAGTTTTCCAACTCAAATTCTTTACTGTTTATACAAACAGATGTACATCAAGTAGGATTTAGAACACTGGGTTACTCGATCCATGGTGCCGGCCAACAAACCATCACAACGATGTGTATGTTAACAAGAAGTAGGATAAGGCATTGAATATGATATCACAAGTTTTTAAAAGTAACAAGGCAAATACCGAGGAAGATGAAAGAAGTTTAAACGTGATTTAGTGGGTTAGATAAAGACACACCATGTAATTTGTTTTGGATGTCTATCATTTACAGTTTCCCATGGACATCAGTCAGAGAGCTTAAATTTCTCCAAATAATAGAGACCGAATACTTGCAGAATCACTTGTATCCTATTTTTGGCTTGATTTTTGTTTAACTAGAAGTAGCACAGCTGCTACTTTTAAATGATGGTCTGGTTTGCATATTAAAATCATCTAATGGGCTGTGCTGGTTAAAAATAATGTTCCTGCAAGCCTTACCATACCAGGAAGATCGTTTGGACGGCGGTTAGACTAAAAGCAGTTACCATCAAAATGCAAGTTGTTGACACTATGTTGAAGACTCTGAGGGCGAATTCGTACTGTTGACATATAAGGATGTAACAGCATAAGTGTTTCCCTCTGATGACCAGCAAGCCAGCTATGCTGCCTCTCCACCATGGGGAAGGTTACAAAAGGCCAACCCATAAAATGATACAACCTGACATGCCTCGCGGCATTTCCTAGCCGGCGGTAAGATCATAACTCGGACACGACTCCAAAAACCAATTCAAATAGGCTATCTGTGATCGATCTGGAGCAGTTGTCTCCTAAGTTCTGCGCTGACGCAAAACTAATGTCCCATTTGTTTCAGGTATTTTAAGAAAAAAGTCAGCTTCTACGGTGAGGACAGGCTTGAAGTAATAAGCACCCACACACTTAAAGTCAGTCATATTATATTGTGACCCTGCTTGTTTTTCACACACAAGCCGCTTTTATCAGTACCCATCAATAACTTCATCAGTTGACTTAACTACTTTATCTAATATTGGACGTCAGGTTTATTATTTACAGTTTTCTTCGACAAATTGATGTTTTCGGAGGTGAATGCGATAACGCCTTAATGTAGAGAAATTTACTATACTTGCTAGTTTCACAACACATTCTAGGTGTTCGTCCATTAAAAGACGCAACTAGCTTTTTCCTAAACCATTTTGGTAAAGGTGTTGCGGATGCTTGAAATCTAGTTAAATTACTTTTCAGTAAATATTATTCCTTCTTTTCAGTTGAGAGTAACTTAGCAGTTTCCCTTTTTCATTAAGAGTAACTAAAGATAAAGTAGCTCAACCATAACGTTGTCGTGAGAAGAGTCAAAAAATTGCTAGTGCTTTTTCCATGCGTATACCCAAATAGGTTGAACGATAGTACAATAGTAAGTAACATTACTTCCTACTTTAAAAGAAATACCAGTTAGCATTGTAACACCAATTACTCGGAGCAATAAACACACTGAAACACTGTGAAAGACTAGATAATGAATTTTCCCAACAGGCAGAGTTTTAACATTATCATGTAAGAGGAGAGAAAAGGGGAGTAAACCTGAGAGAAGAAATAAAACGTGTAATACAATAGATCATTAGTCCCGTAAAAGAGTAAACACGTTTATTTTCTGATAGGACACTAATTAGTAACTAGTGTGATGTGTCTAGTCCTTTGTTTGGTGCAGACTGAATTCTATCAGACAACTTTGTAATGTGGCACTAGTGACTAACTAGTGTCCAATCAAAGTATCCAATACAGTAGTCCTACAGGAGGTTAATCACCAGCCCCAATAGCTCAGTGGTAACGTCTCTCACTGCAGTACTCATTTGGTAACGTTGGTTCGAATCTCAGAGGGACATGAGTTGTTCCTTCAAGGTTGCAGATAGGCCTTGCTAGCTGACTGGTGAGTTCCAACTACCACGAAACCTAGGTCCAAGGCTTACTTCCGATTGCCTACAACCATCTAATAACAAGTCTACTTTTTATCACTCGGAGAATAACATCATGGATGGAGCCAGGATTACGGACAGAGCGGAGGATATGTAGCATATTTAAAAGGTTCACCTAAGGTGAAAAACAGTGTGTTTTACAAAGCAGCAACGATAGCCAACTCTCTTGGATTCTATTAGTGAACAGTATGACTAAAAGCACTGTATGCCATCGGCAATCGCCCAGGTAGGAATTGAAATTAAACTCTAAAACTAACTGTTTCACGAATGGGTGAGAATTGAGGCCAGTAGAGGACTTCGCATAATCTAAAAAAATGTTTCTGTTTAGGGACTTATTCAAAACTTCAATTAACAGACAATCGAAATATCAACGAAAAAACAACCATACAAGTAAGACCCTTAGAGCAATACCGAAAAGACTTGGAAGTAGTTTCAGCATACGCATCAGTATGTTTTAGCCTGATGTTACAACATATTCCTCAGTTCCGTGATTTTCATTCATCAAAATTAATTACGTGGACAATGTCAAAAGAATTACAAGCAGGCAACGAGTGGAAAGTTTTGCAAAACAAGTGGGGCAACAATGCATTGCAATAATTAGACAAATAATTTCTGACAGTGTGTAGAATCTATAGTGGACAAAGAAAAATGCTAAATCAATGGGGATCATATAAAGAATAAGCCTTCTGAAAACCAGTATTATTACTGATCAAAAGACCAAATTGTTCTTATGATGTCCAGAAACATGGATTTTAAAATTTACCCATTTTTCTGCAGCTCTGTGACCCGAACCGGATTGCCTTAAAACGTTGTAATATTCAGTCTTCTTTTCCTCCAACAATCTCAAATCATCCCTCATATGCTTAACCTGCGGCATTAAAATAATAATTCAATACCTGAAGTTCTTTTGCAACAATTTCGGACAGTTGTTGCTTCTTCGCATCGTACATTTTTCTAACTTTTGCAGCATTTTCTCTGGCTTGTGTTCGAACCTATAGATATAAACTGTAATCTCTATAAATTACTTGTAAAATCCTCAGTTTCTTGCGCCTCTCTATTTCTTCACGTTTTAACTGTTGCAACTCTGAGAGAGAGGGGCCATAAGAATAGCAAGGATAATCAAGCATGAAGAAACGCCCGTAGCCAACACAAACTTCAAAAACGTACCACCGATAAAAAGGTCATGTAACCAGATTTCAGCGCCAAGAAACAAGCTTTCGAATAATTTTTTACAAGATGACAACAATCGTAATAAGATTCTCCCCTGTGTACCTCACTACAAGAGACTACCAAAAAACTAGAACTTTAATAACTGCAGTCAAATTATATGTATATATATGGAGGGGTCAAGGCTGGAAAACTAAATCCAGGCAGCCAGTCCTTGTCTTAAAGGAAACTCACTTATTCTAGAAAAGATTTATAGGGAGGCAACACATATGATTCCTGGCATGACTAATTTATAATACCATACCATAAGCAGAGAGGTGGTGTTTAGAATTTTAAATAACGACTACGGACCTGGTCTCTCCTCTATTTTTCTTTCCAACAGGTCGAAGCACCCCAGAAGAAATTGCAGGAAAGCTTAGAAGCCATTCAGAAATCATATTACCGTAGAATATTGGCTCTCACACCGAATAATCAACTCCTGGAACCAACTCCCATAAGAAGTGGTGTCAACGCCTTCAACTGATTCATTCATGAAGGGTTTGGAAAGCACAGAAATTTACTAGAAAAGGACTAACAAAGGCTTCAAGCCCTCTATCCTCAATCATCATATCTGAATCTTTAGGCTTTTAAATTTATGTTTTTGTGAAATGCAGCTTTAGCTGTTATTTAAAGCTTGGGGAGAGTAGTCATCAAGTAGCTTCGATGGACATACAATGCACTCAACCTCTAATGTGGAGCGAAATACGATATCAGGTAGTGCTCATATCTCACAAGTCGACATCAGTTATGGAAATGAGATAAACAGATTGTGGTAATCCACCAACACCAAATTTAATATGTGATTCACTCATCATCAACTATAACGAATGATCTCAGCTAAAGGACAAGACACAGTGAGGATTTTAACTTGACTATTGACAGAGAGGCATCTCAACTAACTGCAAGGTACTAAGACTAAGCAGAAGTGATGGCTGATAAAGCCAGTAGTCACAATATATGATCAAGGACGGAGACGGTTAAAAGGTTCATCGGTTTAAAGGAAACTAACTGTCATGCTCCAGAAGACTTACCAGTACGGTTAAACCAACAGTACAATGCGAAGCATCTAAAGTTTGACATCACAATTTAGTTGGAATGGACCATAAAGTGAGGGCAGAACTGTTGCTTTCTGTCGCCTAACACTTAGCCAGAAGCTACTAGGTACCAAATACTCCGACCAAAAGTTGGAGATAAAATCGAAACACTGGGATATGATGACACAATGGAAAGTTTTTCAGCCACTTTTGACATCCTGGTCGGTTGTGAAATCAGTAGGCTACCGAATACTGCATTGCGTCTGACCTTTTGAACGTAACCTTCGTGTAACCGTCTCATGGTTTAAAATTACTCGACAAGCAACTGTCCTTTGTAATATATAAAAAAGAAGACAGCATCTGTATCCGAACATGTATTCTGTTAGCATGCTGGTGTGCAGCTATAACAAGAAATTCCAGCGAAATACACTGTATGTTAATCATCATTCAGTGAAGTTTTTTTATTTTGATTTACAGCTTGATTCCACACCGTATTTTCAGTACAAGTATGGAACTTTCAGCACGGATATCGGTAGCCCAAATTCAGGCCGACCATAGATATCGGGTGTGCGTCGGCAGGGGATCGAACCCCGGACCATGTGCATGGTCGGCGAGAGTCCTAACCACTGTGCCACCGACGCTCAAGTTCTAAAGGCATTATAAAGTTTACGAAGAATACAGCATGTATGTTTCCTATTTATTATTTAGCTGTTTATCTTTGTCACGCACTATTCCTGCATCACTCATTGGTCAGTGAATTATCGATTTGTTAATGGAAACTCAGGTGAGGACACCAGTTGTTGACTGAAGTATCTTAAACACGTCATGAACCATTCATCCGAGCTCTATGTTGTGTAATTGCCCTCTTTCTAAGTGCAACTACCTTTTTATCGGCAGATGTAGCCACCGCACCGCCCGTGGAACGCTTTCAGCTAAGGCTGGACAACCATGCAGCAACACGTGGACTGCATCTAAACGGCCTATCCCCTTAAAATCTCATACGCTATCAATGATCAGACACCCAAGCTCATCGTTTTACGTCACATTCTCTCTTGTCTTACTCTCCTGACTACTCTAGATACTACATCCCTTACACTATCATTATAGTATATATATATACATATATATCAATCTCAGTTTTCATTTGCTGTCTGAGCGAACTACGCAGAAGTTTGCCGAAGACCAGGAACCTTTGCCTCACAACCAAGAATCGAGCACAAAAAAATGAAATTGGTTCACACTGGCTCTTAAAAAACGGTATTGGATATTGTCCACCTAGGTTGTGAGAAATGACCACTGAAGCTGGGAGATATGTAAAGACTACTGGCGTTTGATTGTAGGTATCTGTTCTCTGTCTCCTGTGTTTAGTAGTATAATATGGTGAGTAGTATTGGGATTAAGCATATAGTGCCATGTAGAGACGTGACTCCAAATCGTTTTTAATGACAGATGCATTCATTCTGTGTAATCTCACATATCTGAGCAATCCTTATATTTTTCCTTTGTCAGTATTCGTTCTCTATCACATTTGTGCTCGTTAGAGCTTCTTCTAATTTCTTTTTTCTCTGCCTTTGTGCGCTATATGGAATGTGGTAACTTAAATAGGTGCACTTGCGTGCAGACTTCTATGTTGGAAGTAAGTCATTTAGAATGGCATATAGTCTGATTGTTACGAAACATTAAACAGTGGACAATAATCGCAGAAATGCAAGCAAATCATAATAGTATTTTTTCATCTGATTCTTGTTTAACTGAAAAAAAGCCATCTGACAATGGTCTCTTCTTTTTCTCGGGATAAGTTTGACACTTTGTCTCGTCATATCTCATGAGTTAGTTTATTTCATGCCATTGCCTAAATGCTAAGTCGAAACACATTTGATGAAATATCTTTTGCTTTCTACCAAATAAATATCATGTTTTCCAAGTGTGGAATGTAGCAGCCTGAGCTGCCGCACTTCCGTGCTGAGTTTTATGTTAAAGCTCACTCAGTCAGCACTTCTCACTGCAGCTGCATAGTGTCAAAACTCGTTGCAGCAGCAACTGCTTTAAACAATTATTAATGCCTTTTACTAAGTACTGTATGCATTCTCCCAACTCTTTGAATTGTCCAGGAAAAGTGCACCGAGGAGGAAACGGTGAACCAGAAGTCAGTAGCACAGAAATAAATAGTAGGAATCGAAGTGAATGAGATGAGTGACATTTTGTTTTCCATGCAGTAGTACTTATCTTATGCAATTTTCTCCTAATTATTCCTTATTGTTTGTTTTATTTTAGGATTTTACTCACATTCCATGTGATAACTTCTCACATATTTTCTTTATGAAATCGTTTGTTTCATCTACCTCCAACAATTTTGCATGAAGGCTTGAGATTTTTACCGCTGTGCTGCATTTCAATCAGTATGCTTGTATTACTGATGCATTGACATGCAAGACTTGTACATGTTGTTGTGAATTTTGCCTGAAATAACATTCCATTCATAGCAAATACAATGCTTGTGATATCTCTTCATCATTATCTTTTCATTGCATTGGTAGCTGCGTATACATTAGGCAAATGCTTTCATTAAGTACCTGTACTTCTCAGTGCGAAGTACTACTCATGGTCTTTTTACTGCATTTGCGGGTTATCAGGCTATTATCATATGGAGTAGTGAAATAGAATGTGTATGAAATTTAGTTGTTAAGGTGTATTTATGTATGTATGTACACATTTCATTTCCAAACAAGAAAATTCTCTATGTAAGGCCTAGCGCAGTAAGTTAGTGGTGTATCCATTACTGTATGCGTCCCGCACAAGTGAAATGATTCTGTTCAACCGTTGGCAAAGCTGCATTATATCCCTGCAGGGTCTCTTCACTGAACTTACAAAAGATACAACACAAAATCACCAGCAACACAATCGAATTACCTTTTATTTATTTTATTTTGATTACAGCTTGATGCCACACTGTATTTTTAGGTACAGGTATGGAATTTTCAGCATGGATATCGGTAGCCCAAATTTTGCAGGCCGACCAGAGATATCGGGTGTGCGTCGGCAGGGGATCGAACCCCGGACCATGTGCGTGGTCGGCGAGAGTCCTAACCATTGCGCCACCGACGCACCTTTTCAACTACAA
Source organism: Trichobilharzia szidati (assembly GCA_944472155.2). Taxonomy (NCBI): domain Eukaryota; kingdom Metazoa; phylum Platyhelminthes; class Trematoda; order Strigeidida; family Schistosomatidae; genus Trichobilharzia; species Trichobilharzia szidati. The sequence continues at coordinate 193,530,687 of OX235271.1, forward strand.
GCGGTAATATTGATACTATTAAAAAGTGATCTAACTGTAAACTGAGGAATTCTAGCGCAACACAGCAGCACGTCCCGACAGGGTGTGCTTTGTGTAGTAAAATTTCTGCAGGTACAAGTAGGATTCATGGACTGAGCATTCGGGAAATGGAATTGTCCCATTTAGTCATATAGACGAAACGCTGGCTAAATGCGATGCTTTACGCGGACGCACATGCAGGGATGTAGGTATGTGTTACTTCACATGAATTGTGAATAATATCGAGAAGGCATTTCTTTCAATCGACCCTCCATTTTACACTCAGTTACTGTTCATATATATTATGAATTGACGCGTTTTCTAGTTTGCCTGTTATTACGAAATGCACGCAATTAAGTAGAAAAAACAACTTCAAATCGTGGGTATAGCTCAGTGGTAGAGCATTCGACTGCAGATCGAGAGGTCCCCGATTCAAACCCGGGTGCTCCCTTCACTTTGTGCGTCGGTGGCACAGTGGTTAGGACTCTCGCCGACCATGCACATGGTCCGTGGTTCGATCCCCTGCCGGCGCACACCCGATATCTATGGTCGGCCTGAATTTGGGCTACCGATATCCATGCTGAAAGTTCCATACTTGTACTGAAAATACGGTGTGGAATCAAGCTGTAAATCAAAATAAAATAAAAAATAAAATATGTACTTACTTTGGCGACAATTTAATCTTTCTACCAAAAAACTTCTAGGAGTGTCCATCTTCACTCAGTAATTCGAAACTAAAAGTAAACTCCATGTTGCTTAGTTATTCAAAAGACAGAATAGTGAGTGAAGTAGTATTAGGGTAAATATATTCTAATGTATTTGAATAATAATAATAATCACATAGCCTATTAACAAGCCGTCTACTTTCAGTCCTTATTCAAAGACAACTTTAGTTACCCATTAAAGTAGTAGCTTCAGAAGACTAACCTCGCCTAGATTACTAGGTCACTAGTATTCTAGCCGGTCCCAAGCCCGGATAAAGAGGGAGGGTTGGGGCGTGGTGCTAGCAACTCCACCCCCAAAACTTAACCAAATTGCTACTAAAACTTCAACGCACAAATATATTAAAAATTCTACAAATACAAACAACGACCTTGTTTTCGCTGGAATCGGGGAAGTGAAATGACGCAGGCTGGTGAAAGCCTTCGGGAAGCCAGTCAGCCGATGTGCCTTCTTTCGATGAGAGCAAAAATAAGGATGGGGACGTGGAATATTCGTACAATGTACGAAACTGGAAAGGCTGCTCAGTTAGCCGCAGAAATGAGGAGATATAAAATAGAAGTGTTGGGAATCTGCGAGAGCAGATGGAACGGATGTGGAAGGAGCCAACTATCAGCTGGAGAGACAATAATCTACTCCGGTCACCCAGAGGACAACCACGAGCACACCGAGGGAGTAGCCATCATGATGTCACCAACAGCGGCTTAAGCTCTCATGCAGTGGGAACAAATCTCCTCCAGGATAATGACAGCCAGGTTCAACTCAAAAGGAAGGAAGGTTACAATCATTCAATGCTACGCGCCTACAAACGTCTCAGAACAAGAGAAGAAGGAGGATTTCTACAGTCAACTACAAGCAGTAATGGACAACGTCCCAAAGGGCGGTATCAAAATCCTGATGGGTGACATGAATGCGAAACTGGGAGGAGACTATGCAGGAAGAGAACTCACCATGAGGCCCTCGGTGAAATGGACGACAATGGTGAATTCTTCTCAGACTTCTGCGCCTTCAATGATTTGGTGATTGGTGGCAGTGTGTTCAAACACAGGGATATACACAAGGCAACGTGGATTTCACCAGATGGACATACCAAAAACCAGATAGACTTCATTTCAATCTCAAGGAAGTGGAGACGGAGCCTACTGGACACAAGATCGAGGAGAGGAGCAGATGTGGGTTCAGACCACTATCTAGTACAAGGGACTTTCAAGGTGAAGCTAAAAACCTCGAGGATAGCTGGGGATAGGCCACAATTCAAGTTCAACACTCAAAAACTGAAGGACACAACCACAAAGGACACTTTCACTGCAACTGTCAGAGCAAAACAGGAAACACTACGTGACATCACGGAAGCATCATGCGTGGATGACCATTGTAACTCTCTGAAGGTGATTTTTAACGAAACGTGTTCAACGGTTTTAGGAAGAAAGAAGAAACAAGACAAGGAATGGCTCTCAACGGACACTTGGAAGCTAATAGAGGGAAGGAGAATGGTGCAAGAGAAAATGACTCAATGCAAAGATGGACAAGAGAAAGGGATGCTAAGCTCAACTTACACAGCACTGGACAAAGAAGTGAAGTCTGGAAGGAGGGAAAGGTGCCCACTGACTGGAGGAAAGGTTACTTCGTGAAACTACCAAAGAAGGGCGACTTAGGACTCTGCAAGAACTGGCGAGGAATCATGCTCCTGTCAAGTCCAAGTAAAGTTCCGAGTTGCATCATCCTGGAGAGAATAAAGGACGCACTGGATACAGAACTCCGACCAGAACAAGCTGGATTCAGGAAAGGCAAATCACGTTCTGAGCAAATTGCAACTCTACGCATCATCATCACAGAACAAATCATGGAATGGCAATCAAATCTCTACCGCAACTTCATAGACTTCGAGAAGGCCTTCGACAGCGTTGACCGCGAAGTAATTTGGAAACTACTCGAGTACTACGGCGTACCCCAAATATTCATCAACCTTATTCAACAGCTGTACGACAACGGCACATGTCAAGTGATCCACAACGGAAAACTCAGCGAAGCGTTTGGAGTAAACACAGGAGTCAAACAAGGGTGCTTATTATCACCAATGATATTCCTAATTGTGGTGGAATGGGTTATGCGTCAGACAGTGGGAAATGAGAAGACAGGGATATCCTGGACCGAAGTGAAGAATCTAGAAGACCTGGATTTCGCGCGTGGATGATTTATGTTTGATGTCACACAAAATCGAAGACTTACAAGCGAAAACCGACAAACTGGTCGAAGAAGCAGGCAGTGAAGTCAGGACTCCAGGTGAACATAGACAAGACGGAGGTTATGAAAATAACCAACCAATCAAACAACCAACAACAACGACAGCAACATCCAGCGCCAATCACCATCAACGGGAGGGATTCGAAAGAGATTACTTCATTCACTTATTTATCTAGGGAGCATTGTCTCAACTACAGGAGGAAGGGACGAGGATGTCAAATCGAGACGAGAATCGGGAAGGCGAGAAACACATTCATCAACCTGAAACCAATCTGGAAATCTTCGTCACTCAGTATCAATAACAAAATTCGGATTTTCAATACAAACGACGTCAAGTCAGTCAGTTCTTCTATACGGATCAGAAACTTGGCGAGTCACCAAGAGTATTTTCAACAGGTTGCAGACCTTTATCAACAACTGTCTTCGCTCCATACTGAAGATTAGATGGCCGGAAAGAATCAAACACAAGAAGCTATGGGAACAAACAAAACAGGAACCGATCGCCCAACAAATATGCAGGAGAAAGTGGAGATGGATTGGAGACTCGCTGAGGAGGCCGTTGGGTGACATCGCGCGTCAGGCCCTCGAGTGGAACCCGGAAGGGAAGCGGCGAGTGGGACGTCCTAGGGTGACATGAAGGAGGAGATCGTGTGAGGAGGAGATGAAAAAGTATGGAATAACATGGATGCAAGTGAAAAGTACAGCACAAGATAGAAGCAAGTGGAGGCGTGCAGTTGAAGCCCTATGTTCCACTAGGAACCCAAGGGAACAATAATAATAATAATTCAGAAGACTGCTCTACTGTCTTCGAAATACTTTGCCCGATTGTGTTTTACTTCAGAATACTGGCCAGTTGATGTTGCTGTCCTATCTTTGTTCCTATTAGTTAAAACACCGGTTAAACTATTAACAAGTTATTATTACTTTAAAATACATATCTTTAACTGTTCGCATGTAAATGAAGATAAGTCCACCACTTATTTAATATTTTAATTTTAGAAGTATCAATTTTCCTTTACGTAAGCACCTGTTTCAACTTATTATTATTACTGTGAACAAACTGGTAGCTACACATACGAAGATAGTGATCTTTTTAAAAGTGTATCCAACCAGAACATATCGGTAGTTTTTACATCCAACAAATGACCTATACACGCAAAGCCAAAGGTATAACGTGACGCGTATAATCCTCCACACTGCACTACGATGAGTCTGCTTAAAGTATAATCATTCAGAAGGTGACTATTTTGTCAGTTATAGCTTTCTAGTCCAGCTTTGTAATTCTGGATATACTGTGCATGCTGCTGGATTTAAAATCTCCATTTCTCTGTGGTATCATCAAGAGTAAAAATACTGCCTTATTTTCTCAATCAGTATCCTTATGTCTTCGAAAATATATAGTGAAAATAAGGTTTTAATCACAGCGACTGTACCATAGGAAATTGAATTTGACGGAAAACTGAGGTCAGGAAAGAGCAGGAATTCAGAGCTTGCGTTACGTGAGGTATGTTGCAGACGCAACACTATTTTGAGGAGTTACAAGTTCAGAGACTTGTTACTGCCTAAATTAAGTGGAGTTGCACAATATAAAGTAGCGTATATGTACTTTAATTATTAGTGTACAATTACTATAGACACTTGTTTATTATCATTTTATTCCCTTTACGTTCCTAGTGAAACGTGGGGGGCCTCAAGCTAGAGACTTGAAGTTTCGGTAGCAGTGGTATTTATTCTTACGGAATGGGGTTCCTGGCCTTATACCCAACCTTCCCTCTTTACCAGTTTAATTGCTAACTTAGCGGGGTAAAGGATTGCGTTGGCGGCCGGGAATCGAACCCCGAACCATGTGAGGTGTAGTTGGTGTGTATTCTACCGCTGTGCCACCAACACGCAGACACTTGCGTGAAAATGCTTTTTTCGTCGAAAGCCAAGCTTACAAAGATGTAAAAATAGTACTGGTTCTCAAACCGAGTCATCAACTCTTGGAACCGACTCCCAGAAGAAGTGGTGTCTGCAACCTCAACTGATTCATTCAATAAGGCTTTGGACAACCACAGAAATTTACTAGAAAAGGATTAACATAGGCTTCAAGCCTTCTATCCTCAATCAATAAATGTGAATCTAGTGCTTAGGAATTAGAAAATATTGTTTTATTTGTACACAACTTACTGTGTTGTGTTCTTGTGGAGATACCATTAAAATAGTAGGACATTCAACATTTTCCACACTGTCGCATCCATGCACTACCAAGCTTGCATTTTGTTAGGGCGCACTTCGGAAATTTCGGGGACATTGCAGAAAGTGGGACAGTTATCTTCATTCTGTCCCAAAGTATCTACGACGGACCCTAAGATTCCACTACTCGCCTACAATTATGCAGTAAACTTTAAGTCTCTAGTCACACGTGTGACATACCTACCTGAGGTTGGGGACTGTTAGGATGAACTGTTAAGGAAATAAAGAGCATTATTGTATATAACTTGTGAAATTGAAGTTGGTGTGTTATGTAACATTCATTGACTTGATTCTCTTGGACGGGATTTTTAAGATTGAAGAAGCAAGGTTTTCTCACAGCATGCATTTTGGCTCCTACTTCCCTAGTTGGAAGTTGTAAATTTGAAAATCTCGTCGAAAACCCCACTATAAAAACCATCTGATCAGTAAATTTCATATTGAATTATTTTTTTAAACTACACGCCGCAATCCCCGACTTATCCATAGACCTCTGCATGCTTATTTCAGGCCTCAGAATGCCAAGCATCTTTACCAGCGACGATTCGGGCTCATTTTCATGTTGTGAAACAAATATTTTGAATTAATCATCTTTTAAAGATGCCTTTGGCATCTACGACTGATCTCCATTGGCTAGTGGGATTTGTGTCTGTAAAAATCTTTAACTGCTACTTTTTCCTTACCGACACCTCGAAATTGATGGTTATAGCCCTGAGTGCTTAACTATAAGTTTATAGGTTGAATCAGCCAGCTCATTGTTGGATAGTGTGATAAACTGAAGCCAACTCGATTAGTTGCAATGTTAACTTTAATTTTCCTGGACTGAATTATTGACGAGATCTCAGCACGGATACAATAGGCTCATGTGGCATTTGCTAACTTATGTCATCTCTGGAGTCTCTGTCTGTCTGTCTGTCTGGATTCAACATAGAACTTGGCACCGAAGTGCAGCAGTTCGAGTTGCCACGTTCCAAATATCACACAAAGATAGACAAGAAAATGAGTGAAGAGAATCAATAGTTTTGACAAGTATAAGAGTGAAACAGAATGAGTAATGGTAGAAAGGAGTATGAAGGTTAAAGAGACTGAATACATCTGCGCCATTGACAACGATTTTGAGCCATGTCACCTATTGTCTCCAGCCATTGATTCTTAGAGTCCCGAGGGCCCCAACCCGGAAGTCTACATCTCCCTACCTGACTCAGTTTAACTGTCAAGGATTTCATGGACTGATGCCATGTTGTTTTCTCTCTGGAGTAAGTATGATATCCTGTTATCAACCGAAGAACGTGTGTAGTGCGTACCAGTTTTCTCTGTTCGCTTTTATATACAGTGGAATAAGTCATTTGATCTTTTTGTTATTAAAACTCATCGGGAATCGACATTTCATATACCAGGTTGTATGCCATACTTATTGTGTCTGAAGGCTAATGGTTGTGAATTAGGTGGAATGAGTACAATTCAAACTCAGGACCCATTACCTTTGAAGATCAAACAACAAGGAACTCTGGTAGCGGACCTGCCAATAGTCTGTTACCCGACTAATATGTACTAAGGAATAGAATTTGGATTAGACGTGCTTTGAAACGACATTCAAATGACATCACATCTGTCTCTCTGTCTGTTTTCAACATAGAACTTTGCACCGATGTGCAACAGTTCAAGTCGCCACACTCTCCCTTCATGTAGCACACAAAGCAGGAGAAGAAATGCATATAAGAGACAGTAGACAGGGATATAAGACAAAACGAATAGTAATAACGAAGAACAATATAGTTTCATTGGAAATTATAAGTCACAAGGAGTGGATGCACCTGTGCCAGCCATTGAGAACGAGGATTTTGGGCCATATCACCGATTGTCTCCAGCCAGTGGTGTTTACCGTCCCGAGGACCCCAACCAGGAAGCCAGTCTACACTCTCCTACGTGGCTAGCTTCAACTAACTGTTGTGGATTTCATTGACTGATGAAGCCATGTTGGTTTCGGTTTGACCACCACTGGCTCACTCTTTTCCAACCTGACCCTGTCGGCTAACATTGGCTGTTGTCGAGGAAGGCGTTGACTAGGCATACGTAACACATGTCCGTCCTAACCATCTCAGCCGATGTAGCTTCGCCGACTCGTCTGTTGATTTCCCCTCCTTACCAAGCACTTGGCCAACGCCTAACCTCAATATTGCTCATCGTATTCTACCATTTCACATGGGAGGTAGAACGCAGGCACCTACGATCAAAGACAGCTAGCCAGCCAGGCTTTTCATGTCTTTCACTCTCAATGGCGAGGTTTCACAGCCATAAAGGAGGATGGAGCGGACTACATCACACATCAGTCAAGCATGAAAATGAAAAGCAATGAGTTGAGCTTGGATCCGAGGGTGGCATTGAACAAATCATGTGACCATGCATTAAAAGCTTGCTGACAGTCTTTGAGCCATCTCCAAGTTGTAGTAGAGAACCTAATAGGATGGAGATATGCCTTTGAAACTCTGTACTTCACCTGGAACCCACATCTTGTTTTTTTATTCCGATGTATATTCAATTCTCATATTTAAAGCGCTTTTGGTTTTTAATGTTATTTAACGTAAGATTTTGTTTTGTTTTTTATCTGTTGCTTTTAGAAAACGGTCGGTGTGTTAATTAACGGACGTATTGTAGTATCATATCAACACCTTGACAGTCATGGTATTTGTTAGTAAGTTACATACACTAAAGAAGAAAACATAATCTCCTTCTTTCAAAGGTTGGTCAAGTGATGGACTAAGGCTGTATGAATTAGATGAAAGTAAAAAGATTAAACAACTTGAACAGTATGTCGCTATCTCTATTGATTTTCTACATTTTAGTCAACCATCTAATTCTATCAAGTGTTTATCGATCGCAAAATCAAGTCAGTGTTTGGGTTATCTGGATGAGACCAAGTAAGTTTATGCCTCATTTTATCGATTTTTATTATTATTATTATTATTATTAACAGAGTGACCTTGATTAATGCTGATAGCCAATCTGTGTATTCTACTATCCCAATTGAATCAGCTGCACGTTTTCTTATTTCACCATGTGGAAAATTTGGTTTTATTTATAAATCATTTCGAGGTAAGACAAGTTGTTGTTGTTTTTTAACTCATTTATAATTATAGTTGATAATGAAAATCCGAATGGTTTACCAAATCTCTTCGTTTATGATTTTGTCAAAGGCATAAAGCTTAAAGAGTATATCTATAAAAAAGGTGATGGATGGTAAGTTAAAATTAATTATCATTTACAAATGCACGTGAATTGTTTATTGTATTGAATGAATATTAAAATTTCTTTTATAAAAGGGACAAAATGTGACTTCAGCACTTAGCTTTCAGTGACAGGGTCGGGGGTGGGTGCCTTGAGCTGCGGGTTGGCCACCCATCCGCACACCTCTTGAAATGTTCCCATATGACCGGGCGTCTTAAATAGCCTCTCCTGAGGAAGTCCTACTCACTGCCTTCACGTGGCGGAGGTGTTTTTCACCAAAGTGAGAGGGCGAAAGCGGATGCTCGGCGCTCTTCACCGGGTTGACTGTCCATTGAATGACAGTCTAGGGGAGATGTCTAAACCCTGACTCCAAACCTCCAACGACTGGCGTATGAAGCTCACTGTAGCTCACCGGCAGACGTATGGACAAAGGGCTTGTTGGATGTCCTAGATGTCTGGCCCCATTCAAAAAGGCGTATGAACCGAACTCCGGTCACCGGCTGCCAATGGATAGCGGACTCCCTACTCCACACTCCTACTGCCTTGCAGGTCACACTTGGTTGTGTAAAGGCTAGAGCTGCACTCTCAAACAAAAGGCCGAGCGATTCTGGGGACATCACTGGTGGCAAATTCCCATGAGACTTCATGAACTCATGTTCATGAAGCCGGCTCATCCTCCCGTAGGAGATAGCCGCAGTAAAGTAAAAAGTAAAGTAAGACAGGGTCGAGAGTTCGAACCCCCTACTCCACCTATTTCGGTTTGGATAACCAGGCAATACTGTTATAAAATTAACAGATACCTGTACTCACAAGCAACCTTACGGGTGGAGTATTAATAATATTTTAAGTGTCTTTATGTCTGTTTAGGTATGTACACTACCGAGTCAACTTTTTGATACGTGCAGCTTTGCTGAATGCTTTTAAAACTTGGTGTATTCGAGCTAGGAGATATATATGGAGACTTTATGTCTTCTGTCATTGCTATCTCTGTAGAACTGCTTGTATCCAATGACGTTATGGTGTAAGTAATTCCGACTGAAAACAAGTGTTTGAATAGGTCAGAGATGATCTTTCAGCTGATGACGTCATCTTTGGATATGTAACGTCAATGTCATACTAACTGTTTCCATGCCTCACACTGTTTTTTAACCCTTGAATCTGTAGAAAGTACCAATGGCCATTAGAATCAAGGATATTTATATCTGTTGATGTAATGTGGCTAAAGATAATGCAACGGTGTTAGGATTCAGCCGGGACAGTTTTTTCATTTGCTAGGCTATGAGAGCCACATGCGTTGTTTGCGGGTTTCTGATGTTGTCCAGTTGCTCAGACTGAGGTAGGTAAAGCTGGGATTCCAACCTGTGACTCAATGATGATTGAAAATTGAATGTTTAAATCACATGAGTCACATCTCCAGTGTGCCTGAAGTCTCAGAAACAAGGTCAATGATGAGGATGATTCAAATTTCTTTGACACCTACGCCTGATAGTCATATGAAGTAATGAATACTCCTTGAGATCTTCTTGATAGGCGGCTTCATCCGTTTCTTTCTTTTTTTCTTATTAATAACGCTATATACTGCTACTGGCTGATTGCCATGAGTAGTTGGTCACCATTCACATCAATCAGTAAGTAGTGCCTGCTAGCTGTAAGGCCGTTTTGCTTGCTTTGGGTCGACCTCATCATCAGTGTATCTGGTGTAACTGAAATGATTCTGCTATTTTAGCTGAGTAAATCGGTCAGTAGTTTAGAGGCTGACGGTATTGACGTCCACGGATAGTACGAGACATACTAACGCATGATCTAATACCCACAACTTCTATAGTATTCGTTCCACGTAGACCAAAGGCAAGGCAAAAGACCACAATTGATCGTCCAAATTACGAGATATATCTCGGGACCAAATCGGAGTGTGAGGTGATTGCTTAGCTGGCTAGTGATCGTGCACGAACGTGACACAACGGAGTACCAAGTGCCATGGATGCTTGACCGTAAGCCTTCAGCTAAACAAGTCGACTTAAACAGTGAGGGTCAGCATCCAATGTTCAGTGATGATTGCCCTGGTCAATAATTTTGGGGAATTATTTACCGCTACAGTAGTATACACCGTCATGCATATTTGCCTGCTTTCTTGGTTACCATTTATGGTATCAAAGAGATCGCATGATATGGTGATTTGAATAATTTTGCCTTTCAAAGGAAACACTTCGCCTCCCTGAACTGTGTAAATTGTTAATCTCGATTTAATTTACGAATTGGCACAGCGGTAGAATGCTTGCCAACCACGCATGTGGTCCGGGGTTCGATCCCTTGCCGCCAACACACCCCTTTACCTCGCTAAGCTGGTAAAGAGGGAAGGTTGGGCATGAAGCTGGCAACCCTATCCCATAAATAAAACTTCAAGCCTCTAGCTTGAAGCCCTATCTTCCACTGGGGAACGTAAAGAAATTTATAAAAATTTACAAATTGAAAATTTGGTTTTTTCTCGTTTTTAAATTTTTTTTGTGTGACTATTATTTTGTAGTTGATTGACTTTAACACTCAACTTCCAGTTAATGGGCTACGGGTTCGAACTCCATTCCACCTATTTCAGCTAACCTGTGCAGTTGAGTGGGGTGGTAGTGTATCATCAGTCTTCACACATTAAGTGTGGATTATATCGACTTTTAACTCACCACCAAATAATAATAATAAATGTAATAACTGATAATGTTCTTCATTCATTTATACCCCTTAATGAATTTGAATAAAGCAAGAACAACAGTGGCGGTTTGTGCAGAATAATATGATAACCATCATATGGTACCATTTCGTTGGCTTCTCATCAGCTGCTGCTTACAACCTAAATAAATTATTATTAAGTTTACGTACAGAAAAGTTTCAACATACTTTCAAATTTTACATGGTGTCAGTTAGTGAACAGTGCTCAGAAAATTACGCTTATATATTTTTTACACAGGCGATTCAAGTTTAAACAAGGTAAATATGGTGAAGGAGTTACATAATAAAGACGAGAGATACGTAAGATGTTGAGTGACTAATAAGTTAGGTAACAATGTACTGAGTTCAACTCAAATCATAGAAACAAGAGACAGACAAAATTACTCTGTATCAAAGGGGTGAGGTTAAAGCCAAAGATTATGTAATCAAATGAAAGAGAGAGACAGTGAAGACATCCAGTTACCAAGAGGGCAAGGAAAGACTAATAACTGCTTCTTTCTGAACACATAAATCTGGTTTCAAGCGTTTGATAGAAATTGCTTCGGCAAACTTGAGGAGAAATGAGCTTTCCTGACTATTGATAATTCTAAAGGTTTTCACGATCTCCATCTTATGGCTTGTATCAAGGAGAGATGTCTAGTAATGGCATTATTATAGGCGTTTGTTCCCTTAAGACGTAGGCTTTTCGGTACATGTTCAGAAAATCAGAGGTATGCCCTTCTTTCTGTTCTCCCAATGTCACTGCTTCCGTAGATACACGTAAATTTGTATCTGTCGACTTTTGACCGCACCAAAGAGCATGTTGTCCGACAGACGGGAACCAACATAGCTACAGAGATAGGCTCTAGCCAGTGACGTTCTCAATCTTCTGTTGACTGGCGATTGCTGCAATATTTTTACCTTTAAAATCTAGTTGAATGAAGACAGACTTTTTTTTACCTCACTGTGATTTGTTTGATGTTCGCGCCTTCACATCTTCCATATTTGTTAATGAATCTTCGAGGGTAACCGTTGTTTTTCAACGTCTTTTCGAGAATCTTAAATTCTTCCTCTAATTTCTCTGCAGAGCATATTCTCCTCCACGCTCTATAGTACAGAGTCTTGACTAGTGCTCTTTTATAGCTATTTAGACAAAAACTATTAAAATGCAAGTATTGTCCATTCCATGTCGGCTTTCGGTAAACTGACCTCTAGAGATTACCATTTTCCAGGCGTTGCATGGCAATGCTAATGTTCTCCCATAGTGGTGTAATCAGACTACCAAGCTGTCTATCAAATAAGAGTTGCGTAAATTAAAATTTTGGCTTAGAGAACAAAGAATACTCTTCTCAATAAATTCCCTTTACGTTTTTACTGTTGTGAGACAAATATTTTTTATCATAACAGTGATAATAGCCAGTGTTAAAATTTAATTGGTGGGTGGTGACTAGCAGTGGAATCCAGCCAGGACGCTAACTTCGTCCTATTTGAGACTCGTCAGTCAAATGGATGTACCTGCATTCCCCAGTGAGTGATGGTGTTCCCACCGAGGCTCGAACCCAGTGCCCATAGTTTCAAATCCATATGACGAGTCCCAAATAGGACGAAATGCGAATCCTGGCTGGATTCCACTGCTAGTCACCATCCACCAATTAGCTTCTAATTACGTGCCTAGACATCGTCGAAGCATCTGCACGAGAAGCCGACATGTCAACCTGATTTCGAGCACTTCGGTCCAATCAATCGACAGGAAAATCTAAAATTCAATTAAATTATTGAAGCGTTGGTTTGCAGGGATATTTGATCGATCGGTTACAGGATGTCACCATGTGAGCTGACATCGATTAGAAAACCTTTGGAAAATCTGGGGATGCTGGAAAGTTGTTTCATCTTAGTGCTTGGGACTCTTCAGTAGTACTCACCTACCACTACCAGGGTTCGAATCGAGGGTTTACCGGTTTAAAGGTTAGTAAGCTGGTAGACCCTTAAGCCACTCGGCCAACTCATAAATTCCAACTTTATCCATTATTGATTTTGTTCTTGTTGTTGTTGTTTCTTTTCATCGTGTCGTGTCTTAGGCAACCGCAGTGGAATTCAAATTCATCTTTATGTTCGATTTTTGTCAATGGTGAAATTCATATCTATGCAAATAATCAATTTTGTAAGTTATTTTTGTTTACTTTTCAAAGTTACTGTTTTATGTTGATGCTTTTCTTTACTTAGGCAATTTGTACTCACTGAGTCTTGGGAAGTTGGATCAGCCAGGTCCAGCAGGTTGATCGCTGACGAAATCACAGCAGGGATGATTCAGAAGGCTCGTTTCACATTCGCCAACTTACTCCATCTCTGGAGTAGACGTGATATCCGGCTGACTGTCAACCAAAGAACTTATGTACTCCTTCAGCACTTCGCTCCGTGAGACGAGGTCACTGACAGTGTGGAAGACATGAAAAGCCTTGCTGGTTAATTGTGCGTTGGTGGCACAGTGGTTAGGACTCTCGCCGACCATGCACATGGTCCGGGGTTCGATCCCCTGCCGGCGCACACCCGATATCTATGGTCGGCCTGAATTTGGGCTACCGATATCCATGCTGAAAATTCCATACTTGTACTGAAAATACGGCGTGGAATCAAGCTGTAAATCAAATTCAAAAAAATAAATTAATTGTCTTTGAGCATAGGTGTCTACGTTCTATCTCTCGTGTTAGGTGGTAGGTGTAATGTGACAGGTTGAGTAATATTGAGGTTGTTAGGCTTCGATCGAGTGCTGGGTAACGAGGAAAAATCAATCGATGAGGTTGTAAAGTCACACCGATTGAGATGGTTAGGATATATTTTACTCATGCATGTCTAGCCATCCCCTTCCTCTATCGACGGGCAGTGTTAACTGACATAGAATTGTTCACGTTCCAAATATCTAGTGGTGGTCAAACGAAAACATGGCTTCATCATTCTATGAAATCCATAACAGTTAGTTTAAACCAGGCAGCCACAGAGGGAGGTGTAGACTACCAGTATACATGCTAAGTTTCTGACCCGTAAAAGCAGAACTTTTGTACGCTTATCTCGCTCTTATATTCTGCGTAATATAATAATATCGTGTTCTAAATAACACTTTTATTTATCCACTAAGCTTTATTTTCATTTGCTAACGTTTGATGCATTAAATTCTCTCTTATTTTAGTAGTATTATTCTTTCTACTTATAAGTAGTATGGATATCTAAATGTCACTTTTTGGCTGATTTATTAAACGATGAAGCATAATGCAGACAGTTATAGTTATTCAATTACAAAGCATTTTAATATTTTAGTTTTCTAAGTCTTCTCAGTGTTGCAATATTAGACAGTGGTCAAGAAGCATGACACTTTCCAACCACGCTTCACATAGTTCCTGGGTCCCACCCCGGGTCGACTCATTCCTAAACCTCAGTAAACCAGTAGTAAGCCCAGTAAAGAGGGGCGGGGTTGGGCATGATACCTAGCAACCTCCTCCCGTACAAAACATCGCTGCTAATGAAACTCACTGAAGCTGACGCTTGAAGACAAATAAACACTAGAAACGCTATGGGATATAATAATTCTAAAAAGTCAATATCCGGTCAGTAACAGAATTCAGTTACATAATAACGATGAGAACTAAAATTTTGAAGACTAAACAGCAAATTCAAAGGATTTTTATTAGTATTATTTGTTCCTAAAGTTCTGAGTGAAGCATGGGGCTTTGGTAGAACAGACATATTGAACTATGTTACATAATATTACTCTCAACCGACTCAACAACTGCCCATGATCTTTTACTTGGACCTCGGATACCCATCCCGTGACCTCCCACTCGGGTTCCACTTGTGAGCCTTGTGTGTGAGTTCAGGAGATATATACAGTTACACAATAGTGATTTAGAACAATATGTGTATGCGGACAATACTGTTTTCAATTAGACCTCCTCAGAGTATACTCTGATATACACATCACTTTATGAATAAATATTTAATATACATTAATCATAGTGACTGGCCAGTGGGGTAATAAGGTGTTATAATAATAAACCATAGGGTCATAAAAATAGTGAGAATGAATTGGTTTCAAATCTTTAAATATTCCCATTTTTAATATAAGAACAAGAGATATAAGCGAACAATATTATTGTTTTCAATTAGATCTTCAGGCTTTACTCTAATTTACATAGATTTATATATAACAATTTGTAACCAATGACGGTGATTTTGTGGATCAAACACTAATGACAGTGTGGTTAATGTTTTGAACGTAGTTAATAACGATGATTATAATGACAACAAAATATTGATAATAAGGTTTATGCAGGTGGCGATAAGAATAACAAAGGTAGTGTATGTATATACGTGTATATGTAGACAATTCAGTAAATGACGGTTAAAAAGAAACAACTGTTCATGAAATCGCAATTTAATGTGAACGTGACTAGCGAAGTCTTACATCTGAGATTATCGAGAGCGATAAAACGGACTTATACTGCCGCCACCCTTTGTTTCTTATTTTCCAGCCGACCAACTGTGATTGCTCAAGCGAAAGACAAGCTACCTAGCTGTGCCACTTCTATGTGTATCTATAAATTTAGTTGCTCCTTTGGAGAAAGCTGGCTATATAGGGCGAACAACTAGACAACTTAACAAACGCATTAATGAGCATCTTCCTTCATGGTTTGGAAAAGGTCAAATAAAATCTACAAGAAGTTCTATTTTGGCTCATTTGATTGATAGTGGTCACCAAGTGGACAGATGAAGCGCGTTCAGTGATTATCTATCGCATTCCATCAAGCCTTTCAAGCGGAATTTGAACCTGTCTTTTACACATAACCGAAGCTATGGGAATTAATTCGAGAGAACAATCCTAGTCTTTGCATACAACAAAAGAATTTTGTTCTACCTTTGTCTCTCCCTTCCTTACCTAGGTAATTTCTAATCAAAACCCTCTCACTCTTTCTTATTTTCCATCTCCTTCTTACTTTTATGATATATAGTCAAACTGATTATCTGTCTACTTCACATACCTTTAGTATTACGTAACTTTTAAGATTTGACCTAATTATTTATTTATTGAATTGTCTACATATATACATATACTACCTTTGTTATTCTTATCACCTCACCTTCAGAAACCTTATTATCAATATTTTGTTGTCATTATAATCATCGTTATTAACTACGTTCAAAACATTTACCACATTATTATTATCATTATTATTTGACCAACAAAATCACCGTCATTGGTTAAATTTGTTATATATAAATCTATGTAAATTAGAGTAAAGCCTGAAGATCTAATTGAAAACAACAATATTCTTCGCTTATATCTCTTGTTCTAATGGATTGGTTATTCATTACATGTTCATGTAGATCTTATTCTCAACAGGTTTGAATCGACTACCGTGTATCCATTAATGTAGCCTCATTTAAAAAATCCTTCAAGATGCGAAACAACGTTTCATAAAAAAGCCAAGGAGATAAAGACAACTCAGCATTTAAATATTCAAACCTACGTTATAAACCACGTATGTTAGCCAATACTGTCACGTAGATAATCGTTTCTCTAGTTTGAGAGCCGATTTCATGAGGAATTAACGTGGTCAGACTCACTTCAAGTCATCCGAATTCTGGTTGTACATGAGGGTAATTTGTCTGGCAATGCACTGTTTTTTGACGCGAGTGATTTCCAACTACTCGTATAAAGTTAGTAGTATGCATCGTTTAAGAGCAATTATTTACCAGAGTAATGACTAAGTGACATATATAGATACTCATTTCCTATCCTGTCTAAGACTAATTTATCTTGTTTTCCTGTAATCAAAATTAGTCAGTGCACCAAACAGTTTTAAGCCAATGCATCCATTCGTATAAATGTCAGTGATACACCAAATACATCATGCTGGTATTATATATGTGTCGTAGATTAGCAATCATAGCGGCTGCTTCTTTATATAATTCAATGAGAAGCAAGGTAGCTGTGTATTCATCACATGAGAAGTGTAAAAATGACAGAGATAATAAAATGACTCAATCCCATTAGACCTAGATATAATCAGTAGAATACTTAGATTTCAGTTGGCAGAATGTATACAGAACAAAATATTTAGAGCGAACAACTGTCGCTTTCAATAAATTCTTCCTTCTTCAGGCTCTACAATTATAAATCCATTAATTAATTTAAGCATACAATAGACAGCCAGCCAGTAAAGGCAAATTAGAATCATATCAGAAAGTGTATTGTGGAACAAGTATAAGTAAGATGGGATGGAACAATAGTCAGATAGTTTTTTTTTAATATGCATGGTCAATGAGAACATGGGACAAAATGAGATGAAGTAATTTAATGTAATGATGTGTGTATATATATATAAATATAGTCAACAGAAAATACAGGTCTCGAGAGTGTGTGTAATCAGGGTGTGTGAGAGACAATATGAAAATATACCAACGAATGGGGCGGTCTAGACATAAGTTCAAGGTTGAAAATAACGACAGTAAGAATGATTGTAAAATAATAACGATGATATGGTGTAAAATTACAAGCACTATTGGTGAATGATTGTCAAATAATAATAATGAATATAATGAAGTGGAATGAACAGGATTTTGTAAATACGATAGCAAGTTAGAAAAGCACTACTTAAACCTAAGGTGATAAAATCATAAGAAAGGTCATGAAATCGTAAAAGTCGAAAATGAACGTTTGTCAATGAAACAGAGGAATAGAAGAAGAAGAAAAGAAAAGAAAATTGTGAAAGGAATTTATCGTTATTTCAGACCAAGGTAAACATAGAGGTTGAACTTGCTTCTTCTGTATGC
Organism: Trichobilharzia szidati; assembly: GCA_944472155.2. Lineage (NCBI taxonomy): Eukaryota > Metazoa > Platyhelminthes > Trematoda > Strigeidida > Schistosomatidae > Trichobilharzia > Trichobilharzia szidati. The sequence goes on from OX235271.1 coordinate 193,548,651, forward strand.
AAAGAGATGGTCTTCTGGTATTAATTGCCACTGCTTCAGCTACTGATAGAAGACGTAGTCGAGCTCCTCTAGATAAATTACTAGGAACGCGGTAAATATACAGATTGAAGTTTGTTTGCACTTCCATTTCTTCCTGCATATTTCTTGCGCAATTGGTTCCTGGTTGGTTCGCTTCCCGAGATCCCCGTTCGTGACCTTTTCCGGACACCTGATTTTGAATAGTACTGAGCGAAAACAGCTGTTGACGAAGGTCTGTACTTTGTTCGAAGCGCGGTCAAGTCTCTGATCTGTATAGTGGCACTGACTTCACATTGGAGTTGAATATCCGGATCTTATTTCTCATGCTGAGTGCTGTTGACCTCCACACAGAATTGAGAGAAATGGAAGCTTGCCTTGCTTCGCCGATTCTCGCTTTGATATCCTCATCAGTTCTGTCTGCTTCCTCGGTAGGTGGTATAGGAGGTTGCTTCTTTCATATTTCTCTTATTTATGCTGGCTGATTGTTGCTGTTGCTGTCGCTGTTGGTCGGGAATCTTTATCACATCTGTCTTCTCTATTCTCACCTGAAGAAGGTCCTATTTTCCCTGGATGCTTCTTCTGCCAACTTGTTGCTTCTCAATTGCATATCTTCCAGTTTGTGGGAAATCAGACATACATCATCATCGGCAAAGTCCAGATCCTCAAAGTTTTTTGTTTGGGTCCATTTTGTGCCTGCTGCTGCGGCATGCAGCACTATCGTACAACTGTTGGATGAGGTGTATAATTATTGGCGGCACCCCTTGGTAGTAGCGAAGTAGTTTCCAAGTCACCTCTTGATCGACTCTATCGAAGATAAAGTTACTGTTTATTGATTGAACACTAATTTAGCAGGATATTCTGGAACTTTGCATCGTGTTTCAGTGTCTTTTGTGCGCTTCTCTGTATACATATATGTATATGTATTTCTTCTCTTATTTTCAGCTGAAAAACCGTGCGCTAAATTATCACTCAAAGGTATTCGACACTTTTCTATGAGTAGTTCAATTCAACCAAACTTTGCTGTATATATACCTGGAGATAAGGTAAGTAGTATTGATTGTTTTTTGCTGTATTGCTTGTTTGTTTGTTGTGTTTTGTATTTTAATCAGCTTTATTATCGATGCATACAGATCTTCAGATACAGACAGTTTAGTTGGGGTTTGGCGTGTGCTACAATTGCCTATGCGCTCTCATCTCATCTTCTCTTCACACGATTACCTCCACTTCACTCTTGAAAGCCCACCTCGTCTTTTCCCATTCTGGGTTCCACTCGAAGGTATGTCTAGCACATGGTGTAACTCAATGTGAAAAGTTCTATGTTGAAACCAGTAAGTTGGTCAGTCAGCCATGTCCCAGGGAAAAAAATAAGACACATTGAGGTAGTTGAGTGGATGTTGATTAGCAGTGGGACCTAGAATGCACACTTCGTCTTCATTGAGGCTCTTCATCTGAATGTACCTGTATTCCTCAGTGAGCCAATGAACTTTTGTGCAAAGTTCTGTATTGAAACCAGCCGCCAGTCAGTGTATCCTAGCAATCGTTTATTCTTTGATTAATTCCTGATGAACTTAAATGAACTCTTTACACACTAACACCACCTTTCATTTCATAAACAATGTGGTATTTAGTTAGAAGTATGTTTAATGCACGAATCAATAGACCTAGAGGCAATGTATATATGTATATTCTATGTATAATTATATATCGATTAAATTTATATCGAACAGTTAGGAATCAGTCCCTGCTTTTCTCTTTTTAAGGTCACTTTTATAGTGTTAGGCCTTATTTGACTTTAATCCATGTTGGGTAGGTAATACAGGTGTTCTGATTTCATTCTACTTATCGACATTGTAGCTGTTTGATATATCTTTATATATATAATCATTAACGCTAAGAATTACTGGGTGTGGTTGATTGCTATATATATATATATATATATATATATATATATCACGAACTTGTGGTTTTCATGGGATAATGAGTCTCCACCCTGATTGTTGACCACCTCATAGCAATACTGCTGATAGAATTTATTCACCTATCACATAGGTATTCAAATGTTGATTTGTAAGGGTTTGATTAGTTACGGGATTTCATTATGAGCTGACATCTGTTAGAGAATCATTGGAAAACACTAGGGAGTTTTTGACCGCTCTTTTGTCCTAATGTGGGACTCTTCAACAGTACTCACTCATCAACCATGGTTAGAACCCAGGATCTTCCAGTTACAAGGCCAGCGAGCTTTTAGACGACTCAGTCGCTGTGACCCGATCCAAAGACCAGCCATTGAATTCCAACTTCAGCCTATTCTACGACATAGTGCGACTGGCTCTAGCCAGTGTCATGAGTGACGAGTATTTCTTCTTCTCACACCAGACCTGTTATACCACACTGGTTGGTCATGAATACTCACTAGATTCCCAATCTAGGACAAAACTGCTGTCCAGTACTCCCTGATGAGTGAAGTCGAAGCATAGCATCAATCCATGAAGACCTTGATAGTTGGTTTGAGCCATATTCGGGGAGGTGTAAGTGGATTTTCTCATCAGGGTCTTCAAAACGGTATGATGAACCAGTAGGTGGTAAGTGTTGATGACATGTCTCAGAATCATCCTCAGTGATGTATTCACTCCTTCTTTTTGTGAACATCCAGATCCATTAAACCCTGATGATTGTCCTGTACATTTTCCTCACCCACGTGTATGCCACATGGAATGTGGAAACTTGAATGAACCGCTTCACTTTTTTGCGGATGGTTCTTTGTTATATATATATATATATATATATATATATATATATATATATAGCTATTTTCGGGTTAATATACTTTAATTAAACACTTTGGTAATAAGTAGATTGGATTATTCTTTGAATAATATAGTTTAAAGTGTATTAGACATAGTAGGTTTTAAGTATATATATATATATATATATATATATATATATATACTAATCACAAGGAATTCAGTGAAGACGTCTTCATGAACACTGATGTTATGCTATGAATTCACTGTATGTCAATTAATATCTATCGACGAGGAAGGTGATAATAATCCGGGACACTATACACGCATCCTAGTCGTATCAGTCGATGTAGATTCCAAACTACGTCGAACCACAAGATTGGATTGGGTATGAGTGAAGAAAAAACATCCTAGTGATATTACACGTCACTGGAAGTCGAATGAGAAGCGGTCAGTTAAATGTAATTCTACAATACTGAAAATTGGATAGTTGGATAGGATAAAAAATAGACTACACTGGTTGTGAACTGCAGCCAAGGAGTCATTACTCAAAAGCAAATAGAATAAATTGACTCAATGAATACGTTTTCAACATAGAACCTTCCGCAAAAAAAGTGAAGCGGTTCATTCAAGTTTCCACACTCCATATGGCATATACAAGGGTCGAGAAAATGTACAGGAGAATCATGGAGGTCTAATGGATCTGAGAGGTCACAAAGACAGAGAATACATCACTGAGGATGATTTGCAGCCATGTCATCAACAGTCATCAGCCACTGGTTCATAACGTATCGAAGACCCTAATGATATAATCCACTTACACCTACCCAAATGTGACTCAAACCTACTATCAAAGGCTTCATGGAATGATGATATACGTCGGTTCCACTCTAAGTGAACTAATATCTATCGACGAGGAAGGTGATAACGGTCTGGGACACGATACACACGTCTTTGCCGTCTCAATCGATGGAGCTTCCTACTTTCATCGATTGATTTTTCTCTTCCTATCTATTTATTCTACATCAAACCACACGATTGGATTGGATATACGTGAAGGGAAAACATTATAGTGACATTACACGTCAGGTAGACTCTTGACTGGAAGTCGAATGGGAAGTGATGAGTTAAGTGTAATTCATGGGTGACATGGAGAAGATTAGTACCATATTATTGATTTATTCAAAGTGTAAGACTCTGAACCTTCATTGTTTTACAAATAGAAAGGATTAATATACAGTTGAATCGATAATCCTGATTGAGATATAAAAACAAAGAATTCAACGAACAAAATTCTATTTTTGGCGATTTCATTTTCATAGCTATACAATCGTATATATGCATATATGAATTAAAATAGAGAATAACAATCAGTTTTCTTGTGTTTTTGTGTGTGTTAAAGTTTGATATGGAGTGGAAATACTAAAGTGCTATAATAATATAGGTGTATAGGATTATAAGTCACAAACTGCTTAGATATATGAATCAATGACTAAATAAGTGGAGGTCAACCTAATTGCCACCACTTTCGAGACCACCTCTGCAAGTTTGGCTGAGCAAAGGAGAGTGTATAGGTATTAATTGATAAATATTACCATCCTCGGAACGGTAAAAACCAATGATTGAAAACAATTGGTGATATGGTTCAAAATCGTTCTCAATGGCTGGCGCAGATGCATCCACTCCTTGTGACTTATGATTTCCAATTAAACTGTTTTGTTCTTCATTATTACTATTCCTTCATCTCACACCTCTGTTTATTGTCTTTATTATGCATTCCTCCTACTTTCTTCTCTTGCTTTGTGTACTACATGGAGTGTGGCGAATTGAACTGCTGCACATCGGTGCAAAGTTCTATGTCGAAAACAGACAGATAGATAGATTATGAATACTGACCATTCAGCATCTGATACGTCGTTTAAATAGTCTACAAAGTGCAACAAGTGGATTTGTTTTGTAGAGCAAAGGCTTTGGCAATACATAACATAAAGTCGGAACTTTGTGTAGAAAAACAATTTGTACAATCTCTTTCGTTTTCCCAAGATCTTGATTTTACTATGTAATTCACACAACAACTTTGTTATTCTTCTTTATTCCGTGTTCTCTTTTCGTTTTATTTCATTTTACTTTATTTTTACGAGTTCATCACAGATTGATATCAGTTAGAGAACCATTGAAAACCACCAGGGAGTACTGGGCAGCTATTTCATCGGAAGGTCCTGGGTTCAAACCCCATTGGGTGCGTACTGCCGATGATTCCCAAAAAAACTAGCATGAAACAGCTGTCCAGTACTTCCAGCTGGTTTTCAGTGGTTCTCTAACTGATAGCAATCCGTGATCAACTCGTAAAAACAAAACTAATCCTTACAAGAACACAATATTCCGCGAAGAGACTCTTTTCAACGAATTTATTATCAAGCTGTACAATCGTATATATATGGTTCATTATGAATATTTATTCCGAATAAATCTGCTGAAGAAGCTGTGGCTTACACAGCGAAACCTTCAGAAACATCTTGTTTTGATTTTTTTAACACGCTGGGATTAATTTAAATAATTTATAATGAATCAATCTGACTCGGCGCTCAAATTATTTCAGGAAGTTCGTAACACCTACGGTCTGAAAACCTATAATCGTATATATATGGTTTTTTAAAAAAAATTTTATCCGGTGAGGGAATTAGGTCAAAGGTGTGAATACATGAAATAATAATACTGGTATTATGAAATGCAATTAAAATATTTGTGATTATAATCATAGTTTAATGCCAAGTGGCAAAATAATTAATGTCCTATATAGAATAATACATAAGGTGTATAGATTTTGGAAAGGGGTACATAATTATAGGATTATGACGAATATAGGCGAATATAAAATGTTGCATAACATGGTGTGAAATATGATAAGATAGAATACAATATTATAAAAATAAAAAATATATAAGTTAATAATTTTGGGTTTAAAATTACAAGTGGAAAAGATTCAGAGTGAGAATAGTAATAATAATAACCGTAGTAATAAGGGAAAAGTACATAGAATAACTAAATAAACAAAATAAATGTCTATCCCTCTACGGCTTGATAATAAATTCGTTGAAAAGAGTCTCTTCGCTGAATATTGTGTTCTTAATGCTAAAATGGGAATTATTAATTCTTACAAACCAATTATGTTATCATATTCTAACACTTTATCCAGTCTACTGCTATTTCGACAACATTTCATTCATCCTATATATCGTCTCTATCATATATTAGATTCACTTATTCACATTTTCCGATCATCTAATTCACATATACTGTCTACTGAACTTTAGGTTGACCTCTATTTATTTAGTTATTGATTCATAGATCTAATCAGTTTGTGGCTTGTGACTCATATTATCGGAGCTTAGTATTTCCACTCAATGTCACACATTAACACACACATACACAAACACACAGGAGAAAACTGATTGCACATATATGTACGATTTAAAACAGCTAATTCCCTTTATGAATTTAATTAGATAAAGCAATAAGAAGACGTAATTTTTGTCTGAATCGTGTATTGTGCATGGTGCGCACAACACATATCGAACAATCTGATCACACATACACACACGGACTTGTAATAAGAAAAAGGATGAGTAAGTAGACTTCTTAGGTCAAGTTAAAAGGACATACTGAAGGTCAAAATAACAATGACGATCACTAAATCAAAATAAGAGAGGCAATATTACATCTCCTCACCCTGACCAAGGTAGTTATATATATCCAAACCAAAGTCACTATTAACAGTTTCAAAAAAATTTGGGCATTGGGTATACGATCATTCATTATAATAAAGGTTGTTTTTTGTATTTCCCAGTGAATGAATGAAAAACAAAACGATATTGCTGTTTTTACTGACGTTTCGCTATTTTCAAGTATTGGTTTTGTAGGATTTGTTATATTGTTTGATTAGATGGAGGATTTCATCATGAGGTGATATTGGCTAGAGAACCACTGGAAAACCTGGTAGTACTGGGCAGTTGTTCCCGTTGTCCTAGTTTGGGACTCTTCAGCAGTACGCACCCACCGCAGAGAGGTCGAACCCTGTGAGCTCTTAGACCATTGATGCTAATAGCTTTATCAAAGGATTATTAGACGTAGAAATGAATCCGTGCTGAGGAACAATGATTAGGTTTTTATATATAAGCTGATATTTTGTAAATTCCTTTTTAATGATACTTTGATAAAGCTATTAGCAGCAGCATTAAATAGCAAAACGTCAGTAAAAACAATATCGTTTTGTTTTTCATTCATTGGGAAATACAAAAAAACCCATTATTATTTATCAAGGATGGTTTAGTGAGATGACGCATTGTTTTGTCCGTATAAATGTGGTTTAAACTACCTAATTGTGCTAGCTAGGGATTCCACAAACTTTAGGATATGCTCAGAACACGTTCAAATTGAGAGGTTTAAAAGACGTGTAAACATCAACTTTATGTCCTGTCTCCATAATATGTTTCGAAGTAAATGATAAGATCGTTCGAAATGTGTGGTGCCAATTACTTTACACGATTCAAAGAAAATACATCTTATATCTTTTTCTATACATATACGATCGTATAGCTATGAGAATGAAATCACCGAAAAGAGGATTTCCTTCGCTGAATCCTTTGTTCTCATGTCTCAATGAGGATTATTAATATAACTACATATTAATCCTTTCTATTTGTATAACAATACAGGTTCACAGTCTTATATTTTGAATTAATCAATAATCAATAATCAAAAATGGCACTGATCTTCTTCATGTCATCCAGGAATTACACTTAACTCATCATTACCCAGCCAAGAGTCTACCTGACGAGTAATGTCACTAGAATGTTTTCCCTGCACATATATCCAATCCAATCGATGAAAGTTGGAAGCTACATCGATTGAGACGACTAGGACGTGTGTATCGTGTCTCAGACTATTATCACCTTCCTCGTCGATTGATATTAGTTGACCGAAGTATATCATCATTCCATGAAGACTTTGATATTTGGTCTGGTCCTCATTTGGGTAGGTGTAAGTGGATGATCTCATTATGGTATTCAAAACGGTATGAATCAGTAGCTGGTGACTGTTGATGAAATAGCTCCAAATCATCCTCTGTGATGTATTCACTCCCTCTCTTTGTCAACATCCAGACCCATTATACCCTTATGATTGTCGCCTACATTTTTGTCCACCCCCGTGTATACCATATGGAGTGTGACAACTTGAATGAACCGCTGCACTTTTTTGCGGAAGGTTTTATGTTGAAAGCTCGTTCACTGAGTCAATTTCTTCTATTTCCGTTTGGGTAACGACTCCTTGGTTCTAGTTCACTGGCAGTGTTGTCTATTTCTTATCTTATCCAACTGTCTGATCTTCAGCACTGAGCGAAGGCGATGGTGTTCATAAAACGCTGTCTGAATGTGTAGCAATTTGACTGATTTCTTCTTCGAGGGGAGCTTTCGTCATAAATCAATATATCATCATAGAAGATTGTTTTAGAGATAGTCTTTAGCGGCAAATCATGAACTTGTGGTTTTCGTGGGATAGTGTGGCTCCACCCTGATTGTTGACCACCTCATAGCAATACTGCTGATAGAATTTATTCACCTATCTTAAAGGCCAGCGAGCTCTTAGACGACTGAGCCGCTGTGACCCGATCCAAAGACCAACCATTGAATTCCAACTTCAGCCTATTCTACGACATAGTGCAACTGGCATTTGACAGTGTCATGAGTGACGAGTATTTATTCTCACACCCGACCTTCTTTACCTCACTGGTTACGACTTTTCACTAGAGTCCTAATCTAGGAAAAAACAGCTGTCCAGTACTGACTGATGTTTTTTAATGATTCTCTTACCGATGTCATCTCATGATGGTATACCACAAAGGTCTCTAAACACATTTAGTCACCTTTAATCAATGTATGAGCAGTACTCATATGTTAGACTGTAATTTCAGTGGTGTATAGTCATTAAGAGATAAATAAGAAAAGTATGAAAACTTTAAATTAAATACAGTATTTTAGACAGCACAATTATTATTATTATTATTATCATTATTGTCATTTCGTTTGGTTCCGATTGGAATATATTTCCATTTCATCCTCGTAAGACAGCTCCACAAATCACTGTAAGCCTTCATTTCTTGCTTACACGATCTCATCCAGTGTCATCCTCGGATGCCCACGACCAATTTGTTGTTTCCTATTTCGGTTCCTCCCAAAGGGCCTGGAGCAGTGTCACTCAACGGCCTCCCCTGAGTGTATGTCCAAACCATCTCTATTTTATGCTTTAGATTTTATTGGTTCATAGTTCCTGAAGACCCTTATTTGGCAGTTTACATCACTCCATGTTATCCGAATGTCGATCAAAGGACCTGTGTACTGCTCAATTTTTCTTTACGGCTGTGAGCGATATTTTACCATTGACAATGTGGAAGACATGGAAAGATCAGCTAGCTGTCTTGTCAGCTGAATACTCTACAGATGGGGATATATATATATATGCTGTTGAAATTACATCAGGAAATATAAGACTGATAAACAAATAAACTACATTGAATTAGTCATGCAGAAAGACAGGTGTGAATGTTTTCCAGGTCATGTTCAAATAGATATGGGGAGAGAGAGTATGAGAGATTAGAATTAAGATAAAATGCATTACGCTTCAATTACATCACTTAGATAAACAATTAGTCATTAGAGAATATAACAAGAATTGCAAACAGAGTAATATCAATAGTAATAGTTATAATAACAATAACAATAATAGTGTTGAAGTGAGTTAAGATAATGCTACTGATAAAGGATACTTTTAAATGAATCAAGAATAATAATAATAATAAGAGGTAGAATAATAAGTAAAACATATTACCATGGTAGATTCATAGTGAAGACCATCTCCTTTTGTACACAGAGACCTGGTTTATAAACTCGAATTGCACAAGCCTCTGCAATTGCAAGCATCTTCTTGTTTTTTTGTCTGCTGACAATAACAGTGAATGACTTGACATCGTTGATATCATGTCCATTGTCCACAAGATGTTTTGTTATTGAGGATTTTGGCACTTTGCATTCAGCTGTTTTCAACCATTTTGGCAAATGCTCTATCAGGCGAGTAGACAATCGCCTTTCTATACGACCTATATATTGGCTTCCACAAACACGCTCCAATTGATATACGCAGTTTGAAGTATCAAGAAAGAAACATTCGCACTTGTATTTCTCTATGACTAATTCAATGTAGTTTATTTGCTTATCAGTCTTATATCTTCAATGTAATTTCAATAGTATGTATATATCCGTGAATGTAGAGTATTCGGCTTACGAGTTCTACCGAAATTTGATGAATTCATTTAACTTTATATAAAGATATGAAGTATATATTAATATACGCATATTCAGGAATTTTATTCTATTTCTATTGTTGCCATGTTTTCTTCCTTTCATTCTATAGAATCAACCGTCATTTGTTCGGATTTATCATTATGCTGATAATCAATTGACACCTGTGGCGAGTAAATCATTCTTCCGTGCTGATACAGTCCGATTGTTGTGGAATGATAAAGGAACGGATCTTCTGGTGCTTACATCAACAAAGGTAATATTAGTATAATTTCAAGTAATTAATTCTTGTTAATATTTGTTCTCTTTTAAACTTTCTTGTTGTGTGATAACTAACTGACTGGTTTTAACGTAGAACTTTGCGCCGATATGCACCAGTCCAACTCGACACACTATCTCCTTGTAGCACACAAAGACGGAGAATGTTAGCTGACGTAGGATCAGGCTGGAAAAGAGCTAACGGCGGTCGAACCATAACATGGCACCAGTCAATGAAATCCACAACAGTTAGTTTAAGCCACGTAGGAAGGTGTAGACTGCTGTCTCGTTGGGGTCATCGGGACGGTAAAAACCAATGGTTGGAAACAATTGGTGACATGGCTCAAAATCGTTCTCAATGACAGCCCAGATGCATCCACTCCCTGTAACTTATTATTTCCATTGAAACTATGTTGTTCTTCGTTATTACTATTCCTTTGTCTCACACCTCTGTTTACTGTCTTTTCTTCTAATTTCTTCTCTTGCTTTGTGTGCTACAAGGAGGGAGTGTGGCGACTTGAACTGCCGCACATCGGTGCAAAGTTCTATGTCGAAAACAGACAGACAGACAGAACTTCTACATAAGATACATGGATGATACGTTCATTATATGTGACGAGAACTGCGATTTGAATAACATTCTGAAAGCATTTAATGACAGTGATTTTATATTCGCTCATTAATTGTGAAACAACATCGTATTGATGAATAAATTCGATCATCTTTGTAGATATAGACATTAAATTTGGCATATTGATGTGTGAAATGATTCATCATAGTTCGTTTTAATCAAAGTATACTTGAAGCCAAGTTTCTCTCGTTTTACATGTGACTAAAATCAATAGAAATTTTCTTAACTGATTAAAAATGCCCACTAAAATTTTCAAAAGAATCGACACGGAACAAAGAGTACTCTTTTCGATAACTTCATCATCAGGCTCTACAGTTATATACACATTATAGTGAATGAATGAATTAGTGTTATGAACAACATTAATGTGGTTTAAATAACATCGAATCTATAATATTGATAGATTACAGCTCAATAGCATCAACATAACAATACACACTGAATATCAGAAGAATTAGGAAAGGTAATAGTACAAATTCATGAGTTCATAGTCTCTACTGAGGGTTAGGGCAGTAGTGGGGGCTGAACTTGTTTCTTTTGGACACAGAGCGCTGGTTGTTTGAGGCGAATTGCAATAGCCGCTGCTTTTTGGAGCATGCGGTGCTTCGACGATTTTGGTAGTTTGTTAGGCACCCGGTATATTATAGAGAAGGATTCTTCAATGCTGGCTGGCTTTGTGACCGGTTTACACCAGATGGTCTAATATCGAGCTGTTAATAGTTTTAACTACACCTTTACTTAGCCATAGTGGGATATGTTCTCGAGCACGAAAAATCAATTTTTATTATTATTACTAATACTACCACTCTTTGTTTATAAATAAACTTGATTTGAAGATTTATGATGATCCGATGTCTGTCTGCGGGTGTACAATTGAACCTGACTATTACTGATTTATTTGGTGACCAGATTCGTACGCCTGTCGATCTTTTCGGATCGTGCAGCCGATGTACACTATTAAGGTTTTTCCAAACCCCCTAGGTCGATGACCTGCGTGTCCACCAGCGGGGAAATCAATAGATGAGGCTGTGAGGTTACATCGACTGAGATGGTTAGGACATGTTTTACGCATGCATCCTAGCCATCGCCTTCCTTGATCGATGGGAATTGTTAGATGACATAGGACCTCTCAGGTTGGAAAAGAGCCAGTGGTGGTCCAACGAAAGCCAACATGGTTTCAGCAATCAACGAAATACATAGCAGTTAGTCTAAACTACGTAGGAAGGTGTAGACGGCTGTCTCGTTGGCGTCCTCCGGACGGTAAACATCGGTGATATGGTTCAAAATCCTCGTTCTGAATGACTAGTGCGGATGTATCCACTCCTTGTGACTTATAATACCAAATAAAACTATATTGTTCTTCGTCATTATTATTCCTTGTGTCTCATATCCCTGTTTACTATCTCTACTATGCATTTCTCTTTACTTTCTTCTCTTGCTTTGTGTGCTACATGGACGGAGTGTGGCAACTCGAACTGGTGCACACCGTGCAAAGTTCCACGTTGAAACCAGTCAGTAAGTCCACCAGCGCGGTGGTGTAGATCCTACATCTGTTCTCATCCTTTCAGTTTTTCATGGTACTATTCATTCTCCTCACCTCCATTTCTTCCTGCATATTTGTTTCACAATCGGTTCCTGCTCGGCTGGTTCGTTCCCAGAGATCCCTCCCTATTGCTGATCTTTTCTGGCTATCCGATCTAGAGTAGTATTGAGCGAAGGTGTGTAGTTTGTTCGAAGTGCCCTTTGTGACGCGGCCTGGCGCGTTGCCAAGTCTCTGATCCGTATTACTAGCACTGAATTCACATTGGAGTTGAAAATCTGGATCTTATTCTCACTTTCATGCTGAGGAGTGCTGTTGACCTCCACACAGACGTGAGAGAAATGAAAGCTTGCCTTGCTTTCCCGATGCTATTTTCTTTACTAAACTATCATTCAGTGGGGATCAAATCATACAATGAAATGCCCTATAAGGCTTTTGTCAGCTATCCAACTCACTCTCTTTTCTCTAACTCTCAAACAATTAAAGGACCAAAATTCTACGAACTTTGCTTCACAGTGTATTTACAAGTTCACCTACAGTTACGGGACGCATACACATTAAAAAAAAATAGAACCAATAGAATGTTCACAGGCTTTCGGAATCAACTAAGTTAGTTTATGGGATGTCAAAATTAATACTAGTATTTATATGATAAACATGCCTTGGGCTGAATTCAATCATAAAATATTCAGAACAAAATATTTAGAGCGAACAACTGTCGCTTTCAATAAATTCTTCCTTCTTCAGGCTCTACAATTATAAATCCATTAATTTAAGCATACAATAGCCAGCCAGTAGAAGCAAATTAGAATCATATCAGAAAGTGTATTGTGGAACAAGTATAAGTAAGATGGGATGGAACAATAGTCAGATAGTTTTTTTAATATGCATGGTCAATGAGAACATGGGACAAAATCAGATGAAGTAATTTAATTCAATTTAATGATGTGTGTATATATATAAATATAGTCAACAGAAAATACAGGTTTCGAGAGTGTGTGTAATCAGGGTGTGTGAGAGATAATATGAAAATAAACCAACGAATGGGGCGGACTAGACATAAGTTCAAGGTTGAAAATAACGACAGTAAGAATGATTGTAAAATAATAATAACGATGATATGGTGTAAAATTACAAGCACTATTGGTGACTGATTGTCAAGACTGCAGGTTAAAAAAAGGTGTTTGATGGGTGGCTAGTACAAAGTAGTATGTATTAAAGAAGAGCTGGTAAGACTTCTTGAAATAACCAATATGTGAAACGAAACAGTTGTAGGCAAAAATGCTTTAAAATTATATTTCTTAAATTCCAGTGAAATTGAAATGAGTAATTCCAGTGTTTCGTTAGGCAAACTGGCCCAAACTTCTTCAGGGAAATTAATTGAAATTAAAATAACACACACAGACCACGGATTGATATCAGTTAGAGAAGCAGGGAGTACTGGACAGCCAACTGTTTCATCCTTGTTTATGACTCCTCATCAGTACGCACCTACTGGAGTTTGAACCTAAGACCTTCGGGTTACAAGACAAGCTAGCTCGTATACCATTCAGCCACTGGGACCCGATTCACTGGCCAACTCATGAATTCTAACTTGTATCAATTCGTGATTTTCACGCGACCACTAAGTGGTATTGTCGGTGAGCATTTGTCCTCACCACGACTGGATGCACCACACTGGTCACGACTTCTTAGCACAAAGAGGTTCACTATTGAGCATCTCTTGTTTAAAAAAAAACTTTGTTCAACCATATGAGTCATGAAACAGGCATCAACATATAATAAACAGAAGTGCATGAAAGTGCTGTGATCAAAATTTGACCTCAGAATTATAAAAGTTTAGCCTTCTTTTTGCTAAACACTATAGAACCTTATTCTTGTCAAAGTCGATAAGTTCAACAGAAAGGTTTTTGGTTCGTATAAAGAATGACTGAATGGAGAAAGCCTACATATTATATGGGTGAATCGCAAAAGTTTGAACAGACGTGAAGATGTGATCCTGTTAGTTAGTGCATGACAAATCCTGATTAATAAATAAAAAAACGGATTTGTATCACTAATCAGTCACACTTCATCTAAATTCTCGTTTGTCTGTATCTTCTTATGGAGGGGCTAACAAATGTTTTATGAGTGTTTTTAACCATACACACAAACACACACCATTGTATTCCGCATATATTGATTTATCAATGACCATGAACTTTAGGCGGAAGTAATCAATAAAAGTACACACTATTCACAGTGTTTAACAAAAGTAGACTTATGTAAAAAATTGATATTTGTAAAGTCTCAGCGAGATTGAAATGAGTAATTCCAACGTTTCGTTCGGCAATCTGGTCCGAACTTCTTCAGGGAAATTAATCGAAATTAACATTACATAGGTTTATATATAAAAAGGAACATCATTTGTTTTTAAAAATTTGTCCAATCATGAGTCATTCAAAAAGTACCAACAAGTATAATAAACAAAATATTTATGAGCTATGATCAAAATTTGACCTCGGACTTACAAATATCGGTCTACCTTTGTTAAACACTTTAAACAGAGTGTGTATGTGTGTGTGGGTAAACAGTTGCAAAACATTTCTTAACGTTTCCATTAGAAGATATGGACAGTCGAGAATTTTGAACAAGTATTAATAATTAGTGATACATATCCATTTTTATTTATTAATAAGGATTTTCCTATGCATCAGCTAACATCACGCCTTCATGTCTGTTCAAACTGCTAGTATCTAGAATTTTATGATTAGACGTATTTTCAAAATTACGGTGTATAGGATTCGAGTTTAGTATAAGCACCCTGTCGGACTTATTGCTTTGCCTTCTTTCTGAAGATTGAGCTGCTTTATTCGACCTACTGGAGTTGTCAGGTGACTCGACATCTACGGATTTCGGATATGCATTCTGTTGCAGACAACGGAGAGTGAAAACACGATGATTGTGCCAGTTATACAGTTTCTTTGTCAATTTAATTCGATTGCAAAATAATTCAAATGAACTGTCGTCAAGATTTGACAGAATACTTCTAAAATATTTGGGCGCCGAGTGAGAAGTAGACATTTGTAAAAAATTGATATTTGTAAAGTCTCAGCGAGATTGAAATGAGTAATTCCAACGTTTCCTGCGTTCGGAAATCTGGTCCGAACTTCTTCAGGGAAATTAATCGAAATTAACATTACATAGGTTTATATATAAAAAGGAACATCATTTGTTTTTAAAAATTTGTCCAATCATGAGTCATTCAAAAAGTACCAACAAGTATAATAAACAAAATATTTATGAGCTATGATCAAAAGTAGACTTACATAGCTGTAAGTCTGAGGTCAAATGGTGGTCACATTTCATGCACTTTTGTATATTATATTTTGATGCCTGTTTCATGACTCATATTGATTGGACACAGGTTTTAATATAACAAGAGATATCATTTTTTAATGCATAAACATCTGTTATGCTAATTTCGATTAATTTCCCTGATGAAGTTTGAACCAGTTTGCCGAACTCAGGAAACGTTGAAATTAATCATTTCAAATTTACTGAGATTTTACAAGTATTCTCTCTATCAGGAGTTAGCAAATGGTCTTCGTCTGAACTAAATCCTTCCAAATGTCAAACTGCGAATTTCAGTTTCCGATGTAAAAGAAAGTTAAATGACGAAGCTGTTGGTTCCTATGACCCTTGCAAAATTGATGATAGTCATATAGAAATCAAGCCTGATGTTAAGTATCTTGGATTAATTCTTTCTACTGATCTGTCCTGGTCTTCTAATGTCTTTGAGATTTTTAAAAGAATATCTCGTCTGACTTTTTATATGAAGAAGTTAAGGCACTCTGGCGTAACTCAACCCCTCCTCTTACAGTTTGTCAACTCGTGCATCTTACCTATTCTTCTTTACTGTTCACCCTTATTCTTTCCTGGATTGCTTAAAAAACACTATGTCATACTTTGTAGAACTCTGAAGACTGTCAGTAGGGCGAGTGATATCCCATTGGGCCACATCTTTGAAATCGTCATTGATAGGCACTTGATTTCATGCAACAAATTTGCTGAACGAATTTTGTCAGACTGTGGGCATCCACCGCAGCTCCAACTTTGTGTCTCCTCAGGTAAAGCAAGAAGTCTTTTCAGAAGACCTTATGCACGTACGTCTAAGTATAAAAATTCCACTATACCATATTTGGTACGTACTTTATGTGATGAAAATAGTGTTAGGCATGAACTAAATAACCTTCTTTGCACCACTAAATAAACCATTTCCTCCACCCTTAAAACATCAACCTTTATTGTAATTGCACTTCTTATATTTATAGTCCTCTCAATTTTTTTGTTTTTATTTGTTTATTTTTTTCATAAGTGTGGACATCATTTAAGCAGTTTTATAACTGTTAATTTTGTATTTTCCCTCACCATACTATATCAACAGAACATTAGATTCAATACTCCATAATAACATGCTAAAAGCTCCAAACTGAATCGGCAATACTGTTTGAAACAAACTCACCGTTATTATTATTATTATGTTTATTATTATAACTTTTATATTTCTCTACTTTTCACTCGGCGCCCAATTTTTTTAGAACTGTGTCGGTCAAATCTTGATCACAGTTCATATGAGGTGGAGGCATATATTGAGAAAAGAGATAATATTACTGATAATAAGTCCTGATGGTATAAATGGAAAATTCGAAAGAATAACCTAATAAAACCTACAGATTATAACGAATAATAATTATTATTATAATAATCGGCAAAGCAAAAGAAAAAAACCTGAAAGAGATAAGGGGTAGAGGAACAATTAGAGAGAAGAAGAAACATTAATCCAAGTTTGGCCAGGGTAGGAACAGCGTCTGAACGTGTTCCTTTTGGATACAAAGTTCCGGTTTAGTCAATCTTATTGTAACAGCTTCAGTTATGTCAAGAAGACGTAAGCAAACTTTACGTGATAACGACTTTGGAATTCGGTATATAACCTTGATAGCTGTGTTGACTTCGATGCTATGTCCAGTATCGACCAAGTGTAACAGGATCGAACTTTTTATGCACTTAATTTCCCCTTTGCTGAACAAAGCTGATAAATGTTCTCGAACCCGTAGACGAAAGTGCCACCTAGATAACTTGAACCACAGGAGCAGTTGAAATGGTATATGCATTGAAGAAGAGCTGAGGTTAGGTAAGACATCTTTGAGTTGCTGGGCGAACATTGGACGGCTACTGAAGGATAGACACAGACGTGCAGAGTAGAAAGTTTTTTTGATCGCCCTCGTTAAATGTTGCGATAGAATCTCCTCAGGAGTATCTCCCTAGAATTGCTGACGTAAAGATATAGTCCTTTTCTCCACCGTTGCCAGTTCATGGTTACAACTATCCTAACGTATTACAATAATGGTTTTTTTGTATTTCCCAATAAATGAAAAACAAAATGATATTCGTGTTTTTACTGATGTTTCGGTATTTAATGCTACTGCTAATAGATTTATCAAAGTAGTAATATTAAACCAGAAGAATTAACAAAATCCACTCAGCTTATATTATATAACAACTTAATCATCGTTCTTCAGCATGGGGTCATTTTTACGTTGTTGTCAAGTTAGCCAATTGGTAAAGATAACAAGACCATGTATAGATTGTTGGATTTGATAAGTGCGTTAAATTATAAAAGCAGCGTGTGTTTACATAATGAAATTGCTCATCACATTCGTGTTGATTTTGTCATTTCATGGGAAGTGAGGTAGGGTGTTGTAACCAGGTCAAATTCTGTCGTCGTTCATCATTTCTATTCAGACAATTTGGATTCTACTTGATATAAATTGCTTCTGATGATATTAGACGTTCTTTGTGATTTCTGAAATTTTTCTTGATGATGATTTCTATATATTCAAAATCAATTTTGTGGCCTGATTCTATAGTGTAGCGTGTAGACCTATGTCTGATTATTGTTCAGGCTTTTCCAGTTCAACTGGATTTCTCGATGGTCGAGCGGATGCTCTACGCTGTTCATTTAATAATAATAATAATAATAATTTGCTTTATTCCAAAACAGTACTTGTGATACAGAATGGAATTCTCAGCATTTTTACTACAGTATTGCATCCAGTTAGTACATTGTCAATAAAATAGAATTCTACATAGATTGAGGAAACCACAGTTCATTATTACAACAATACATTGGCATGTTCAGTAGCAAAGGTAAAGCTGAAACAGTGTTTGAAGGTGTTAGAAAAGTGGGAGCTGTCTTATTAACTGGCGTAAGCGAAAGAAAGAGAACAAAGCAGCACATAACGGAAAAAGAAGAGAGAGGAAAGGAACAGAAAGAAAGGAAATGTTGAACCTATTGATGAAGTGGGTTGGAAAGATGAGATCCAGTTGTACTACTGACTATTTAATGAATTATAGGTGTCACGCCTAATGCTTTCTTTATCACACAGAACGCGAGCTAAGTAGGGTATGGTTGAGTTTTTGTACTTGCTGGTACGAGCATATAGTTTTCTATATTGGCTTCTGGTTTTACCTGATGAGATGCAAGGGGAGAGTTGTGAGTGAAGAGGGTGGTGTGAGTTAGATAAAATGGACTTGGCCCATTTTTCACATGAGTCCATGTGCCTGTCAACCAAAATATTAACAAGCTGGTTAAGTGGCACGTTGCTTACTCTGCTGACAACATTTAACATCCTGCGTAATATGTTGTAGTCTTTCTTCAGTAGCCCAGGAAAAACTAAGGGGGAACAATAGAGAATAATAGGCAGGATGCGAGAATTAACGAATTGTAGGAGTAGGGGTTGGGTAATACCAGAATGTTTTAACTTCTTAATGTAGAAGGCAAGACGGAATATTTTCTTAGAAATTGCTAAGATATGAGACGACCAGGAGAGATCAGCAGATAGAATGACACCTAGGTATTTAATTTCCGATTTAGTTTCTATTTCAGTGCCGTCTATTTTGCATACCTCGTGAGAGCCAAACAGTTTGTTTAGGTCGGATTTATGCCTAAAGGTGAAATTGACTGTTTGGCATTTGGAAGGGTTTAGAGTAAGACCATTTTCCTTGGACCACTGGTTGATTTCTGACAGAAAGCCATTAAGTTTAGAGCAGTCGCTTTGACATTTGATAGGCAAAGATGCAGACAGATCATCAGCGTATTTGACAAAATTAATGTCATTTGAAGATGGTAAGTCATGTAGAAAGAAGGAAAAGAGAAGTGGGGAGAGTACAGCGCCTTGGGGGACTCCGGCTTCAGTGAGTGCAGCAGAGGATGATTTACCTTTGTATACGGTGTACTGCTTTCTGTTAGAGAAGTAGGAATGCAACCAGTTAGTGACCCAGGACTCAGTTTTCGTCAAAGAGAGCTTATTTAGAAGGAGACATCTAGGAACAGAGTCGAAAGCAGAAGTGAAGTCAAGAAACGTGCAGCGGACGTATTTAGCACCTTTATCTAATGATGAGACAATGTTGTTGTGTAAGACAGCTGCAGCGTCTAATGTACTCCTACCCTGTCTATAGGCAAATTGTTTTGGGTCTTCGAAGTTTTTAAGGGAGGGTTCGAGTTTAAGAAGTATTAGTTTTTCCATAACCTTTAGAAACGGGGAAGTGATGGCAATGGGTCTGAACTTTACGTTCTTGCCATTTCCAGGTTTAGGGACAGGGACAATTTTGATGTCTTTCCATGCATCAGGTACGATATTTTTGGAGAAAGAGGCATTTAGGATGTTGGTTAGTGGAGAACACAACACATCTGCACATTGTTTTAGAACATAGGCAGGTATACCATCAGGACCTAGGCTACGTGAGGGCTTGAGTGTTTTAAGACATTTTAGAACATCGAGAGTATTAAAGTCATGAAAGTTTTCAGCAACATGATAGGTAACATTAGAGGTAGTTAAAGTAGAAGGACAGCGTATAAAAGACTGATTAAGAGCATTAACATCATAAGAGGGAAAAGTATTACAACGCTTACTATTACCAGTAATTTCATTAAAAAGTTTCCACATACTGATTGGAGATTTACATGATAAAAGTGTATCATTATATATAGCATTAAGATTTTTGATTTCAGATTTGATCTGAGCATTAATCTTTTTGAGTCCTAACTTGTCTTTGGATTTGTACAAAGTTTCTTTTTTCCTGCGAAGTTGTTTGAGATAAGGAGATGAGAAGCGGTCGAGACGTTTGAATAGAGTTTGTTTGGGACAACATATATCAAGGCAAAACTTGAGATAATCCGTTATATTGACGATTGTGTCATCTAATGAACTTTCATGGAATAAGTCCCAGTTAGTATTTTGTAACATGCACCTTAGATTGAGTAAGTTTTCGGATGAGTAGCATCTTTGTTGTGCTTTCATAGACAGATGCGAGAAGACTTTAATGTGTGTTTTGCTGTAAATTTTTGGTAGAACACGAACAATAGAGTGATCAGAGTTGAGGATCGGTGCACGTTTACGTGCTTCATAGATTCCTTCGTCATTTGTAAAAACTAAATCCAGTGTTTTGTCTAGTCGAGTGGGAAATTTGACAATGTTAGAGTGACCAAGTGCTTCAAGGAAGGAGCAATCTGACGAGTTGAAGTCCCCAGTAATAACAGACAGAGAGTTGTCGAAGTTGGCAGCGGCGAACATGGTGAATTCATCGGCAAAACTTGAAAGATTAGATAGTGAGCAACTTGGAGAAATGTACATGTTTGTGATAAAGATGTGTTTATATTTGGGGAGATGTTTGGGACGACATTTGACGGTGATGCAGTCTATGAAGTCATTTGAGAATGAGAAGCAAACATTATTAGAAATAGACCATTTTGAGTTAATAAAAGTTGCAACTCCACCCCCGCTTTTCTTATTACAACATATTCGGTCTTGTCTAAATAGGATGAAGTCCTTTAGAGAGATGAGATTGTCATCGTACAGTTCGTGTAACCATGTTTCTTGTAATGTGATTATCGCAGTATTGTGATAAGTGTCAGTGGACATCAAGGATTGTAGGTACATAATTTTGTTAGGCAGAGAGCGGCAGTTGGTGTTCATTATGACAGGGACCGTGGTTAAGTGTATTGGTGTACGTTTAAGAGCTCTTTGCCAGCCACTACGATGCTTCCTCCTTGGTTTCTTGGGAATATGAAAGTCATTGGGTCGTAAATGAATGATAAAGTTGCGAGAGTAAATAATCCTTTTGGAATTCATATTTGGGTGATAAATAAATGGAGTAAATGGTAGGTTGGATGCAATATGTAGATTTTATGATAGCAGGCCCAAAAATTCAAACAGGCCGCCAAGGTCAATCCATGCCAATAATCTTCTATTCTTGATTTTTGACGATATTTGTCCGATGTATATTGCATCACATTTCAAACAAGCATTTTATTTTATAGACATAATTAGATAGAGAATCTTTAGGGAATTGGTCTTTTATATGGACAAGGTTGCTCTGTAGTGTGTGCGTGTCTGATGTTTTGAAGAAAACTCTGATGTCGAGCTTATTGAGTACTCTTCTGATATCGTCTATCGTCTCCACTCTACATCGAATGATAACTGTTGAGGTCCGTGTTTTCGGAATACGTTTTTGACCATACTTAATGTCAGTGTTGATTTTTTGTTGATGAAGTTCTTTGGGTAGTTATATTTGCTTGAGAGTCTCAGTAATGTTTGATATTTCTTCTTCCACTTTTTCTTTCTCATCCGTTAACATGGAAGAGTATGCTCGTCTGAGAAGACTTGAAACAACTGATACCTTTGAGCTGATGGGGTGTGATGATTCGAAGTCTGAATTTGTAAACTCTGGTTTAATATTACTAGTTTGATAAAGCTATTAGCAGCAGCATTAAATAGCGAAACATCAGTAAAAACAGCGATATCGTTTTGTTTTTCATTCATTGGGAAATACAAAAAGCCTTTCTTTATCATGAATTTCATATACCCAATGCCAAAATTTTTTCAAACTTTTAAAAATGAACTTGGTTTGAACATATATATTGTAACGTACGTTAGTTTTAATAAACTTCTCTGGATATCCGTTGTCGCTCAGAATATCCTGGATAACCTGAAATTCTTTCTCTACACAATTTTCGAAGCAAATCAACCTCCCTCTAAATGCTAAGCACCTGGTCAGATTACGTTCGCATTTCATCTGTACGAAGCCACGGAAGTCTGTTTATTGAGCTTTGGTCTCTAGCTTTCTAAATACGGCTTTTTTCCTTATGAAACCATCCTCTCTTCTCGTTAGTAAGACGGTCAGGAAGTGCCAGCAGTTGTTATATTCCTATCTTCATAGGTGAAATGGATTATTGAAGTAGCTCAAAATCAAATCACTCTATGATAACTAATCTATCATTCTAGGTAAAAATGTGTACAAAATAATTCAAAGGAACTTCATGAAGATTTGACAGAATAGTTCTAAAATATTTGGGCGCCAAATGAGAAGTAGACATTTGTAAAAAATTATATATATATATATATATAAGAACTATTCTGTCAAATCTTGACAACGGTTCATTTGAATTATTTTGCAATCGAACTAAATTAACAAAGAAACTGTGTAATTGGCACAATCATCGTGTTTTCACCCTCCGTTGGCTACAACAGAATGCATATTCTAAATCCGTAACTGTCGAGTCACCTGACAACTCCAGTAGGTCGAATAAAGCAGCTCAATCTTCAGAAAGAAGACAATGCAATAAGTTCGACAAGGTGCTTCTACTAAACGCTAATCCTAAACACCACTATTTTGAAAATACGTCTAATCATAAAATTCTAGATACTAACAGTTTGAACAGACATGAAGGCGTGATGTTAGCTTTTGCATAGGAAATTCTTATTAATAAATAAAAAATGCATATGTATCCCTAATTATTAATACTTGGTCAAAATTCTCGACTGTCCATTTCTTCTTATGGAGTCGTCAAGAAATGTTTTGCAACTGTTTACCCACACACATACACACTCTGTTTAAAGTGTTCAACAAAGTTAGACCAATATTTGTAAGTCCGAGGTCAAATTTTGATCACAGCTCATAAAGTTTTGTTTATTATACTTGTTCGTACTTGATTGGACATGATTGGACAAAGTTTTTAAAAACAAGTGATGTTTCTTTTATATATAAACCTCTGTTATGTTAATTACGATTAATTTCCCTGAAGAAGTTCGGACCAGATTTCCGAACGCAGGAAACGTTGGAATTACTCATTTCAATCTCGCTGAGATTTTACAAATATAATTTTTTTCAAATGTGTACGCCCTGTATAACTGGTCATTATTATAACGACAACGTGGCACAGTGGTTAGGACTCTTACTGACCGTGCACATGGTCCGAGGTTCGATCCTCCGCCGACGCACACCTGATATCGGCCTGCTAAATTTGGGCTACCGATATCGCATGCTGAAAATTTCATACTTGTACCAAAAATACGGTGTGGAATCAAGCTATAATAAAATTTTTTTAAATATTGCTAAGTTGTTAAGATATCATATAAGAAAATGCACTTCATAGAAGGCATTGAGGAGACAAATATTACAAGGTGGTGATATCATATCACAATTACTGCATAACTAAAATGGTTGACACTAATAATGAAGCAAAAATGTTCAACAATTAATTAATTAGTTATTATTATAAAATAAAAGTACATGTTGAGTTAACCAATCGTATTTTAATAGGTCAAGTAAATAGTCTAGATCACGTGATTCAACTAAAGTGCTTCTTTCAATCAACGTTTTAATAAACATGGAGATGTTGATGATGCGGGCAATGAGGAAACAGGCATAAAATGGACTTCGCCGATGCCATATATGTCTGATTTCCCACAAACTGGAAGATATGCAAGCGAAAAGCAACAAGTTATCAGAAGAAGCATCCAGATGAGATAGGACTTCAGGTGAACATAAAGAAAACAGAGGTGATGAAGATTCCTGGCCAACAACAACAGACAATCAGCCAGCATAAATGGGAGGAGTCTGTAAGAAGCAACCTCTTTTACCTACCTGGAAGCATCGTTTCAACTACAGGCGGAACTGACGACGATATCAAATCAAGGATTGGGAAAGCAATGTAAGCTTTCCTCTCGCTCAAGTCTGTGTGGAGGTCAACAGCACTCAGCATCAAAATCAGAATAAGATCCGGATTTTCAACTCCAATGTGAAGTCAGTCAGTGCTACTCACTATACGGATCAGAGACTTGGCCAGTGCGTCATAAAGAGCATCTCAAACAAACTACAGACCTTCATTAACAGTTGTCTTCGCTCAGCAACAGAGATCTCTGGCAATGAGCGAACCAACTCAGCAGGAACCGATTGTGAAACAAATAAGCAGGAAGAAATGGAGATGGATTGGCTGGCCATACTCTGAGGAAACCATCAGGTGACATCACTAGACAAGCCATTGCTCGAGTGGAAACCGAAAGGGAAGTGGCGAGTTGGTCGTCAGTGTGAGGGTGACTTGGAGAAGGTCATGTGAAGAGGAGATGAAAACGTGTGGGCAGACTTGGAGCCAGGTGAAGACTCCAGCAGAGAAATGAACGCAATGGAGACGTTTGGCTGAAGCCCTATGTTCCTCTAGGAATTAAAGGAAACAATTAATACATAATAATAATATTGATGATGAGAACTTGATGAGTCTGGAAGTTCATAAAGAGCATGTATTACACATCTATGTTAATGAGAAAGATTTTGAGCCATTTTTGTTCTGAGATTTCGTCAGCAACTTTCCAAACAAGTGAAGTAGTCAACATGCTCAACTACCACTTCACTCTTGCCTATCTGTAGGCGAGGAGTAGTCGATATAGTTTTAAGTTTTTTAAGTTTAAGTTTTTGTTTACAGCTTGATTCCACACAGTACTTTTGGTAGAAGTATGGAATTTTCAGCATGGATATCGGTAGCCCAAATTTCACAGGCCGACCAAAGATATCGGATGTGCGTCGGCAGGGGATCGAACCCCCGACCATGTGCATGGTCGGCGGGAGTCCTAACCACTGTGCTACCGACGCACAGTCCTATAGCAAGCATCATCTTACATTTGTTGGCAGCGAATCGCATACCATACATTCGAAGATTGGCTTTTGATCAAGGTGTTGTGAAGACTCTGTTCTGCTTTGTCAGCGTCTTCACCTAGGAGGATTGTGTCAACCTCACATTCTAAGTCAACAGAACTGTTCCCAGATAAGAAATCAATCCCAAAGTCGTTGAAGTCAGTTAGGGTTAAGTCTATTAGTACATCTATAATAAAATTGAACAGAAATGAGGAGAGTTGGAATCCCTGGCGGACACCACTTCAGATGATAACTCCCTTTGGGCTTTTATCTGGCTGACTGAGCGAGTTCAAGTGGAGTATCTTTAATCTGAGCCACTGAGAACGATTATTAGCCATGTCATCACTCATAGTTTCTACTTATTAAGGACTAAAACGAGACAGTCCACACCTCTCAATGTGATTCATACCAGTAGTCAAAAACTACATCGAACCGTGGAAACTCTTTCTCACCTGAATCCTATGTCAGCTAACATCGGTGTATTTCTTTGACTGATGAAGTCATGTTGGTTTTGGTTTGATCATCACTAGTTCTTTTGCAACCTCATCGATCCTACGTCAGCTAACATTGCCCGTCGGTCGAGGAATGCCATGGCTAGGAGACATGCGTATCACATGTCCTAACCATTTTAATCGATGTAACTTCATAACCTTGTCGATTGATTACCCCTCCCTACCTAGCTCTCGACGTCTAACCTCAATATTGCTCACCTTATTATACCACTTCACACGGGAGGTTGAACTTAGTCACCTATGGTGAAAGACACCTAGTCGGTCTTTTCATGTCTAACACACTGTCGATTGCCATGTCTCTCTCACAGCCATAAAGGGGGACGGAGCGAACTTCTTCTGAACAGTATGTATATCCTTTGGTTGACAGTCGGCAGGATATCACGTCTATTTCAACATAAGAAATCCTTAAGTGTATCGTATGTGTATTGAAACATATAATCCCTTTGACAGATACAACAAAATAAGGTATTTAGTTGGTGGATGGTGACCAGCAGTGGAATCCAGGATGCGCATTTCGTCCTATTTGGGACTCGTCATCGGATGTACCTGTATTTCTCAGTGAGTGATGATGTTCTCACCGAGGCTCGAACCCAGTGCCCATAGTTTCAAACGCCAAAGCTTTATCCACTAGACCTGTTGGGCCACGACAGCCACCTCTTGTGCAACGGGTCATATTAATTAAATTTAATTTTAGATTTTCCCGTCGATTGATTGGACCGAAGTGTTCGGTCTCAGGTTGACATATCGGAGTACTGGACAGCCAGCTGTTTCATCAGAGTTTGAGAGTCATCGACCAAAGGGCGAACTCAGGACCTTCCAGTTACGAGGCAAGCTAGCTCGTATACCGTTCAGCCACTGGGACCCGATTCAATGGCCGACCCATGAATTCTAACTTCTTCCAATTCGTGATGCATCTATCGCGACCACCAACCAATGTAGGAAATCCATCCTCACACTTGACTGGTTGGACGTCACTGGTCACTACTTCTCACTAAAACTCCAGGAAACTCCGTCCTGTAGGCAGTCACCCACTAGCGAGCATCAGAATTATTTTCTATAGTTTGGTTTGTAAGAATTAGATTTGCTTTTACGAGTTGTGACCACGACGGATTGATATCAGTTATGTTTTTTGTTCCTTTACGTTTGCAGTGGAACATAGGGCTTCAAGCCAGAGACTTGACGTTTCGATAGCAGCGGTATTCATTTTTAAAAGATGTGGTTTCCAGCCTCATGCCTAACCTACTCTACTTACCAGTCTTATTACTGACTTAGCGAGGTAAAGTAGTGCGTTGGCGGCCGGGGATCGAACCCCAGACCACCTGCATGGCTGGTGAGCATTTCACCTATGTGCTATCACCACACATCTCACTATTTAATACTGTTTATAGTTTTATCAAAGTAGTGATTAATTAACCAGAATTTTCAAAATCTCAGCTTATATAATATATATTAAATATTCCCATAGTAAAATTTAGAACAACACATTTAATCGAACAATATTGTTTTCAATTAGATCTCATCAGGCTTAACTCTAATATATATAAGTTTACAAATAGAATTCAAATATAAACCAATCATGGTGTTTTGTCTATAGGATAATACGATGGTGAATATAAATTGTGCAATTAGTCATAATAGTAGTAATGATAATAATGATAATATTAATAATAATAATAATAGTAATAATAAAAATGGTCTTATCAATAATGAGGATGAAAAAGTGAGGCAATCTGTGGTAACACGAATAATGAAAAACAGCATGATTAAACAAACAACTGTTCAGGTGGAAGTAGTCGATAAAGGCTAGTAAAAACAAATGAACCGATTAAGTAATGTTAGACTGTAAGGGAAGGAAATGAGACACGTTTATAATGAAGATAAGATTAAGGGATGATAAGAAAGGGGATGAAAATACAAACAAAGGGTGGTGTAGAAGTCATTAGTTGGTTATGTCTTAATAGGCCAAGGGAAGGATAATGGCTGTACGAACTTTTTTTGAATACATAATTTAGGTTTAATAGTTCGAATGCCTATTGCCTCAGCTGTGTGTAGTAGACGAATACGATGTCTATTGGAAAGATTCGGTGGGATACGATGAATTACTTTGAAGGTTCTCGTTTTCTCAATTACATGACCACTATCAATTAAGTGTGAAAAAATTAAGCTACGGATTGTTTTTGTCTGTCCTTTGCCAAACCACGATGGGAGATGTTCACTAACACGTTAGCGTACTACTAGACAGCTTAGCCAACATATATATATATATATTATATATATGTATATATTAGAGTTAAGCCTGATGAGATCTAATTGAAAACAATATTGTTCGCCTAAATGTTATATTATATAGCAAACTTAATCATCGTTCATCAGCATGGGGTCATTTTTGCACTGTTGTCAAGTTGGTCAATTAATAAAGATAACAAAACCATGTATAGATTTGATAAGTGCTTATATCATTATGTGATTTCTATGTCCATTTGTATTACAACTATCATGGTTAATAATAATAATAACTAATCAGTTATGCAAAATAAAAGTGCATGTTTGTTAACCAATCGTATTTGAATAGGTCAAGGAAATGGGCCAGGTTAGAGAAATGGTTGATTCTTTGTTATTTTCTGTACGCATAACTTTCAAGGCACGTGATTCAATTAAAGTGCTTCTTTCCATCAACTTTTAATAACCTTTTTTATGAAATAACTGGGACATTAGAGAAGAAATAAACAAGAGGTTCAGCAAACTGATATCTTTTCGGCGATTTCATTCTCAGAACCAGGTGTAAAATCGCATTTTTACATGTTCCTGGATTCCTCAGTGAGTGATGATGTTCACACCGAGGTTCAAACCCAGTGGCCATAGTTTCAAACGCCAAACCGTTGTCCGCTAGATTACTTGAGCCAGGAGAGCCACCTCTTGTGCAACGGGTCATATCAATTTTTTATTTTCCCATCGATTGATTGGACCGAAGTGCTTGGTCTGAGGTTGACATCCAGTTGACGAGTCCCAAGTAGGACGAAATACTCCTGCTGGCTGGATTCCACTGCTAGTCACCATCCACCAATTCACTTCAAGTTACATAACCAGAAATCGTCGAAGCATCCTCACAAGGAGCCGAGATGTCTGAGACCGAACACTTAGGTTCAATCAGTCGACGGGAAAATCTGGATGTTAAATTTAAACACATAAGTTTAGTTAGATGCAAAAATTATTAAATTCCACATAGTATCGTAGGCGATGAAAGGTGGTAATAATTTTCAACTTGACATGAAAGTTTGAAGCTGTGAATATAGATTACAAGGGTGTTAGAAATAAAATTACACAGGATTCGAAAATAATTTCTTATCGAATGCAGTTGTGAATGGGTTGATCATGGAAACAAATTGAAAAACGGAAAATAAGGTGTAAAACTGAACTACATCCATGGTAAATGTAGAGGTTGGACTAGTTTCTTCCCAACACACAGCTCCAGGTTTTCGATGCAGTTCAAAGAAGTAGGAAACACACTGTCTTTGGTAAATTGTCGGTTTACCTGGCAAATGACTCTGAATGATGGATGGCTGAGTTAGTTGAGATACTGTGACAAGTGTGCTGACGAGGTGTTCAGCTGTGGCGCTTCTAATTGAATCAATGCTTCTTTTTGCAGCCATTCTGGGTAATGTTCTCTAACACGTTTTGATAGGTTCCGCATAGAGCGACCTATGTACCTGGCTTGATTTGCCACACTCCATTTGGCACAGAGAGGAAGGCGAAAGAGTGAAAAAAAGAGATTCGAGAGAAATATAATAAGCAGAAATGTGGTGGCGAAAGAATAATGGCATGAAGAAACACTAAAGTTTAATGGATATAAGAGGTCAGCGATTTGACATCGATTCTGAGTCATACCACCAATAATTTAATAATTCCCATTGTAGCATTAAGAACACAATATTCAGCGAAGAGACTCTTTTCAACGAATTTATTATCAAGCTGTACAATCGTATATATATGGTTTTTTTTTAATAAATATTATATCCGGTGAGGGAATTAGGTCAAAGGTGTGAATACATGAAATAATAATAATATGAAATGCAATTAAAATATTTGTGATGATAATCATAGTTTAATGTCAAGTGGCAAAATAATTAATGTCGTATATAGAATAATACATAAGGTGTATAGATTTTGGAAAGGGGTAGATAATTATAAGATTAGTAGACGAATATAAAATGTTACATAACATGGTATGAAATTTGATAAGACAGCATTCAATTTTGTAAAAAATATAAAAATATGAAAATTAATAATTTTAGGTTTAAAATGTCAAGTGGGTCAAGTGAAAACGATTCAGAGTGGGAATAGTAATAATAATAATGATATTAAAATTAATAATAATAATAGTAATAAGGGAAGAGTACATAGAATAACTAAATAAACAAAATAAAATAAATGAATGTCTATCCCTCTACGGCCAAGGCAGAAGTAGAGATTGTACATACTTCTTTTGTACACAAAGGTTTGCCTTAAAGTCGTGAATTACCAAGGCCTCAGCTGTCTTTAGAAGTCTGTAACGAATAAAACGCGAGAAGTTAGCATGAATTCTATATATGATCTTAAAATCATGGTCAGGGTTGACAGAGTGACAGAAGTCGATCAGGTGTTCCGATATAGAGCTTCTCACGCACTTCCTTTCTCCCTTGTAAAACCATGCTGGAATATGTTCTCGTATCCGTGTGGAAAGCGTCCTCTGACTACGGCCAATATACCTAGCTCCACAAGAGCAGGTGAACTGATAGAGGCACATGGAGGCGGCCAGACGGGGAAGCTTATCTTTTATAGAGGTAGAGAACAACTTGCGGCTAGTGAACGTCATATGTAATTTTGCTGCATAGAACGTCTTACTGACTGATTTGGAGAGACGATTTTTGAGCATATCTGAATCTTGATCACCTTTGAATTCCAAGTTCATGAATAAGGTT
This sequence comes from Trichobilharzia szidati, assembly GCA_944472155.2. Classification (NCBI taxonomy): domain Eukaryota; kingdom Metazoa; phylum Platyhelminthes; class Trematoda; order Strigeidida; family Schistosomatidae; genus Trichobilharzia; species Trichobilharzia szidati. The sequence continues at coordinate 193,579,678 of OX235271.1, forward strand.
TTCTTTGGAACTGTGTCGGTAACCAGTTTAGACTGCTTTTCTTTCATGTTGCTGTCAATAAATCGGCTAGGGTAACCGTTTTCTGCCAGCGTGGCTTTTAAGAAATCAAGTTCCAAGTCAACGGAATCAGAACTACAAATTTTCCTTATCCTATAGCAAAGCGAATGAATTAAGTTCCTTTTCCTTACTTGACATTAAACTATGATTATCATCACAAATATTTTAATTGCATTTCATACTAATACTATTATTATTTCATGTATTCACACCTTTGACCTAATTCCCTCACCGGATATAATTTCTTATAAAATAAACCATATATGTATACGACTGTACAGCTTGATAATAAATTCGTTGAAAAGAGTCTCTTCGCTGAATACTGTGTTCTTAATACCACCAATAGTCTACAGTCATTAGCTCTTAGCATCTCGATGACCCGAAAACCAGACAGCCCACATCTTGCAACATGGCTCAAACCGACTGTCAAGGACTTCCCGGAGTGTGTCATGGTTTTCTTTTTAAATTTAACCACCCCTAACTCTTTTCATTACCTAATTGCATATCAACTAACATTGCTCAGTGAGGAAGGTATGCGTGAAACGTATCCTACTCATGTCAATCGATTCATCGTCACTGCTTTATCGGTTGACTTCCCCTCTTTACCTAACACTCTAAGCCTAATCTCCTCAATATTCCTCACCCTATTACACTTACCATCCAACAAAGGGGATAGAACGCAGACACCTATGATTGAAAGACAGCTAGCCTTTTGATTTCTTCTATCTATCTACACTGTTGACGGTTATGTCTCGCCCACAGACATAAAATAAGATGGAGTGAACTGCTGAGCAGTGCATACCTTCATTGATCGATAGAGAAGATGATTTCGAATATATTTACTAAAAATTATCTTCTCTGAATCGTCAAATATTTGAGTATCTTCAATAAATCTATCTTTCTCTTTTTGTTACACTCACGTTTCTCGATTGTAGCATAATTTTATTGGTGTGTCATTTTGCTATTTGTATGTTTTTGTCTTCTGACGTGTTTGTGTGTGTTTGTGCGCGCACGATTTCATAATATATCTATTTGAATCGTGAAATATACCCATTAATTCATAAGAAAAAACACAGGTATTTTTTTGTTCAGTGAAGAAATATTTCTTTCTTTTCAACGATTTCATTTTCAAGCAACTACTGTACAGCAGTCGTATTTATATTACAGAAAAAAGAAGGCATTCAATGGCACTAGAAATTGCTCAGTCAATATTCCACATATGATAAGAATACAGGAAATTAAAATGATGTATTAAGGGAGTTGGTGTTGAAGTGGATGAATTACAAAACTTTTAAAGATTATTAAATCAATAAGTAAACTGGTATAAAAATTTTAAAGTCAAGTGTCGTCTAAAAATAATTAAGAGCACGATGACGATAACAGCAAAGACAGCGAAGGTGAAGTGGAATGAATTCAAGAGGTAAAATAAAAGAACATTATTATGACCGAAAGAAATAAAGGGGTTTCACAAAACGTTTTTGAATGCATAATTTAGGTTTTTTCCCCATTTATACCCATAGCTTCGGTTATTTATGTATTAGTGGAGAAATACGTAAGCTTTTGAAGTGGTTGGATTTGGTCCTGTAAATAACTTTGAAGGATAAACCACGTGGGGCGGAATGGCCTTCTCCAGGTGTTCATAAATTGAAGACTTTGTCGTCCTTTCATTGACCAAACCGGGTAGCATTCATCTTTGTATAAAACTTGGGCACTATGGTAGTAAGCAATTCCATATTAGTTTGTTCATTAGATAAATCACACAGTGAGTGAAACAGTATTATTTACTGGATGACAAGGTTTCGAACAAAATTTATCATTGTTCATAATCATATGAATTGTAATCACACGACTTCGAAACTTGAGTTTTATAGTTTGCTTTGTTCTCTCCTAATTTTTGTCGTAGGCGTGGTAGTAGAATTTTCCAGATATCCGACTGGACAAGTGTTGAATCATTCCTATTACACGTGTTTGCAGTTGATTCGATAAACAAAACTTCCATTATCAATCTCTCCCTACACTTCCATACAAAGAAGGAACCTCGAAAACCTTACGCAGAATTCTTAACAAGGCAGGAATAAAAGTGGCTGGCATTCAAACCAACCACAAACTCAATTAGAAACAAGATCTGTCGGTTAAAGGATCCTGTGGAGCCTTTCAAATAAAACAATGATTGTCAGGTGAAATACAAAGGTCAGAGTAGTAGAACAGGGGCAGTCAGACTAGCCGAACATAAAAACCTAGCAGCAAAATCTAGATTGGTTGACCCGAATAAGATAAGAAATCTTGGGAATAGTTCAGCTATAGCATTACACCACATGCAATTGCACACACCCATACAATAGGATTGATGGGATAAGATGACAGTTTTAAAATCTAATGTCACAGGGTGGAGGGAGAGATTGATAACAGAAGGTTTGTTCATCGAATCAACTGAGAGAGAGTACGTGTAATACGAATAATTGAACACCTGTCCGGTCGGACATCTGGAAAATTCTACTCCCCCTACAACGACAAATAGGAGAGAACAAAGAAAACTATAAAACTCCAGTTTCGAAGTCGTGTGATAGTTATAAATATGATTATGAACAGTAATAAATTGTCTTCGAAACTTTGTCATCCAGTAAATAATACTGTTTCACTGACTGTGTGATATATCTAATAAACAAACTAATATGCATAGTGTTTAGCTAAGCGTTTGCAGAGAACACGCTTACAAATGTTCAATATAATCAGCTATACACGAGCATTTGGATGAGTAAATGCACACCGATGTGGACGTACATATTTATTATTATTATTGTAACCTTTAATTCCTACAGGAACATAGGGCTTCAGCCGTTCCTCTCCATTGCGTTCTGTTCTCTGCTAGGGTCTTCACCTGGCTCCAAGTCTGCCCACACGTTTTCATCTCCTCTTCACATGACCTCCTCCAAGTCACCCTTGCACTGACGACCAACTCGCCGCTTCCCTTTCGGGTTCCACTCTAGAGATGGCTTGTCTAGTGGTGTCACTTGATGGTTTCCTCAGAGTATGGCCAATCCATCTCCATTTCTTCCTTCCTATTTGTTTCACAATCGGTTCCTGCTGTGTTGGTTCGCTCATTGCCAGAGATCTCTGTTGCTGATCTTTTCTGACCGTCCACCTGATCTTGAGTATTGAGCAAAGACAACTGTTAATGAAGGTCTGTAGTTTGTTTGAGATGCTCTTTATGACGCGCAATGCAAGTCTCTGATCCGTATAGTGAGTAGCACTGACTGACTTCACATTGGAGTTGAAAATCCAGATCTTGTTCTGATTTTGATGCTGAGTGCTGTTGACCTCCACACAGACTTGAGAGTAGTGAAAGCTTGTCTTGCTTTTCCGATCGATTCTTGCTTTGATACCCTCGTCAGTTCCGCCGACTGTAGTTGAAACGATGGTTCTCAGGTAGGTGGGTAGGTAAAGGAGGTTGTTTCTTTCAGGTTCCTCCCATTTATGCTGATTGTTGTTGCTGTTGGTGGCGTTGCCCAGGAATCTTCATCACCTCTGTTTTCTCTATGTTCACCTGAAGTCCTATCTCATCTGGATGCTTCTTCTGCCAACTTGTTGCTTTTCGCTTGCATATCTTCCAGTTTGTGGGAAATCAGACATATATCATCGGCGAAGTCCAGATCCTCCTGGTTTTTTGTGTGAGTCCATTTTATGCCTGTTTCCTCACTACCCACTGTTTGCCACATTATCTAGTCTACTGCAATCAGGAAAATCATTGGCGATGGTAGTCAGCCTTGTCATACTCCTGTCCTCACTTCGAAGGGTTCCGTAAGTTTCCCATTGTGGATTACTTGGCATGCAGCATTGTCGTATAGCTGTTGGATGAGATGTATTATTGTCGGTGGCACTCCTTGGTAGTAGCGAAGTAGTTTCCAAATCACCTCTCGATCGACGCTGTCAAAAGCCTTTTCAAAGTCGATGAAGTTGAGATAGAGAGGTGACTGCCACTGCAAGCTTTGTTCAATGATGATCCGTAGTGTGGCGATCTGATCAATGCATGACTTGTTCCTCCTGAATCCAGCCTGTTCCAGTCGAAGTTTTTCATCCAGGTTGGCATGTTTGATTCTCTCCAGGATGATGCGGCTTAGTATTTTGCTTGGGATGGATAAAAGCATAATTCCGCGACAGTTCTTGCGTTGACTTAGGTCTCCTTTCTTTGGTAGTTTGAATAAGTATCCTTTCTTTTAATCCTCGGGTACTTTGCCTTCTTTCCACACCTTCTGCAGTAGTGGCGTCATCAAGTCCGCTGTTGTCTCTGGGTCCGTTTTCAATGCTTCTGCTGGGATTCCATCTGGTCCTGCTGCTTTTCCAGCTTTTAGCATCTTGATTGCCTTCAGGACTTCTGATTTCGTCGGGGGGTTGGTGTTCACTGGTAGCTCTGTCTCCGTTGTTGGTATTGCTGGGCGCGTTGTAGGTGGCGGTCGGTTTAGTAGTCTTTTGAAGTGCTCAGGACGTACATAAGCGGTAGTTTATTCTTAACATATTACCAAATGTATATAGACTGAGCAATTTTCAGCTCTAACCACTTCAAAAGCTTACGTATTCTCCACTAATGCATAAATAGCTGAAGCTCAAGGTATAAATGGGAAAAAAGCCTAAATTGCGCATTCAGAAACGTTTTGTGAAACCCCTTTCTTTACCTTGTTCATAGTAATGTTCTTTTACACCACTTGAATTCATTCCACTTCACTTCATCTTCGCCCTCTTTACTGTTATCATCATTGTAGTCTTGATTGTTTTAGACGACACTTGACCTACTCTTTTATCAAATCTTTGTATCAGTTCACTTATTGATTTAATAATCTTTAAAAGTTTTGTAATTCATCCACTTCAACACCAACTCCCTTAATACATCATTTTAATTTCCTGTATTCTTATCATATGTGGAATATTGACTGAACAATTTCTAGTGCCATTGAATGCCTCCTTTTTTCGTAATATAAATACGACTGCTGTACAATTGCTTGAAAATAAATTCGTTGAAAAGAAACAGTTTTTCTTCTTTGAACGAAAACACTGGGTTTTCCCTGAATATCCATTTGAATTGACCTATGTTTTCCCAAAATTCTTCATTCATTTATCGATTAGTTAGTTAGCTGATTAATCTTTGTCTATACTTATTTTATGTTTGTTGTAAAGCTAATTGTTTCCGTCGATTACGCGTATTACGTACTTTTCTTATATACTGTTCTCTCTCTCTCCCTCTCTCTTTGTTAGTCTATTCAATACTTTATTGATTTAATTCTGTATGCATGACCTTTATTAAAAAGTCGTTCTAAGTTTGATTTTGTCATGTTAAATGGTGTGTTTTTGTTGTTATTGTTCTTTGTACTAAATTTATGAATAAGGACAAAACTTTTGAGGGTTATTCAATTTATACTGGCCTATATGTTTTCATGTCATAAACTTGAAATGCCTTGTATATTGGATGATGTTGGATTTGTACTTTCTGTATGATTTTAATAATCATCGTATCATCCTCATGGAAGAAAGCATAGAATGGTAGTCAAATCTCTCTTTATACTTCAATTTCATCGACTTTGAAAAAGCCTTCGTGAGTGTTGACCATGAATTCGTTTAGAAACTACTTTGATAATATAGCATGTAGTTCTTTAAGTTTTTATCAACAATCTCACATGTCAACTGGTTCACAAAAGAAAACTCATTGAAGCGTTCGAAGTGAATAAAAGAGGGTAAGACAAGGCTGGCTACCTATTATCACCGATGATATTTCTAATTGTGGTGGACTGAATTATGCGGGACACCGTATTTTAGGGAGCGTTAAGAAGTCGCTAGACCTAACGTCACACAAACTCGAAGACTTGCAGGTGAAAAGTAACAAACTGGCTGAAGAAGCAGCCGGTGAAGACAGGAGTTCAGGGGGAACATATGGAAGATGGAGGTGATGGAGATCACCAACCAATCAACAGAAACAACAAAAAGCAACAAACACCGTCAACGAGAGACATTTCACAGAGGTTACTTCTACCAGTTATCTGGCCAGGAAGCATGGCTTCAACTGTAGACAGTCGGGACGGATGAAGTTGTCAAAGTCAGAATTGGAAAGGCAACATACGCACGCCTTCATCAATCTGAAACCAGTTTGGAAATTTTCTACTCCATTCAGCCAACATAAAGAATAAAATTCGGATTCTGTTCAACACAAATGTGAAGTCAGTCAGTCAGTTCTTCTATATGGGTCAGAAACGTGCACTGCGCGTGACGATAGGTATTTTTAACAGGCAACTGAGAACTTTTATCAACCTCTGCCATGTTCGCTGACTCCATACTGAAGATAAGATGGTCGGCTGGCGAAAAAGAATTAGCAACAAGAAACTCTGACTGGGAACAAAGCAACCAAGAGCTAATTACTCAACAATTATGTAGAAGAAAATGGAGGTGGATCGAGCACACACTGAGCAGACCGTTGAATGTCATCGCGCGCAATGCAGGCAATAGCTCGAGTGGAATCCCAATGGGAAGCAACGATTGGGTCGTCAGTTCGATGTTGACATGGAGCAGATCGTGTGGCGAGGAGAAAATAATAATAGTAATAATAATTTGCTTTATTCCAAAACAGTACATGTGATACAGAATGGAATTCTCAGCATTTTTACTACAGTATTGCATCCAGTTAGTACATTATCAATAAATAAAATTCTACATAGATTGAGGAAACCCTATTTCATTATTACAACAATACATTGGCATGTCAGTAGCAAAAGTAAAACTGAAACAGTGTTTGAAGGTGTTAGAAAAGTGGGAGCTGTCATATTTACTGGCGTAAGCGAGAGAAAGAAACAAAGCAGCACATAACGGAAAAAAAGAAAAAAGGGAGAGAGAGGAGGAAAAGAAAGAAAATGTTGTACCTATAAATGATATGAGTTGGAAAGATGAGGTCCAGTTGTACTACTGACTATTTAATGAATTATAGGTGTCATGCCTAATGCTTTTTTTATCGCATAGAACACGAGCTAAGTAGGGTATAGTTGGGTTTTTGTACTTGCTGGTGCGAGCATATAGTTTTCTATATAGGCTTGTGGTCCTGTCTGATGAGATGCAAGGGGAGAGTTGTGAGTGAAGAGGGTGGTGTGAGTTAGATAAAATCGGCTTGGCCCATTTTTCACATGAGTCCATGTGCCTGTCGACCAGAATATTAACAAGCTGGTTAAGTGACATGTTGCTTACCCTACTGACAACCTTTAACATCCTGCGTAATGTGTTATAGTCTTTCTTCAGTAGCCCGGGAAAAACTAAGGGGGAACAAAAGAGAATAATAGGCAGAATGCGAGAGTTAACGAATTGTAGGAGTAAGGGTTGAGTTATACCAGAATGTTTTAATTTTTTGATGTAAAAGGTAAGACGGAATATTTTCTTAGAAATCGCCAATATATGAGACGACCAGGAGAGATCAGCAGATAGAATGACTCCTAGGTATTTAATTACCGACTTGGTTTCTATTTCAGTGCCGTCTATGTTGCATACCTCGTTAGAGCCAAACAGTTTGTTTAGGTCGGATTTATGCCTAAAGGTGAAATTGACTGTTTGGCATTTGGATGGGTTTAGGGTAAGACCATTTTCCTTGGACCACTGGCTGATTTCTGACAGAAAGCCATTAAGTTTAGAGCAGTCACTTTGACATTTGACAGGCAAAGATACAGTCAGGTAGTCAGCATATTTGACAAAATTAATGTCATTTGAAGATGGTAAGTCATGTAGAAAGAAAGAAAAGTGAAGTGGGGAGAGTACAGCGCCTTGGGGGACACCGGCTTCAGTGAGTACAGCAGAGGATGATTTACCTTTGTATACGGTGTACTGCAATCGTGTGTCCATCTGAAGGGGACAGCACCAAATAGACCATAAGTGGAGATGTGTTCTTGAAGCCTAATGTTACACTCGGAACCCAAGGGAATGATACGTCCAATTATGACAAAATATCTGCCTTATTTGTGACGTATTATTATTGCCTTGGGTTTCGAGTGGAACATAAGGCTTCAAAAACTCATCTCCACTTCGTTTCATTTTCTACTGATGCTTCGAAGCTCAAGCTTGAAGCCTTTGTATTCCACTAGGACCTTAAAGTAATAAAATAAAAATAGAAATAGCCAACTTGATAAACTCCTCAACTCACGACTTCTCAATAGTACGTTCTTGTCATTCACGCTATTCTTTTGTTTATTCTCCTTCTTCTTTTTCATCATCTCCATCCCTTTCGCCGCCGCCGCTGCCGCCTCCTCCTCATGCGCCAACCCAACCGAACCCAACCCGACCCATTCACTGGTGTACACTTCTCACTTGACAGTTGAGTGATGAAAGTTATTATGGTGATCAGGGTCTGTATTATGTCTCAGCTAATCGATCTGGGGATAGTGCTGTTGTCCCAATGCCACGTAAAGGTCCTATCTATCAAATCGCATGGCAACCAAGTTCTGCGTCGAAAAAGAATAAAGATAAGAAAAAGGATGATGAATATTTTGTTGTCTGTTATGGATGTAAGTAGTGTTGTATAATTTTTTTTAAATTTTTATATTTTGTATTTAATCTGTTCTAGAATTTTCTTTTACTGATGTGTATATGTGATTATTATTATTATTGATATTCGTTTGTTGCATTCCCATTGGAGGAGAGCATGCAAGCGGCTAGTTAGCTCTGAGACTTCATAGTCGTGCCTAACTTGTCGTTTCTTATTCCAGGTTCCATTCCTGAGCAGCGTGGAGTTTGATGTCAACCAATTACCTTGTCAGCTTATATGTCTAATCCATCTGCTTCAGCTTTTGTAGATTTCTGGGGCAATGGATTCCTTTCAAGATTTCATCACTAGCTGACATTAATTAGAGAACTATAGGAAATCGTCAGGGAGTACTGGACAGGTGGCTGTTTCGTCCTAGTGCTTGGGATTCTTAAGCATTACAGAGATATAGAAGGGCGGGTTCGAACCCAGGATCTTCTAACACCCCCAATCAATGGCTCATGAACTAATTGGTGGAAGTTGAAATCCATGGGTTATTGATCCCAATGGCTTAAAGGGTCTTCGACCTTCATCACCTTGTAACCAGAAGCTTCTGGGTCCGACCCCATAGGGTGGTTGTGTACTGGTAAAGAATCCCAAGAACTGGGACGAAACAGCCAGCTGTCCAGTACTCCCTGGTGATTTTCAATGGTTCTCTAACTGATGTTAGCTCATGATGAAATCCTGAAACCAATCAAATCCCTGCAAACCAACACTTGATGAATAGATTCATTTTTTTATTCCTTCACGTTCCCAGTGGAACATAGGGCTTCAAACTAGAGATAGAATGCAGACACCTATGATCGAAGACAGCTAATCTTTTCATGTCTTCCGCTTTCAATGGCGAGGTCTCACAGCCAGTCATGAAGGAGGACGGAGCGGACTGATGAGCAGTACACACGCCCTTTGGTCGTTAGTCGGATATCACGTCTACTAAGCCAGAGACGGCGTAAACTGGCATATGCGAAACTAGCTCCTGTAATCGTACTGAGATTTCTTCAAAGATCAACCCGTTGAGGCTGACAGTACTTCTTGTGTAATATTGTATATAATTAATCAGTTCTTCCAAATCAATCAATTTTCATTTTTCTTTGTTTTCTTTTTTATCTCCATAGTTATGCCAGCGACCGTGACAATATTCAATTTAAATTGTGAACCAGTTCATGAACTTGGCACAGGATCATGGAATGAAATTCATTTCAATCCACATGGGAATTATATCCTTTTTCTTCTAATGAATTATGTTCATTTTTTTACTTGAATATCAATTAGGTGCTTTTTAGCGACTGGCCATATTCAGATAGGTAGTTATCTGGGAAGTTGTGTACAGTGAGGTGCAGAAAGGCCGGATTTGATGACAAATACTCGCCAGTGAAGACATTGGCTAACGGTCGCGCTATATCGTGAATTGGCAGAAGTTAGATTTCATGAGCTGGCCATTGGATAGGGTCCCAATGCATTCATGGTCTACGAAGTCGCCTTGTTGTGGGTGCGTACTGTTGAAGAGTCCCAAACCAGGACGAAACAGCTATCCAGTACTCCCACCTGCTTTTCCAATGGTTCTTTAAAATATGTCAGCTCATGATGAAATCCTGTAACCAATCAATCAAATCCCTACAAACCAATACTTGAAAATCTTTTAACTTTATTCTTTGCATCCTCTGTAGAAGTTGCTGTGAGGTTTTTTTAATTTTACGTGGAGATTGCTAGTCTTACGTCCAATCTTTCCTCTTTATCGCTTTTACTACCGGTCTAATCAAGGTTAAGGAGTATGTCGATGGGAACCTTAATCCCGGACCACCTGGATGTTTGTTGATGAGTGTGTGTGTTCTATCACCTGACCATCTGTGCACTAAACTTTATTTCCTTGGTTTCCGAGGGGGGTTGAAACACCGCTCTCTGCTCTCTGTTCTTGCCTTTAGTATGCCATGAAGGCAGTTAGTTGTTGTTGTTGATGCTAATGGTGTGAGCCTGTCGCGCCAAATCCTTAAACCATATTGAGACGCTAACTTGATATTACTGTCGAAAATTCATATCTTGGTACTAATACTGAGTTATGAATACTTTCACTGGTTTCTCGATGCGATCTTGCCTGGCTTACACATACCCATCTGCAGCATTCGTTGCTGACGCAATAGTGTCCATATAAGTGGAAGAGACGATATTCCTTAAACTTCTCCTGGTGATGGGAGTCGGTTTTCCTTGTTGGTCTGATATCTTCAAGTCTATCCTCTCTAATGTTCTCTTCAAGTTCTGTTTTCACTGTCTCTTCTGCTAAATTGTTGGTTTTGGATTGAATACCTTCGAGTTTGTGTAACATGAAACATAAAGCATCGGGGAGATTCAAATCTACTTGGGTCTTTTTGTCAAATTCACTTCAACACAATCAGGAGATCATGGGGAATAATTAATAGCCCCTGTCTAATTGTTGTCTCCAGTTCAAACGCTTCGATGCACTTTCTATTGTGAATTAATTGCCATGTGTCATTGTTTATTATTATTATCCTCTAGTGTTCCGAGTGGAACATTTCATCCTGTACTTCACAGCCGTCTTTAGATGTAAGCTATCATCTCCTCTTCACACGACCTCTTCCTTATCACATTCGGATACCCTACATGCCTGACATGCGATTTCATTCGACGGTCACCTCAGCATATGTCTGATGCATCTTCATTTCCTACGACATACTTGTTGAACAATAGGTTCTTGGTTGGTTTCTTGGTTTTGTCAGAGTTCCTTCAGGGCTTCCCGGCTGCCCAGCCCCCCACACAACGTGGAATTTGATTTTTTCTAGTGATACATAAAAAAGAAGAACCCAGGGGAAAACTGCTTGAGACCGGCCACACATGACCTGTCTGAACTGGCATTTTGGTTTGATTCCGTATTGGTAACTTACCGCCGGCTACAGAACACCTTAGGGAAATTCGGGATGTTGGAGGATTTAATCATGAGCTGACATCAGTTAGAGAACCATTGGAAAATAGGTGGGAGTACTGGACAGCTGTTTCGTCCTAGTGTTTGGGAATTTTCAGGAGGTGTTCGGACCCAGGACCTTCTAGTTACAAGGTAGGTGAGCTCGTAGACCATAAAGCCACTGAGACCCGATCCAATGTACAATTGTTGGGATTGACGTTTTTTAAACCCTTCTCTTTCCAAATTGAAGAGGCAGCATCGCTGGCATGCTGGTCGGTCATCCAAGGGAAACACCTTACTACTGTTACACCCCTTTCTGGTTATCCGATCTTCAGTATCGTGGTAGCGAAGGCAGTTGTTGTTAAAAGTGTGCAGCTGGCTGTTGGAAATGCTTTCCGTGATGTGCCAAGTCTCTGAACTATGTAGAAGAACTGGTTGACATGTCAATAGTGTTGAAAAACCGAATCTTATTTTTTATTTTGACCACAACAGATTTAGACAGTGATTTCCGAGTAATCAAGTTTTGTCCCGCTTTTCCGATCTTGCGTTTGAAATCCTCATCTGTGCGGCACGTCTATAGTTGAAACGATACCACCCAAATAAGTGAAAGATATGACCTCTTTGAAATTTCTCCCGTTGTGCTTGTTGTTGGTTGGCTGGCTGGCTGGTTATCTTCATCACGACTGTCTTCTGTATATATATACCCTTGAAGTCCTGTCTTCTCTGCTGCTTCTTCTTTTTCAATTTTCTTGGTTTTCCTTTGTAGGTCTTCAAGTTTGTTTGGCATTAGGCATAAGTCGTCCACAAAGTCCGGATCTTCTAGAATCTTATTGATCAAACGTATTCCCGTTTTTTGTCTCTTCATGGCAGACATTGTGGAGCCATGTAGCATTATCATATAATTGTTGAATGAGATTTATGTAGAGGTAACCGGCAGGGCATATCTTAATGTTAAATCAGATGTTGACGCTGTCGAAGGCTTTTCCAAGGGTCTCAGTGAAGCTGAGGCAAACACCGGTCTGTCATTCTATGTTCTGTTCGATTTTGATGCGTCGTCGCAGTTTTGCAATTTAGTCTGCCTATGTGATATGATTCCTCAGCTTCCAGTTTGTTTCAACTTATGTGTATTTGATTAATTGGAGGATTTCATCATGAGCTGACATCATTTAGAGAACCATTGGAAAACCAGCTGAACATTTGTTTCGTCCTAGTTTGGGACTCTTCAATACTACGCACCCATCACAGTGGGTTCGAACCCAGGACCTACTGGTTACAAGGTCAGTAAGCTCGTAGACCATTTAGCCACTCGGACCTGACCCAATGACCAGCCCATGAATTTTAACTTCTGCCAATTCATGACATCGCGTGACCACTTCGCAATGTCTTCTTCGATGAGTTACTGCCTCACCTTCAACCTGCTGCACCCTACTGGTCACGGCTTCCCACTAGAAACCAGCCCAGGTTAACTGCCTGAATAGGGCCAGTCGCTAGTGACTATCAGATGAATTTTCTAGCATTAGTTTTTTTTTTTGTAGAGATTTCATCATGAGCTGACATCAGCACTTTTAAATTTTACTCATAATACTACGCTACTGTAGAAACAATCAAATCAATAAATTCACTTTTGCTTTTCACTTTGTCTGTATGTGTGTGTATGTGTGAGTATGTTCTGTTGACCTTGTAAACTGACAAATATTTTACTCAAAGCAATTAGAGAGGAATTTTTTCTTTAACAAACAAATTCAACATTTTCTTAAAGTTTCTTTATGATGGATTATTACAGGTTGTATAAACAAGCAGAGAAATTGAACTAATGAGATGGTGCTTAAGAAGTGTACATCTGCACCTTAACTTTTTTATTCAAAGACATTCATCTAGGCACTTGTTCATTTCTGTTAGTAATGGAATTTTGTTGTGGTTTAATGCTCTCTGGCCTGAAGGATTTATTGAATTCATTGCAAAGCTTTCAATATTATTGTTATTATTGTTTCCTTTAATCCCTAGAGGAATATAGGGCTTCAGAGGCACGTCTCCATTGCGTTCCCTTTTCCGACAACCTTTTCACCTGACTCCACGTCTGCCCACACGCTTTCATTTCCGCATCGCATCACCTCCTCCATATCACCCTTTCACTCACTGACCACCAACTCGCCACCTCCTATTCGGGTTCCACTCGAGCGATGGCCTGGAATGTGACGTGACTCACTTGATGGTTTGTTTTCTCAGAGTATGGTCAATCTGCCTCCATTTCTTCCTGCATATTTGTTGAACAAACAGTTTCTGCTGGGTTGGTTCACTCCCAGAGATCCCTCTCTGTTGCTCATCTTTTCTGGCCGGCCATCTGATCTTGAGTAGTCATTGAGCGAAGACAGTTGCTGATGAAGGTATGTAGTTTGTTCGAAGTGCTCTCCGTGTCGCTGTGCAATGTCTCTGATCCACATAGTGAGTAGCACTGACTTCACATAGGAGTTGAAAATCCGGATCTTATTTTCATTTTCATTCTGAGTGATGTGGATCTCCACATAGACTTGTGAGCAATGAAAGCTTATCTCCCTTTCCCCTATGTCAGCTAACATTCCCCGTCGGTCGCGGAAGGCAATGGCTCTAGGCATGTATGCGTAACACATGTCCTTACCATCTCACTCAATCGGTGTAACTTCACAGCCTCGTCGATTGATTTCCCCTCCTTCCTTACCTAGCCCTCATCCGACACCTATTCTCAATATTGCTCACCTTATTATACCACTTCACACAGGAGATAAAATGCAGGCACCTATGATCAAAGACAACTTTAACCAGACTTTTCATGTCTCGCACTCTCGATGTCCAGGTTTCACAGCCAGCCGTGAAGGAGGACGGAGTGGACTGCTGAGCAGTACACTCGCTCTTTGGTCGATAGCCGCATTTCATATCTGCTAAGCCAAAGATGGCTTAAGTTAGGATATGCGAAACGAGCCTTCTGTATCCGTGCTGAGATTTCGTCAGCGTATTGCAAATATATTGCAAAGAACAGTGACATCATAAAACTTTGTAACCGCGTCGCCAGCTCGACTGATAGAATTCAATTGGCACCATATAACGAGGTACCAGAAAACATGACTGATCAGTCTATAGGACTGACTGACTAACTGAGTTAGAATTAAACTCACTTTACAAGTGTTGGTTTGTAGGGATTTGATTGGTTACAGGATTTCATCATGAGCTAACATTAGTTAGAGAACCATTAGAAAACCTGGGAGTACTGGACAGCCGTTTCGTCCTAGTTTGGGACTCTTCATCAGTACGCAACCACCGGGATTCGAACCCAGGACCTTCTGGTTACAAGGCGAGCTCGTATACCATTAAGCCACTGGGACCTGATCCAATGGCCCATGAATTCTAACTTCTGCCATTTCATGATATAGCGCGACCCCTAGCCAATGTCTTCGGCGAATATTTGTCCTCACGCCCGACTTGCCCTATTCAGGTAGGTAGTCACCTGGGGTTCTAGTGGGAAGTCGTGACCAGTAGGGTGAAGCAGGTCGAACGTCAGGACAAATACTCGCCGAAGACATTGGCTAGGGGTCGCGCTATGTCGTGAATTGGCAGAAGTTAGAATTCATGGGCCATTGGATCAGGTCCCAGTGGCTTAATGGTATGCGAGCTCGCCTTGTAACCAGAAGGTCCTGGGTTCGAATCCCGGTGGTTGCGTACTGATGAAGAGTCCCAAACTAGGACGAAACGGCTGTCCAGTACTCCCAGGTTTTCCCATGGTTCTCTAACTGTTGTTAGCTCATGATGAAATCCTGTAAACTCACTTTAATTCTTACGTACCACTGTGTTTTGTAATAAGAATTTAGAAGCTTTTTAAAACAGTTACATCTGCTATTGAACCTTAACTTTTCTATTTGTTATTTTGACTGGAGTGTACTATTGTTATTAGCTGGTTTAGGCAATTTATCTGGTGATATGTCTGTTTGGAATTTTACTACACATGAACAATTGTCATCGTTTAAAACAGTTGATGTGACAAGTGTCCAATGGTTACCAGACGGGGAACATTTAATCTTTTCAACAACAACACCAAGATTACGTGTAAATAATGGGTTAGTTAATTGTATTGTCTATTCATTCATTGTACTTTTTATGCAGCTTTCTATGTGAGAGATGCCTGGCCTCTAATAAAAAAGGTCAGCTGTCTTTGACCATAATAAATGTCTCCATTGTATCCTCCATGTTAAATGGGTCATATTGAGGGTTTTTTTCCTTCACATTTCCCAGTGGAACATAGGGTTTCAAGCTAGTGGCTTGAAGTTTCTGTAGCAGTATTTATTTTTACAGGATGGGGTTGCAAGTCTCATGTCCAACCTTCCCTCTTTACCAGCATTATTTGTGGCTTAGCGAGGTAAAGGAGTGCGTCGGCAGGGGATCGAACTCCGGACCATGTGCATGGTCGGCAAGCGTCCTAACCGCTGTGCCACTGACGCACATATTGAGGTTAGATGTAGAGTTTACGATAGGAAGGGTAGGTCAATTGATAAAATTATGAAACTGCATCGGTTGTGATGGACAGGGGACGCTTTACGCATGACAAGCCCATCGCGTTCTTTTTACCGAGCAGTATTAGCTGATATTGGATTAAGGGTTAACCTAAAGAATATAGCGACCATGGAGTATGAATGCATCAGTTACTTTGAACGCCTAACAAGTGTTGGATTACAGAACCCAGCAGTACATTACAACTCCACTTTGATCACTATCCGGATTTTGTCATGCTTTGAGTACTGTTTGGTTAATGGGATAATAGTACGCTGTCTCGAATGCTTTTGTGTGGAGGTTGTTTGTACATCTATCCTTTGTCTCAAGCGCAACTGTTAGACTTTCGTATTAGTTTGTTTATTAGATATATCACACAGTGAGTGAAACAGTATTATTATTTACTGAATGACAAAGTTTTGAACAAAATTTATCATTGTTCATAATCATATCAATTATAATCACATGACTTCGAAACTGGAGTTTTATAGTTCTCTTTGTCCTCTCCTATTTGTCGTCGTAGAGGTAATAGAATTTTCCAGATGTCTGAGTGGACATATGATGAATCATTCCTATTACACGTGTTCCCTCTCAGTTGATTCGATAAACAAAGCTTCTGTTATCAATCTCTCCTTCCAACCTGCTATTACAATAGATTAGATTTTAAAACTGTCATCTTATCCCACCCATCCTATTGTATGGCTGTGCTGTGTGTAATTGCATGTAGTGAGTGGTATAGCTGAACTATTCTCTAGATTTCTTATCTTATTCGGGTCAACTAATCGAGATTTTGCTGCTAGGTTTTTATGCTCGGCTAGTCTGACAATCATCGCAAACAGGGTATTAGATAAACTAAATTGTTTTGTTTTAAAGGCTCCACATGACTGATCCTTTAACCGACAAAGCTTGTTACTAATTGAGTTTGTGGGGGCTTCGAATGCCAGCCACTTTTATTCCTGCCTTGTTAAGAATTCTCCCCCGTAAAGTTTCCGAGGTTCCTTCCTTCTACGGAATTACTACTGATGATTTCGATTCCTTATTGTTGGTGTTGTCTTACGCATCTTTGACATTCATGCCGTCATTATTAAATAATTAATATGACCCGTTGCACAAGAGGTGACTCTCGTGGCCCAAGTGGCCTATTGGATAACGCTGTGGCGTTTGAAACTATGGCCAGTGCGTTGGAGACTTGGCGGAAACATCATCACTCACTGGGAATGCAGGTGCATCCATTTGACGAGTCCCAAATAGGACGAAATGCACATCCTGGGTGGATTCCACTGCTAGTCACTATCCACCAATTAACCTCTAAGTATTCGTGTTCAGTTAATTTATTCAGTGAAGGTTCAATGATACGATGTTCGTTAGTCAAGCGAGAGATCCAGGATTGTTTTTGCCCAGTCGACGCTTTCCTAAATTTCGCTTAATTCGCTAGCCAATACTTAAGCGTAAAAGAGAGAGAAGTTTGGGTATGAGGCTGATGATCCTACTCCATCACAACTACGACTTCGAAAGCTTGAATCCCCCACCCAAAGAGCTAGGAATGAATAAATACATGTATGTATAATCTCAACCAATCATGATTGAAGATGCAAATGATTCACTTATAATTAAATTTTTTGGTTGTTGTTTTTTCAATACAAGCTTTGGAATATGGCATTACAGTGGTAAACAGTTATCCTATCAACCAGTTGAACGTCGTGCTGTTCCTAGACCAGCTACAATGGATTTACCGGCTGCTATCGATCATGAATTATATCAAGTATCAATTGTATCTCCAGCGAAATTGGGTCCACCTCCTGAACCAAAAAGTTTTATGTCTGTAAGTTTGTATCAATAGATGATATTTATATATACTTACTTTACTTCGGCTATCTCCTAAGGGAGGATGAGCCGGCTTCATGAACACCTCGAATCATCGCTGCCCAGGCGCGGCGATCTGATGCAAGGTTTGCGACAGGGTTATCCAATTCTTGTTCCACAGACGGAGTCCGTAGACGGTTTGTAGCCCCAGGCACTCCATATCAGCCTTCACTGTACTAAGCCATGTAAGAGAGTTCATGAAGTTTCATGGAAATTTGGTACGAGTGATGTCCCCAGAATCACTCGGCCTTTTGTTTGAAATTGCAGCTCTATCCTTTACACAACCAAGTGTGACCTACAAGGCAGTAGGAGTGGAGTAGGGAGTCCACTATCCATTGGCAGCCGGTGACCGGAGTTCAGTTCATACGCCTTTTTGAATGGGGCCAGACATCCAGGACATCCAAGAAGCCCTTTGTCCATACGTCTGCCGGTGAGCTCCAGTGAGCTTCATACGCCAGTCGTTGGAAGTTTGGAGTCAGGGTTCAGCCATCTCCCCTAAACTGTCATCCAATGGACAGTCAACCCGGTGAAGAGCGCCGGGCATCCGCTTTCGCCCTCTCACTTTGGTGAAAAACACCTCTGCCACGTGAAGGCAGTGAGTAGGACTTCCTCAGGAGAGGCTATGTAAGACGCCCGGTCATATGGGAGAATTTCAAGAGGTGTGTGGAGGGGTGGCCAACCCGCAGCGCAAGGCACCCACCCCCGACAATCCTGAGGCTCTTTTTTATTTCGTTTTGTTGTGTATGAATCCATTTAGATTTCGCCAATGATCATATATGTCTGATTTCACACAAACTGGAATATATGCAAGTGAAAAGCTACAAGTTGGCAGAAGAAGCATCCAGAGAAGATAGGATTTCCTTCAGGTGAACATAGAGATGACAGAGGTAGGTGATGAAGATTCCTGGCCAACAGAAACAGCGACAGCGATAGCACCAAGAGACAACAATCAGCCAGCATAAATGGGAGAAATCTGAAAGAGGCAACCTACTTCATTTACCTACCTACCTACCTGGAAAGCATCATCGTTTCAAGTACAGACGGACGTAACTGATGAGGATATGAAAGCGAGGATCATCGGGAAAGCAAGTCAAGCTTTCATTTCTCTTAAGTCTGTGTGGAGATCGCCAGCACTCAGCATGAGAAATAAGATCCGGATTTTCAACTCCAATGTGAAGTCAATGCTACTCACAATACGGATCAGAGACTTGGCGCCGCGCCGCATTACGAAAGGCACTTTGAGCAAACTACAGACCTTTGCTCAGTACTCAAGATCACATGACCACAAGAGATAAACAGTAGACCAAACCAGCAGGAACCAATTGTGCAAGAAATATGCACGAAGAAATGTAGGTGGATTGGCCATACTCTGAGAAAACAAACCATCAAGTAACATCACATGACAGGCCATGGCTCGAGTGGAACCCTAATAGGAGGTGGCGAGTTGGTGATCAGTGAGAGGGTGATATGGAGGAGGTGAAAGCATGTGGACAGATTTGGAGCCAGGTGAAAAGGTTGGCGGAGAAGGGAACACAATGGAGACGTGTGTCTGAAGCCCTTATGTTCCTCTAGGAACCAAAGGAAGCAATAATAATAATTGTATGAATTCAGTTATCTGATGATACAGATGTTTCATTTTACCGAAGAATAAGTTACACGGTTATTGTGTTGGCTTAAAGAGGGATTTCATTCGTTACAGGTTTGTTCACGGACTGACTGACAGAAACCAAGGTGTACTAGACCTAGTCTAGAACTCTTCATCAGAACACATCAACCGGGATTGGAACCCAGGACCTTCCAGTAACAAAATAACGATCTCACATACCTTTCATTTAGTGAGACCCGATCCCATGGCTCAGGATTTTTAACTTCTGCCGATTCGCGATATTAATGGCACCTACTGACAGCCGATATCATAGGCAAGGAACTATCCTCTTATCTTGCTTGGTGGACCCCACCGGTTACGGCTTTGTATTAATATCTATTACCCGACTGAGTATATGGGTTATTGCAAAACAAATTTGCTTTAATCCCCACCAGTACCTATTGACTAAAAGTCAATAATTTCAGCTGTGTTGAGCTGCATCATTTTTTTTGTTAAACAGTTAATGGTGTCTGCCGTTTGTATCTAGGCCAATGAGCTGCCATCGGTTATAGAACCATTGGAAATCATCAGGGAGTACTAGAAAGCCAGCTGTTTCGTCCTAGTGCTTGGGACTCTTCATCAGTACTCCAGGATCTTCTGGTTACAAGACAAGTGAGCTCGTTGATCATTAGGCCACTGGGACGGCCAGCCAATGAATACCAACTTCTGCTGTTTCACTCAGGATATATCGCGACTGGCACTAGCCAATGTCGTTGGTGGTGAGTATTTGTCCATACACCTCGACATCTATATTGTCTTGTTTTAATGATGCAATCGACTGCGGGTCATTAGATCAGGAGTTTAGACAACTGGATGGTATCATCGACTTGCATCACTTTTAGTGTGTGTCTCACAGTCTCGTTAATGAAAAAAGTGTTGAAATAGAAGGTAACTTGCATGCCTGGTGACCTAAAGGTTTCGAGGACGACGATCGATGAGGTCATGGGTGCGTACGTCTAAAGAGTTCCGAGCTTGGATAAAACAGCTGTCTGGTTTTCAATAGTTTTCCACATGATGTGGCTTCATGACGGAATCTGCATAACTAACACTCGAATCTCTTACTAAGATTGTTATGTCACATCAAGTGTGTTTCACTTAACGTCCTGTTTGTTTGTTTGTTTCCTTTATCTGACTAGGCTACCAATTCAACTGTCAATGCATCAGTGAATAAACCAGCGTCTGTCTATGTGCCACCATCACTTCGTAATCGTTCTGCAGTAGCCATTCAAGCGATGAAAGCATCTGCGATAGGCGATAGTATAAAACTGCCTGCGAATGCTGATAAGAATAGTAAGAATAAGCAAAGTAATGCTGTAAATACAAATAAAGGTAAGTTATTTCCAGGTATAATTTTTTGTTAAATGATTGGTGGTCATCAGCAGGATGTCCCCTGGACGGGACACCTACCTATATGATATGAGGTTATTAATATATGTGTAAAACTTGGGCACTGTGATAGTAAGTAATTCCATATTAGTTTGTTTATTAGATGGATATATCACACAGTAAAACAGTATTATTTACTGGATGACGTTTCGAACAAAATTTATTATTGTTCATAATCATATCAATTGTAATCACACGACCTCGAAACTTGAATTTTATAGTTTTCTTTGTTGTCTCCTATTTGTCGTCGTTGGGGTAGTAGAATTTTCCAGATGTCGGGGACAGGTGATGAATCATTCCTATTACATGTATTTGTAGTTGATTCGATAAACAAAGCTTCAGTTATCAATCTCTGCCTATACCCTGTGACATTAGATTTTTAAACTGTCATCCTATTGTATGGTTATGTGTAACTGCATGTAGTGCTATAGCTGAACTATTCTCTAGATTTCTTATCTTATTCGGGTCAACTAATCTAGATTTTGCTACTAGGTTTTTTATGTTCGGCTAGTCTGACTGACTGCCCCTGTTCTACTAGTTTGACCTATGTATTTGACCTGACAATCATTGCAAGCAGAGTATTAGATAAACAAAATCGTTTTGTTTCAAAGGCTCCACAGGATGAACCTTTAACCGACAAAGTTTCTTTCTAATTGAGTTTGTGTGGAGGGTTTGAATGCCACTTTTATTCCTACCAGCATTGTTAAGAATTCTGCGTAAGGCTTCCGAGGTTCCTTCCTTGTATCGAATTACTACTGATGATTTAGATTCCTTATTATTGGTGTCGTCATTAATATTATTATAATAATAATATCCCATTCAAACCCACAAACTCAACTAGAAACAAGCTTGGTCGGTTAAAGGATCATTCCTGTGAAGTCTTTGAAACAAAACAATCTAGTTTATCTAATACCCTGCTTGCGATGATTGTCAGGTGAAATACGCAGGTCAAAGTAGTAGAACAGGGTCAGTCAATCAGACTAGCCGAACATAAAAAACCTAGTAGCAAAATCTAGATTAGTTGACCCAAATAAGATAAGAAATCTAGAGAATAGTTCAGCTATGCCACTCACTACATGCAATTGCACACAGCACAGCCATACAATAGGATGGATGGCATAAGATGACAGTTTAAAAATCTAATCTAATGTAACAGCATGGGTGGAGGGAGAGATTGATAACTGAAGCTTTGTTTATCGAATCAACTGCAAATGCGTGTAATAAGAATGATTCAACACCTTTCCAGTTGGACATCTGGAAAATTCTACTACCCCAACGACGACAAATAGGAGAGGACGAAGAGAACTGTAAAACTCAAGTTTCAAAGTCGTGTGATTATAAGTGATGATATGATTATGAACAATAATAAATTTTGTTCGAAACATCATCCAGCAAATAATAATACTGTTTCACTGTCTGTGTGATATATCTAATAAACAAACTAATATGATAATGATATGAGTTTGTTAGTACTTGTCACAGCAAGACATATTTGTAACCATGTTGAGATTGCTGTCGAACCCACGTTACCCAGTGCTGCAGATACATATTTGGTCGCGTAACTGACCTCTTATATAACAATGTAATGGATAGACAGATTGATCGGTCGCTTCTTGGTGTCGATGTTCACTGAATTCTACCAATCAGGTTCAACAAAGGACTTTGCACCGATGTGTACCAGCTCGATTTGCCACACTCTATGTACCACATAAAGCAAAAGAAAAGAGTAAAGACAGATTCAAAAGAGAGATAATAAGTGCAAGTGTGAGTGAGGGAAAAAGAATAGTAGTAATATGC
This sequence comes from Trichobilharzia szidati, assembly GCA_944472155.2. NCBI lineage: Eukaryota > Metazoa > Platyhelminthes > Trematoda > Strigeidida > Schistosomatidae > Trichobilharzia > Trichobilharzia szidati. Next base: position 193,602,394 of record OX235271.1, read on the forward strand.
AAGAACAACAATAAACTTTTTTATTGGATATGACAAATCACCCACATACAATGAAGAATGCGCAACTGCATCAGCCATTCAGAACGATTTTCATCCATATCACTAATTTTCTGCAGCCTACATTGATTCATACCATCCTGACGACTTCAATCACCGACTAGAATAGCAGTCTATACCTCCCTACGTGACTGACTGGTTTAAACTAACTGTTATGGATTTGATGGACTGATGAAGCCATTTTGGTTTTGGTTTGACCACCCACTAACTAACTCTTTTCAAACCTGATCAATCCTATGTCAGCTAACATTACCCGTCGGTCGAGGAAGGTGATGGCTAGGAGGCATGCGTAACACATATTAGTAAACAAATCTCTCAATCTAATTGAATTTTAGATTTTCCCGTCGATCGATTGGACCGAAGTGCTCGGTCTCAGGTTGACATGTCGGTTTCTTGTGCAGATGTCTGGGCATATAATTATAAGTTAATTGGTGGATGGTGACTAGCAATGGGATCCACGAGGATGCGCATTCCATCCTATTTGGGACTCGTCAGCTGGATAACGCTTTGGCGTTTGAAACTATAGGCACTGGGTTCGAGCCTCGCTGGGAACATCATCACTCACTGGTGAATACAGGTACATCCAGTTGGCTGACGAATCCCAAATAGGACGAAATTCGCATCCTAGATTCCACTGCTAGTCATCACCCACCAATTATCTCTCAATCGATGTAACTTCATAATGTCGTCGATTGATTTTCCCTCCATACCTAGCAGTCGATCGATGCCTAACCTCAACATAACTAATTCTATTACACCATTTACTACAAGAGAAAAGACGCAAACACCTATGATCAGAGACAGACAGCTAGGCAGCCTTTTCATATCTTCAAAGCTAGGTGACTGTCCACCACGTGTTTCACTTTGAATTGATGTTAGAGAGTTGGATGTTGGGTCACATATTTCAGTGACCACATTGTAAACTTGAGTATGCAAGAATTCAGTTAGCCGGCAACACTGTAGACTAAGCGCCATGACATTGATTAGTCTCTCTCTCTTTCTCTCTCTGCGGAATTTAAGTTATTTGATCATGCATAGTCTCAATAATTACTGGTAAAAAACCTTCTTATGTTTTCTCACTCTGGGAACTGATGTATTAGAATATTATAGGCGAATCTATAGATGAATTTGTGAATCTGAACTCCTTGAGGTAGTTAAAACACTCATGTGTGTATACGTGTACATGGTCGTCCATGCTATCCTCGGACACACTCCTAACTCGTCTTTTCCCATTCGGATTCCACTCGAGCTATGGCCTGTGTTGAGTACGATATCATTCGATGGTCTCTTCAGCGTGTGCCCAATCCATCTCCATTCTCTCCTGCATATATTCTGAGAGAAAGGTTCTTGGTTAGTTTGTTTGTTCCCATAGTTTCTTGTTGCTAATCTTTTTTAAATAATTTAATAATTCCCATTGTAGCATTAAGAACGCAATATTCAGCGAAGAGACTCTTTTCAACGAATTTATTATCAAGCTGTACAATCGTATATATATGGTTTTTTTAAGAAATTATATCCGGTGAGGGAATTAGGTCAAAGGTGTGAATACATGAAATAATAATAATAATAATATGAAATACAATTAAAATATTTGTGATTATAATCATAGTTTAATGTCAAGTGGCACAATAATTAATGTCATATGTAGAATAATACATAAGGTGTATAGATTTTGGAAAGGGGTACATAATTATAAGATTAGTAGACGAATATAAAAAGTTACATAACATGGTATGAAACATGATAAGATAGAATTCAATATTGTAAAAATAAAAATATAAAAATTAATAATTTTGGGTTTAAAATGTCAAGTGGGTCAAGTGGAAAAGATTCAGAGTGAGAATAGTAATAATAATAATGATAATAATAATAATCGTAGTAATAAGGGAAAAGTACATAGAATAACTAAATAAACAAAATAAATAAATGTCTATCCCTCTACGGCCAAGGCAGAAGTAGGGATTGTACATACTTCTTTTGTACACAAAGGTCTGGCCATTTGATTTTCAGTATGGAGCCAGTGAAGGTGGCAGCTGTAGATGAAAGTCTGTCGTATCCTGTTGGAAATGCTTTTCGTGACGTGTGCGCCACATTTCTGATCCATATAGAACAACTAACGGACTCATTGAACATTTGTGCTGAATAGAATCTGAATCTTGGTGTTTATGCTGACTGAGTGGAGTTGATTTTCAAACTGATTTCACATTGATGAAGGTGTACCTTGCCTTTCCAATTCTGACTTTGACACCTTCATGAGTTCCGTCTGTAGTCAACATTGAAATACTTTTATTGATTAGGAATTATTTATTCATAGGTGTCAGTTATTTTTGTAGTTTTTGATCGATTGATAACTTTCTGCTTTGCTTTGTCTGAGTCTACACACCTTCCATTATGGGTAAATTTTTATTTTGATAGAGTCTCACAGTGTTATACAGTAATGTTTACTGATGACGTTTCGAGCACAATTTATTGCCACTCATAATCATATCAAGGTAATCACACGACTTCCTAATTTCATTTATATAGTTCCATTGTTTTTCACTTGATTTTCACTTGATTTGATTGGTAGTAGATAGTTTGAAGTTGTGAATGGATAAGTTGAAAGGTATCATGGATGACGTGAATCGACATCGTGCCTTTTCTATCTGCCCTGTTTCATTTCCAATTCGTTTGGTGTTGTCTATTTTCTTTTAATATTTCTCCTGCCATCCAATCTTCATATTCTCGAGTATATACTGAATCACCTCTACGAAAGTACACCGTAGCTTTCCTCCCCTCGATTTTCTGCTCGTAGTAGTACTAGTAAAATGATGTGGTGATGTGTACATAGTTGCCGTTTTATTAAAAAAAATCTACCTGGTCTATCTTCTGAACGGTGAACGGGTGCATCGTTTGAGGGTTTCCCCAGAACAAAAAGAAGCTTCTGTCTGATTTTGGATGGACCTCTTGAAAGAGGAGTATCAGTAGAATTGTCAGCTAGACCGTTGTTGGATGACGGGGAGGGTGGGATAGATATGCCGCATTCCAGTGTGATAGCAGAACTTTTAACTTGTTGCGAACTAGTTAATGAAAACTTAGTCATAAACAACACCTAGGAGTCCAGTCTAGCCTATACAAGTAATTTTTACCATGATTCTGAATACCGGATAAACGCTCTCTATATTTTTTCAAGTTTGACCCAGGATTGATATCAGTAAGAGAACCATCGGAAACCTTCAGGGAGTACTGGACAGCCATCTGTTTCATCCTAGTGCTTGGGAATCATTGGCAGTACACACCTACCGACAAAGGGGCGAACCCAGGACCTTCTGTTTGTAGACCATTCAGCCACTGAGACCCGATTCAATGGCCAAAGCATGAATTCTAACTCCTACCAATTTGTGATTTCTAGCTTGCCTACCAGCCAATTTCATCGACGAGCATTTGTCCTCACTCCTGACAGGATGGACATCAGTAGTTAAAACTTCTCCCTAGAACTCCAGGAGACTCCGTCCTGTAACACGTCCATCCTGTCGTAAGTGAAGACAAATGCTCGCCGATGAACTTGGTTGTTTGTCGCACTAAAAATCACGAATTGGGAGAAGTTAAAATTCAAGGGTTGGCCATTGAATCCGGTCTCAGTGTCTGAATTGTCTACGACCTAGCTTCCCTTGTTACTGGAAGGTCCTGGGTTTGCCTCCTGGTGGGTTGGTGCGTACCATCAAGGAGTCCCAGGCACTAGGATGAAACAGTCAGCTATCCAGTACTCCCTGACGGTTTCCAATGCTTCTTTAACTGATATCAATCTGTGATCAAACTCAAAATGGATCAAATCCCTACAGAGAGAGAAACCCTTGAGAATTTTTTTATATATTTTTTATTTTGATTATAGCTTGAAACCACACCGTAATTTTGGTACAAGTATGGAATTTTCAGCATACGATATCGGTAGTCCAAATTTTTTGCATGCCGACCATTGATATCAGGTGTGTATCGACAGGGGATCGAACCTCGGACCATGTGCATGGTCGACGAGAGTCTTAACCGCTGTGCCACCGACGCACATATAACGCGTTGATTAAGGACCAATTCGAAGAATCATAGTACTCTATGATAACTAGGCTGTGTGTGTGTTTTTGTTTGTGTATAGGTGTGTGAGAGTGAGTGTGTGTGTATGTGTGGAAGTGGGTTAATGGCTGTAAATAAATTATAAATGTATAAACATGCGGGGTAGTACAAAAATAAAAAAAAACAAATACAAAACAAAATGTATGCAAATGATTTTGCTTCATTTTTTAAACGAGGTCAAGGTTATCTATCATCTCATGCATGTCTTTTTATTCATATTTTTGGTCGACTACTTTTCATGCCTTCATTCACGCACACACACACGCACACACTGTCTCTCTCTCTCTTTCTATTGTGATATATCAATTAATTTTATTAGAGAAAATAAACGAACAGCCAAAAAGCCTACTAAAATTAATCTCAATCATTCCCTAATGTGAGACATCATCATCAAAAGAAAAAAAAGATTTTAAACGAAGAAAATACTCTACTTTCGATCTGATCACGGACTGATATCAATCAGGAGAAGCATTGCAAAAACCTCTACAGGGAGTATTGGACAGCTGGTTGTTTCGTACTAGCGCCTGGAACCCGAATGAGATATAGACACTGGTCCGCCGTCTGTAAGCGATGTCACAAAAGCTATCTGTAATTTGAAACGAGGCAAAGTGGCAGGACCCGATGGAATTATTTCGGAGGTGTTTAAATACGGGGGTGACATACTAGTATATAGTTTAACTAAGATAAAGTCTGGGAATCAGAGACGGTTCCATCAGACTGGGGTAAGTCACTTATTATACCAATATTCAAGAAGGGAGACAAGTCCCCATATGATAATCTTAGGGGGATCAGCCTGACGAACATAGTCTGTAAAATCCTAGGCTCAGTAATCATGCACAGACTAAGCCGAACTCGGGAGGAACAAACGAGGGAAAATCAAGCGGGCTTTAGGCCAGGTAGAGGGTGCATAGATCATATCTTGACTCTCCGACAGATCCTAGAACATAGACACACTTTTAGGCGTCCAACAATTGCCATATTTCTTGACTTGAAGGCTGCCTTCGACTCCGTGGATCGAGAGGTACTATGGCAATGTTTGACTGTGAAGGGAGTGCCAAGAAAGTACATTGCACTAATCAAGGCACTCTACTCAAACTCACGTAGCTGTGTAAGGGCTTATTGGGAATTGTCATCTGAATTGATAACAACCAGTGGTGTCCGTCAAGGATGTCCACTTTCCCCTTTTCTGTTTAACTTCATCATAGATATGCTAATGGAAGTATCCTTAACTGAACTTAACGACTTAGGAATCGACTTGTTACCAGGGAATAGTCTTATGGACTTAGAATATGCAGATGACATAGTCCTGTTGGAGGAGGATGCTGACAAAATGCAGAGTCTTCTGAACACCTTGAACAGCAATCTTCGTATTTTTGGCATGCGATTCACCCCTGTGAAATGTAAGATGCTGCTACAGGACTGCACTACGACAACTCCTAGCTTAATGATAGGGAGTGAAGTGATAGAACATGTTGACCACTTCACCTATTTGGGAAGTTGTATCAGCACCAACGGATTGATTGGTGACGAAATCTCAGCACGGATCCAAAAAGCTCGAACTGCTTTCGCTAAATTAAACCATATCTGGCGTAGGCGTTACATCCGGCTATCAACCAAGGGACGTGTGTAATGCTCAGAAGTTCGCTCCGTCCTTCTCTATGGCTCTGAAACATGGCCAATACGAGTTGAAGACATGAAAAGGTTGACTGTTTTTGATCATAGATGTCTACGATCTCTTTCTCACGTTAGGTGGTATAATAAGGTGAGTAATGTTGACGTTAGGCGTAGTGTGTTGGGCAAAGAGGGAAAATCAATCGAAGAAGCTATAAAGTTACATAGATTGAGATGGCTAGGTCACGTGCTGCGCATGCCTAACCATCGCCTCCCCCTCCCTACGGGCATTACTAGCTGATATAGGTGCAGGTTGGAAAAGAGTAAGGGGTGGCCAAACAAAAACATGGCATCAATACATGAAATCCTTGACAGTTAAACTGAGTCAGGTAGGGAGGGGGATGCAGACTTCCGGGTTGGGGCCCTCTGGACTCAATGGCTCAAAATCGTTGTCAATGGCTTACGCAGATGTATTCAGTCTCTTGTGTAATCTTTCATATTCCTTTCTACCATTACTCATTCTGTTTCACTCTTATACTTGTCAAAACTCTATTGATTCTCTTCACTCATCTACTTGACTACCTTTGTGTGCTATTTGGAACGTGGCAACTGGAACTGCTTCATTTCGGTGCCAAGTTCTATGTTGAATCCAGACAGACAGACAGGGATTCATCAGTAGTATGCACCCACCACAGACGGTTCGAATCCAGGTTCTTCCGACTACGTGGCAAACTTGTAGACCATTCTCCCACTGGGGTCAGATCCGATGGCCATCTCATGAATTCTAACTGCTGTCAATTCAAGCAGGATATAGAGCGACTGCCACTAGTGAGTGTCATTGGTGGCGAGTATTTGTGTTCGCATCCAACGACGTGGACCCCACTGGTCATGAATTCCCACTACAACCCAAGTAACTAGGTACCTGAATGGGGCTAGTCGCTAGTGAGCACCAGATTTACGCTCAGGTGATTCAGCGAAGAGATTTTTTTCAGCGAATTTATTATCAAGTTGTAAAGTGGTCTTTCAAGTATTGGTTTTGTAGGGATTTTTGTTTGGTTGCATGGAGGATTTCATCATGAGCTGACATCATTTAGAGAACCACTGGAAAACCTGGGAGTACTGGACAGTTGTTACGTCCTAGTCTGGGACTCTTCATCAGTACGCACCCATCGGGGTTCGAACCTAGGACCTTCTGGTTACAAGGCGAGCTCGTAGACCATTCAGCCATATATATATATATAGTTTTCAATTCTCTCACCGGATATAATTTCTTGAAAAACAATACATGTATACGATTGTACAGCTTAATAATAAATTCGCTGATACACTTATATTCAAGTGTTGGTTTGTACGGATTTGATTGGTCTCGTGACTTCGTCACAAGCTGACATCGGTCTCCGAGCTTGCCTTGTACTGGGTACGTATCGTTGAAGAGACCCTAACACTGGGACGAAACATATGCTAATGATTCTTTAACCGATATCAGCTCATGATGAAATCCTTAAATCAACTGAATCCCTGCAAACCATCACCTATGTATGTCATTATTCACGCAGAACTCAAAATTGTTCAGTAGTTATCGCGAACCCGATATCTCAGTAGTTAACATCTCTGACTGCAGCAATGGCTGGTTGTGACCCGGGTTCGAATCCCATAAGTGGTAATATAGTGTTCCTACAAGATGTTGCAGCCTATCTCTTGCTGTAAACAAACGCCAACAACATCGAAAGCCATGTTCAGACAAGCCACCCTACCATTTTTAGGTCTCTAACTCTCGTATATTAATTCAGAGTACACCGTAATGGCGTGTCAATTAACTTTTTTGATATCACAATGCAAAATCTTGACTGACGATGAGAATTCAGTCTGCATCTTCACATCAAAGGTGGTTAGACTCATGTATGAATGGCACTAGCTGCCTATCCCCTTAGGGTCCTATCAAAATACCCCATCCTCTCCGATGACTAATAATAATAATAGGAAGAAGGATAAGGATTGGTCATCTGATTTCTTATTTGTAGAAAAATAATAATCAATACATTTCAGTCTGTCTAGATAACACTCCGTGACCCTGACATACTACATGCATACATATATATGTTTACGTGTGTCTGTCTGTCTATCCTCCCTATTATTATTATTAATCATCAATTTCTATACAAACAAAGCGTGTGTGTTTGTATGTTGTGTACGACCTTGAAAAATACCCTGTCTGACTTTTTTTTTATATTCACACATCAATAAAATGAGAAATAGGCCAACTTGGTGTGTTGTTGAGATATTGAGGTATGATGATGATTACGGAAAAGTAAGAATGAAAAGGTGAATGAAAATGTGAAACAATTGGAGAAACACATAGAGAGTGAGAGAACACGCGTTTTCTCTGCTTAAAACTTCAAAGTATAAATTTGTTATGTTGTACTCGTTGTAGTCTGTCCCACTTGTCATTATATTTTTGATGGTAATGGTGTTTCCGAGAGTTTAGTTTGTGAGGATTAGATTTGTTTATACAAGTTTGACCATGGATAGCAGTTTCATCCTAGTGCTTGGGAATCATCAGCAGTACGCACTCACTGTCAGGATTCGAATCCAGGACCTCCGGGGCTACAAGGTAAGCTAGCTCGTAGAACATTCAGCCACTGGGACCCGATTCAATGGCCAGGCCATGGATTCTAACTTCTACTAATTCCTGATTTAGCGCGACCACCAACCAATGTCATCATCGGTTGGAAATCCATTCTCACACTTGAGTGGTTGGGCGTCACTGGTCACGACTTCTCACTAGAACTCCAGGATACTCCGTCCTGTATCAAGTCACTAGCGAGCATCAGATTATTATTCAAGAGTTTGGTTCGTAAGGATTAGATTAAGACCAGTGAGGTCCATCCAGATGTCAAGTGTGAGGATGGATTTCCCACCGATGACATCGGTTGGTGGTCGCGCTAAATGCATCACGAATTGGCAGAAGTTCGAATTCATAGACTATTGAATCGGTTCCCAGTAGTCGAATGGTATACTAGGTTGCCTTGTAACTGAAAGTTCCTGGGTTAGACCACTGATCGGTGTGTGCGTACTGCCGATGATTCCCAAGCACTATGATGAAACATCTGGCTGTCCAGTAATCCCTGGTTTTCAGTGGATCTCTAACTGATGTCAAACTCGGATAATGGTGTTAGTTTTACAAGCTTTACAGGATTGATCACGAACTTGACATCAGTTAGAGAACCATAGGATGATGACCACTAGAGAGTAGTTGACAGTTGTTTCGTTATAGTTCTTAAGATGACTCTTCATCAGTACTCACCCACTGGTGTTCGAACCCATAGCTGAACGTTGAAAGCTGTCATTAATATATAATAATATAACCACAATATTCAGCATATATAAGGTGTTGAACAACTGGACTAAGATTACTTCGCAACAGCTTGAAAAGTTCAACAGTGTAGCTGATAATTCTACTGGTACTCCTCTTTCAAGAGGTCCATCCAAAATCAGACAGAAACTCCTTTTTGTTTTGGGGAAACCCTCAAACGATGCACCCGTTCCGAAGAAAGAGCAGGTAGAGCTTTCAATTGAGCGACAACTATGCACACATCACCACATCATTTTACTACTACTACTACGAGCAGTGCATCGGTGGCATAGCCGTTAGGACGCTTGCCAACTATGCACATGGTCCGGGGTTCGATCCCCGGACGCACTCCTTTACCTCGCTAAACCAGAAATAATGCTGGTGAAGAGGAAAGGTTGAGCATGAGGCTAACAACCCCATCCTGTGAAATAAACACAGCTACAGAAACTTCAAGCCACTAGCTTGAAGCCCTATGTTCCACTGGGGAACTTGAAGGAAAAAAAACTACTACGAACAGAAAATTGAGGGGAGGAAAGCTACGGTGTACTTTCGTAGAGGTGACTCAGTCTATCCTCCAGAATATGAAGAGTGGGTGGCTGGAGAAATATTAAAAGAAAATAGACAGCACCAAACGAGATGGAAATGAAACAGGGTAGACAAGGAAGACACGATGTCGATTCACGTTATCTATGATACCTTTCGACTTAATAATTCACGATTTCCAGCTATTCATTGTAGAGGTGTGTGTAGACTCAGACAAACTGAAGCGGGAAGTTGTCAGCATATGGGGAAATGCATTCAGCAATTAAATCTCTGCAAGTCAACGATTGAAAATACAAATGAACTTGATTGAATCCCGATTGATAATCTTTTGATAAGAGAAGGTGTTGTGACCCATTTATATTTATTGTTATTTGTGTTCCCTTGGGCTTCAACACCACATCTCTATTTTGTTCTATTTTCTGCTGTTGTCTCTAGTTGGCGCGAAGAAATCGCGCATAGTCTCTTATCTCCTCTTTCTGACACGATCTCCTACATGTCACTGTCAGACCCACACCCAACTCATCCACCGCCACTCGAGCGATGGCCGGTGTTCAGCGCGATGTTATTCCTCGATCTCCTCAGTGAGTTCGATCCGTCTCCATTCTCTCTTACATATTTGTTGAGAGATCGATTCTTGGTTAGTTAGTTAGTTCCCCATAGTTTCTTGTTTTGTTAATTCTTTCTAAATGGCCAGAGAAGGTGGCAGCTGTTGATAAAAGTCTGCAACAGGTTGTTGGAAATCTTTTTCGTGACACTCTGGTCAAGTGTCTGACCCGCACAGAAGAACTGACTGACTTCACATTTGTGTTGATCTGAATCCGAACCTTGTTTTTTATGCTGGCTCTCTGAGTGCTGTGCAGAAAATTTCCAAACTGGTTTCAGGTTGATGAAGGCGTGCGTATCTTGCCTTTCCGGTTCTGACTTTGAAATCTTCATCCGTTCCGACTGCCTGTGGTTGCAACCATGCTACGTGGCCTGATAAATGAAAGAAGTAACCTGTGTCAAATCTGTTCCGTTGATGGTGATTGGTGCCGGTTGTTGTTCCTATTACTGTCGGTTGGTTGTCTTCATCACCTCTGTCTTCTCTATGTTCACCTGGAGTCCTATCTTCACTAACTGCTTTTCCAGCTTTTCTTTGTTGGTTTTCACCTGCAAGTCTTCGAGTTTCTGTGACATTAGACATCATCCACACGCGAAATCCAGATCTTCTAGAGTCACATTATCGGTGGTTCAACGTATTCCCTTATAATCCAGTCCACCACAATTAGGAATACCACCGGTGATAACAGGCAGCCAGCCTTGTCTTACCCTCTTTTATTCACTTCGAACGCTTCAATGAGTTTTCTTTTGTGGATCAGTTGACATGTGAGATTGTCATATAGCTGCGGTTGACTGAGGTTGATAAAGACTTAAGGCACAACACACCATATTGTCGAAGTAGTTTCCAAATTACTTCATGGTCAACACTTACGAAGGCTTTTTCAAAGTCGATGAAATTGAGGTATAAAGAGAGATTTGACTACCATTCTATGCTTTGTTCCATGATGATGAATAAAGTCATATAGAAAGTACATATGTACTAAATTTGATTAGAAATTCAATATCATCCAATATGCAAGGCATTTCAAGTTTTCTAGTTTGTGTGACACTAAACATAAATCATCCACACACGAAATCCAGATCTTCTAGAGTCGTCTTCTTTTCATTGGTGCAGCTTATTCCTGTCTTCTCGCCCCCTACATACGATGTTCCACATAATCCAGTCGGCCATAATTAAGAATGACATCGGTGGTAGTAGGCAGTCAGCCTTGTCTTACTCCTGTGTTCACTTCAAACGCCTCATTGAGTTTTCCATTGTGGATCACTTGGCACGTGGCATTGTCATATAGCCAGCTATTGAATGTGAGTGATAACGACTCCTACCTATTTGATTTTTTATTATCATAATCCTCCAATTGAGCAGTCAAATTTCAACCAGTATGGTTCGAACTCTGTAACTGTTCGATAAACGTCATAACACACCTTGATTTTATTTATTTTAGCATTATATGTGATGAATTATATACGATGTGAATTCCATTCTCTATTTTAAAGTAAAGAAGGTAAAAAGAAATGCAAAATAAAGACAGTAAACAGAGATATGACGCAAAAGGAATAGTAATAACGAAGAACAATATAGTTTCGTTGGGTATTAAAAGTCACAAGGAGTAGATGCATCTGCGCTGTCATTGAGAACGATTTTGAGCCATATCACCAATTGTTTCTAGGTGCCATCGGTGTTTACCGTCTCGACCACCCCAACCAGGAAGTCTGCACCTCCCTAAGTGCCTTGATGGCTGTTGTGGATTTCATTGACTGATGAAGCCATGTTGGTTTTGGTTTGACCACCACTGGCTCTTTTCCAACCTGACCTTATGTCAGCTAACATTGCCCATCGAGGAAGGTGATAGCTAAAATGCATGCGTGACGCATGTTGTAACCATCTGTTGATTTCGCCTCTTTACCTAACACTCGGTGCGTCGTTGGCACAGTGGTAGAATGCTCGCCAACCACGCAGTTGGTTCGGGATTAGATCTCCGGCCGCCAACACACTCCTTTACCTCGATAAGCCAGTAACAAGACTGGTGAATAGAGAAGGTTGAGGATGAGGCTAGCAACCCCATCCCTTAAAAATAAACACCACTGCCACCAAAAATCCAAGCCTCTACCTCGAAGCCCTATATTTCACTGAGAACGCAAAGGAATGTATATTTATAGATATTCTTTGGAATTAGCTTAGCATAACTGGATCTATAGGTATGATATGTACGGTTGTTAGTATGAGAGTTGTTGGGGGGGGGTGAATAGCTGATGATATGACTCAAAACTAATCAGAACAGGATGTTGAAAACCTTTCATTTTGAAAATTCGAAACCTTTCCCGCTTATATTTGTTTTCTAATTATAACGAATGATTGGGACTCAAACGGAGGTGAAGCTACATAGTTTTGTCACATCTATGCGCATTTATCAATTCAACTACACTTGTGGTGATAGTTATGTTGGGTGTACTACTCAGACAGGTTAACCAGCGTGTTATTGAACTTCTCCCATCGTGGTTTGGCAAAGGACACAAAAATCATCCACGGTTCCGTTTAGTCATATTAAGTTAGTTGATAGTGGTCATTTAGTGGAGAAAACGGAAGCATTCAAGATAAGATTCATTGTATCCCACCGAATCTTCCCAATAGACTTTTTATTCGTCTATTGCACTCACATAGATGAGGTGATAGGGATTCGAAGTATTAAGCCCCTAAACAATGCATTCAAAAGAAGTTTGTACAGTTATTATCCCTCCCTTGTTGGCCTATTAATACCTAGTCAACTGATGACTTCCCCACCACCCCTTTCTTATATTTTCAACTCCTCTCTTGTTTTAATTTTTATTCCTTCACGTTCCCAGTGGAACATAGGGCTTCAAGCTAGAGACTTGACGCTTCGATAGCAGTGGTGTTTATTTTTACTGCATGGGGTTGCTAGCCTGATACCCAAGCTTCCCTCTTTACCAGTCTTATTACTGGCTTGGAGAGGTAAAGGAGTGCACTGGCGGTCAGGGATCTAATCCCGAACCAACTGCGTGGTTGGCGATCATTCTATGGCTGTACCACCTCCTCTCTTATCATCCCTTAATCTTATTACATTAAAACATAGTCTGTTTACTTCCCTTACAATCAGTCTAGCATTACTTAATCGGTCCATTTATTTTTCAAAGTCTTTATCGACTACCACGTCTAACTGAACACATTCGTTTGCTTAATCATGCTGTTCTTCATCAGTATTCTTGTTATTACAGATCGCTTCACTTTTCCACCCTTGTTATTGATAAAATTATTATTATTATTATTATGACTAATTGCATAATCTTATCTTATCCTATTGACAAATCACCGTGATTCGTCTCTATATTTTAATATTTATTTGTAAAGTTATGTAGGCATATTAGAGTTAATTAAGCCTGATGAGATCTTATTGAAAACACAATACTGTTCACTTAAATGTGCTTTTCTAAATAATATTATTGTTTAAGTTGAATAGGAATCTTTGATTTGGGGACACTATCCGTATGAGTCTCTACAGTATTGATAAACTCATTTTAGTTGAGTAGTCTTAACTTTTCTGTATTCCCACTAGTGAATACTTAGTGTCAAGCAAGTTTCATTTCTCATTCTAGAACAGAAACTTCAATGTTACTTTGTTTGAACTCAGTTCCCAGGATATATATATCCTTGATGTTTCTGGATATCAGCCATATTTATTTTATGTATGTAGTAATAATAATAGTGCTCAATAACTGCCCAGACTAAAGTACACCGAGTAGGACTCAAACCTAAGAATCACTGATATATTGAAGTTCTTTGATCACTTAGAACCTAGTTACCTAGAAGTAGGCTATGAGGGCTACATGTATTTTGTAGTTGCTGATGTGTTACTAGTCAGTTGCTTCTGGACTGTGTAACTTTGAGTTTGAGTAGCTGGAAGAGAAGTACACATGTGCTGCTATTCAACATCTATACTCTTTAGCTTGTTGTATGTAATTCTATATTAATTTGTTTACTAGATATATCACACAGTTAGTGAAACAGTATTATTGTTTACTGGATGACAAAGTTTCGAACAAAATTTATCATTGTTCATGATCATATCGCCAATTATAATCACACGACTTCGAGACTTGAGTTTTATTTGTTCTCTCCTATTCGTCGTCGATGGAGTGGTAGAATTTTCCAGATATCCGACTGTACAGGTGTTGAATCATTCCTATTACATGTATTTGCAGTTGATTCGATAAACAAACCTTCTGTTATCAATCTTTCCCTCCACCCATACTGTTAGATTAGATTTTAAAACTGTCATTTTATCCCATCCATCTTATTGTATGGTTGTGTGTGTAATTGCATTTAGTGCTGTCTACGGCTGAACTATTCTCTGGATTTCTTATCTAATTCAGGTCAATTAATCTAGATTTTCCAGCTAGGTTTTTATGCTCGGCTAGTCTGACTGTCTGACCCTGTACTACTAGTTTGATCTATGTATTTGACCTGACAAAAATTGCACGGGATTAGATAAAATAGATAGTTTCGTTTTAAAGGCTCCACAGATCAATGCTTCAACCGACAAAGCTTGTTTCTAATTGAGTTTGTAGGTGGTTTGAATGCCAGCCACTTTTATTCCTGCCTTGTTAAGAATTCTGCATAAGGTGATTTCCGAGGTTCCTTCGTTGTATGGAAGTATAGGGAGAGATTGATAACAGAAGCTTGGTTTATCGAATCAACTGCAAACACGTGCAATAGGAATGATTCAACACCTGTCCAGTCGTACATCTGGAAAATTCTAATACCCCTATGACGACAAATAGGAAAGAATAAAGCGGTCGAGGAATACGATGGCTATGCAGGCATGCGTGACACATGTCCTCACCATCTCAATTGTTGGTTAACTTCTCAACCTCGTCGATTGATTTCCCCCTTCCCCCGTCCTATCTGGCACTCGACACCCAACTTCAATATTGTTCACCTTATTATACAACTTAACACAGGAGATAGAATGGAGGCACCTATGATCAAAGATGTCTAGTCAGGCTTTTCATACCTTCCATTTATCAATGGTCACGTCTCGCTCACAGCCATATAGGAGGACAGGACGAACTACCGGAGTACTCAAACTGGTGAATTGTTATTTCTATTATTTGAATTTCCTTATGAAATACAATTTTTGTTTCATTTTCCCTTTCCACTCCATTTGCGCCTTAACAGGTGTCAATAATTCAGTAGTATCTAAAGGTAAAAACAATAATGATGCTACCACGACGACTACTACCACTGGTGCCATTCATCAAACTGCATCAGATCCTAAGAATCAAAAACAAGTTAATCAAATATGTAAAGTGAGTTTATTTCGAGTTTTTTTCTCTACAAAAAATGCTTTATCTAGTATTTTACTTCATATTAGTCAAGTTTATTTGATATATAACACACAATAATAATGTTACAGTATTAATTATACTATACTATGTATGTCTGATTTCCACAAACTGGAAGATATGCAAGTGAAAAGCAACAAAGTGACAAAGGAAGAAGCATCCAGAGAAGAAAGGACTTCCTTCAGGCGAATATAGAGAAGACAGAGGTAGGTGATGAAGATTCCTGGCCAACAGCAACAGCACCAGCAACAACAACAATCAGCCAGCATAAATGGGAGGAGTCTGCAAGAAGCAATCTCCTTTACCTACCTATCTACCTGAGAAGCATCGTCGTTTCAGCTGCAGGCGGACGGAACTGATGAGGATATCAAAGTGAGGATCATCGGGAAAGCAAGTCAAGCTTTCATTACTCACAAGTCTGTGTGGACATCAACAGCACTCAGTATGAAAATAAGAATAACATCGGAATTTTCAACTGCAATGTGAAGTCAGTGCTAGTATAAGGATCAGAGACTTGGCGCCATGCCACATCACGAAGAGCAATTCGAACAAACTACAGACCTTCATCAACAGCTATCTTCGTTCAATACTACTCAAGACCGGATGGCCGCCCAGAAAAGATCAGCAATAGTGAGGGATCTCTAGGAACAAACCAACCCAGCAGGAACCAATTGTGCAAGAAATGTGGAGGAATAAATGGAGGTGGATTGACCATATTCTGAGGAAACAAACCATCAAGTTACATCACACGCCAGGCTCTATCCCGAGTGGAAGCGGCGAGTTGGCCGTTACTGCGAGGGTGACATGGAGGAAGTGAAGTGAAGAAGAGATGAAAACATGTGGGCAAACGTGGAGCCAGGTGAGAATGTTGGCGGAGAAGGGAACGAAATGGAGACGCGTGGCTGAGGTCCTATATTCCTCTAGGAACTAAAGGAAACAATAATAATAATGATTCACCTTTTAAGGAACGAAAGAAAGGTATAGCTTATACAGTGCTACGATGGTTCAGTGTTGGAATACTCGCCAACCACTCACATAGGCTGGTTCCCAGCCGATGCGCTCCTTAAACCTCCAGTAAGGCCATTATAGAGGAAAGATAAGGCTTGAGGCTAGCAACCCCACTCCATAAAAAAGTACCGCTCGTATTAAAGCTTTACAACTCAACCAGATATTGACTTGAAAATTCCAACGGGTGATATAAGTACAAGGCAAACTTAGATTAGAAGGCACAAGGGGAGAATTCATTATGGGTTGAAAGGTTTTCGATGAGATGAATGTGAGAACGCATAACTAATTTAAGATCAGGCTTTTAGTGACTAGATGAATGGCGGCGGAAGCGTTTGTAAGTCCAGAGGTATACAATAGGCGACATGAATCTCACTAGATAGGCATACAGAAAACCACAGTATAAGGGAAAAGAGTAGATGTAGCTTCATATTAGTACCTAATGCAAAGAAGCTTCAAGATCAAGTTGAAAGCTTTGAGAGTTCAACACTCAGAAACTGAAAGAAGAAAGCTACAGAAACGACTCCTTCTTAGGAGTCATGAATTCAAAGTTTGAAACAACTGATAACGAATGCTTCAACACCTCGAAGCAAAATATTAAGAGCTGTATCATCGTGCAACAAGCTGCAAACTTTCATGAACATGTGCCTTCCCTCAATACTGTACATCAGATGGTTAGAGAGGATAAGTAATACGTAACGTAATGTCTAACGAATGTGTGCGCATAAAGAAATGGAGATGGATTTGACAGGCTCTGGGGGAGACCGTTAAAGTGACATCACATGCTGCCACGTAGGTTGTCGAGTGAAACCCTGAATAAAAAGTGATGAGTTAGGTGAGGATCCCAGAGTGTCATATAAAGCCTATATGCAGTCATGTAGTAAGCCAAAAGAAATCCAACAGAGTAGGGACGCAAGTAAGATTTGCTGCGGAAACCGTATTTCTTTCGGCACCATACAGGAAAGAACAATACAATGCATAGGTTCCGCTGCTCTTATTGTCTAATCCGCTGGAATCTAATTAACTTATAACACCTAGTGGATAACGCTATGCCGCCTTTTTAAACGATGAGTTCGAATTTCAAAGGAAACACTATCACTCAATGAGGATTCAGGTACATCCATCTAAAGGAGTCCAAAATAAGCTTTGTCAACTCCATTGCTAGTCACAGTCAGAGACTTAAGTTTAATGTTTCGTAGGTGAATGTGTGTGGTATTCATTGGTGGCGTCCGTTAAATCCTATTGTATGTGAGATAGGGGGTAGCTAAATGCAGTAAATTCGATGTGATTGTATTCTCTGAGCTTTATAATTTAACTGTGAAGCTTTCATCGTCTTCCTAGATAACATCTTCAAAGCAGACTTCAATGTAAAGCGAACTTAACTAATTTCTTCATGAAAATGTAAGAAATGTCCGTCTTGATTGACATGAGATACCCTTGGTTGCTAAATTTGCGTTGGCACCGATCATCTTATCTATTTACTTGGAATTCGGATGCAGAAATTACAGATTGAATGGAATCCAATTAGAATTATGCCAACACATGTGTAACAGTTCAAGATCTAAGCATAGTCAACAGTAGGAAGTTCTCGGAAGAGATTTTCCATATTTCACACTGTTGTGGGCTACACACAGACTGTGTGTGTGGAGTGACAGTGTTACTAACTTATTCACTAGGCTGAGGTGAAGTGCAAACTGGGGACCATCGACCGGCTGGAAGTCGAGTTGGCAATCAGCCACATTTCCAGCAGAAGTAGGAAAACCAATTATGCAATACCAACCTTTTTATTACTCCGTCCCTGTTTCCTTTTTTCTTATTCACAAAACAGAAATTGAGTCAAATCGAAAAACTTAAAGAAGAACAAGCCTCAGGCAAAGCGTTAGCATTCAATCAATTGGAGAAAATTGCCACTGAACAAGAACTTCGTGATGAACTGGCTCGGTTGTGCTTATAAAGTACTGGTGTTGAGACAACACAGTGATTGATATTGTAAAATAGACTTTTTTGTATGAATAACATAAGCTGAACTATAATATTGTTTTTTTTTCTTGATTTACGTATCATTTTGAGTCGATAATTGATTTATCTGTCTCTCATATCTTACTCGCTTCGATGTGCCTTCACTTCAATGAATACGCAAATTCTAAAGCTCTATAAGCATTACTAGACAAGTCTTTGCCATCCGCTTCAACGATGCCCTCTTCATACATATATATATGGAACTGAACTCTCGGCGTAGGACAGTGCATTATGTCACAATTCATGAAGGCATCTGCACCAGTGAGAACCACTTCGCCTCGTCATATGGCTTGACTTCACATATTGATAGCAAATTTTTCGTCGACCTATTCTGCGTCAGCTAAGACGAGGATAGGCTGCGCTAGCCACCTTTTCTTCGATGTAGCTTCCCATCCTCGTCGACTTATTCCCCTGCCCCATTACCTAACACTGCGCTTTGCCTCGTCTTTGATCATCAAATTTCGAGATGCTTAAGGTTGAAACCAACTTATCTCGTCAGGTGTTCTTTTCTCAACGGTCATGTCTCACAACCATAAAAACAGAACGGACTGTCGCGTAAAAATCACTACCTCAATCGACAGTTCGACATCAAATTTATGTGAAAGATGACGTGAATTGACGAATTCCGTAAGCGTTTTTTGTATCCCCGTGCAGAAATTTCATCAGGAATCAGTCTATAAAAGCTGATGCAACAAGATAAGTAAAATAATCGATACGCTCAATCACTTCACTTTAAGCTAGGAGTCGATGCAGACCAGTCGGTTTTGCAGCACCGTCTCATATTCCATACGGGCGACTCGCATACATCTACACACTTCAAGTCGAAACCCGTCTAATACGCAGTTGATGTTACTCACAGACACTAGGCAGTGCCAACTTTATCGTCCAGAATCCTTACCGATAACACACAGTGGGGAATCCTGGTTACCTGAAATCGTGCTTGCTACCACTGTCAAGTTAATTGATATCAATTCAACTGCTGGACAAAATTTCTGCATCTATCTATCTATCTATCTATCTCTTGGCATATTCCTTAAAGCAATGTACGAATTAACTTTCTGACAGTGTTCAACTAACTGACAGGCTTCATTATCATAGCTAGAATTTGCATGCGTTTATTTGAATATATATAAATGCAGAGATCGTCATGTCAACAGAAAAAGCATAGACACTTTTAACTAGAAGAAGACATTACGAGAAGAAAAATGTACAAATTAGGCATTAAAATGCAATTATGTACAACAATGATTGAAGTTAATATGGGCTGGAATAGTAGCCTCCATTGTCTTTTGAGCCGTATCCTCTGCTACGATCACGTGGATTTCTGTCAGCAAATCTTCGTGAGTAATCACCATCCATCTAAGTAAAACAAAAAAGAACATTTAAAAAAAATAAAACGACTCTTCTAATGCAAAGTTGATAATGGAGAATGATTAAGGCTGATACGAAGCTTTAGAATATGAAATTGTCGTAAATGTATTTGCGCATGTTTAGAGGTAGCAGTGTAACACCGAACACTGATATTTGAAAATGACCGGGAGCGGTACGAACTAAGTCAAGCACAAAAACAGGTATAGGTATGCTATTTCAAAGTAAGACTTTGGAAACCGAATATTGTAAGAATTACAGATTTTCAAAAACCCGAACGTGAATTTTGAATAATTCTTTGATATAAAAAACAATTTTAAGTCGATAACAAAACCTTTTGCTAATAGATTTGAATAGAGTCTCTTCGCTGAATTTTGTGTTTTCAATGCTACAATGGAAATTACTAAAGTACTAATAGATTTCTATCGCCATGAAGGCATCATCGACAAAACCTGCTTCTCGTTGGACACCATCAGGATGATATGTCAGTCTACTTCCCCAGTTACGTCCGCGACCTAATTTTTTTTAGTTTATATTTTGCAAGAAGTGATGAGACGCGCGTATCAAGTGTTTGATCCACTCACACACAACGTATCAACGGAGTAATAATTGCCACGTAGTCCCCCCCCCCTAAAATCAAGTATATGTGCAGACGACTTTGGTCGAGAAACCATATTACCATAGTCAAGTGTAACTCCTGCGCAAATCACGATACTCGTATAATAAGAGGGACACCGTACCTTCCATTATGATTATTCAAAATGACAAATATCAAGATAATTGTGCTGACTTCATAATGTCCCTTTTTTAATAGTGAAAGGAATATACTGCATGAGTTCCCCTAGCAAAAAACAACTCGGATTTTCTTGTTCCAGAGTAATTTAAGAAGTAAGACACTAATTTACATGACAAAACTATATGGGAATCGTTAAACTGGTTAATTTGCATCACGGTGTCATCAGACCAGTCATTAAATATCCCGAAGTATGACTAACAAAATGGTACTCCTTAGCTTTTAGCACACCTCACGAAGTCCGTTTCCGCGTGGAAACAGATCGGTATCAGATGCCAGATAACCATGAGAGAAATGAATCCTTGTGTGGACTAAGATTTCGCCTAATAACATGAACTCTGAGACTGTCAAGCTTCTCCATATTCTTACAAACTAAGATGAACAATTATATACAGTGATCACAAGTATCATAACATCCAGTTAATTATTTCATAATACTATCCTTAAATTCGGTGACCGAGTTCTCAGTTTCTTTTGGTGGTGGTTTGTTTCACCCTCGAGATAGTTAAGGTTGGAGCTATAGGACTGATTCACCTCAAATCACATTCAAGCTTGAAAATGATGGAGCGAATACGCAGTGTACTTCTAATGACTGGGTTGAATACTACTATAAATAACTCAATATATAAAACTGAACAGTTTTCTTGGGGGAGGAGGGGTGCGGGCTTGACTGGTTGTATATCATCTCTTGTAATAGTGCTGGCATTAATTCAACATTTCCAATAGTACACATTCCCTTGAATTCACAGATACCTTTTGATTTAGCGACTGCATATTCGTAAAACGAATGTAAGTAAGGAAGGCTGGTTAAGGTTCTCGAAATGCTGAAATAGTAGTTGGACTCTCCACAATAGGCCTCACTAATAACGTACACGGTTTTGTCGTTGCTTAGACACATTCATGTTAATGTTCGCAACATCTCCAATTCCTCAGTAATAAAACATTCACGCTTGCGAAGCCTTTTCACTCTTTCTATTACAGGGACCTGAAGAATCAGTCAGCATTCACGGTGCCAGCAGCACTTTCATAAGGACACGAAGCCTTCTCATTTACCCTCATCATCTTACTACCCCACTACAGTCAGTCAGTCTACTCCTCTGGCCATCAGATCGGACAACAAAAACCAAGAGTTCATCATGTCTGCACATATCGACCACCATTACTCCTTCTAACAGACTTGCCATTATGCTAGAATTCTTCTTTAAGATGGATAGGGCGCTTACATTGAGGCAGCTATTTGACCGACTACACTAACAAACTGAGGTTATATTATTCTAGACAGAAAAACTCTAAGTATAGGTGATTAATCTGGTTAGTAAGGATAGCTCGCATTTTGCTGTTAGCACAGTGGACACACTTTTGAATCATATAACATATACAATTTTTGTAAGATAAAAGTACAGCTAACAAGATAATGCAATTTTATAAAGATAACTGTTGCAACCAAGAGAAAAAATATTTAAAGAGAACCAATACACTACCAAAAAAAGTCACTAATCGTTATAGAATCTGAGTCTTTTGGAGAAAAAATTTAGTTGAGCCCTTTACGAAATGAGCATTTCACTACATGAGTCAATATTATTCATTCTTTGTGTTACGAGAGTAACGTAGAACCTACCTTCACTGTACATTATAATCTGCCACTTTCAACTGACTCGACGACTACTTTCAAGTTTTCATTCCCTCCCCATATGATCTTCATGTCACCAGCGAATAAACAGTCAACACAACGCTTCATATTCGTGTCCCAGTCGAGGACCTGTCTGATGTCCAGGTTGCAGCTATCAGGATGATCAATGCAAACAATCTCGTCTTACTTCTATGTCCATTTAAACGCTTGACACGTATAGCTATTTAATAAGGTTCATATAAGTATTTGGCACGGTACTCCATAGTATTGAAACAATAGCACAATTTTTTGACAGTTGATGCTATCGAAGGCTTTCCGAAGTCAATGGAGTTGAGATATGAAAGCAATACCATTCCAGACTTTGTTGATTATGATCCAAAGCATGGTAGTTTGACTAGTGCATGGTTTGTTTTGCCTGAACGCAATCAGTTCCCGATCAAGTCTTCCATTCAGTGCAATTTTTAGCCGGTTCAGGATAACGCGCATCAAGATTTGGCCTGGAGTGGATAACAGCACGATTTTGCGCCAATTGCTTCCAGTTGGCAGTTTAACAAGGTAGCTTAACTTTTTGTCGGTAAGTGGTCTTCCTTTTTCTCTCCCAAAAACACCTACAGTAGTTGCGTGAGCATATCCGAGCCGATTTGAGTGACTGACGGTTTGCATATTGGCGTTATTTCGAGATAAACAGTCTTCATACCCACAGAACCTGAGTTAACACGTTTTAATCAAGATAATCACTAGGTTCACAACAGATAACTGCCATCTTCAAATACTTACCATCATACATTTAAAAGTCTCCAAAGTGTTGTTTCCACCACTGAAGAGGAGTATAACTCGTGGTAGTAAATAAATTGTTTCTTCATGAACTAAGTTATCTACATCGAGGTAAGTTTCACAGACTTCAAATAAGTCTAAGAACCAGAGGAAAGATGTTTTTCGAAGATTTGCGCTTAGAAACATGAGTTACCTACGAGTACCCTGAGGTAGATAATATGACCTGGCTGCACAAACCATCGCCGACAGCCTCACACCTGATCCTGTTGATACAGCTCAGTGACCATCTGAAATGCATTTATACTTACGTCGCAACACATATCAGAATTTCACTGGAGAAACACAAACAGGGACTGATGTGGGAACTGCTAATGCTCGTATGACCTAATTAATTAAGTCAACTATCTAACACTTCGTCCTTTGACTTGTAAATAGACCTCAATAAACTTATCTACTGCAGACCTCTAACGGATATTAGCAGGATACAAGATTAATCAAATGACTGACTCCAAGCGCAGAACAAGTAGTCTAGTCAGTACTTTACCCTAGATGCTAGTTCAAAAACAAAGGAGTAACGACAAAATCAACAAGTTGTACAGTGGGTTAGGACTGACTCAAATGCATATTAACTTCATTTACCTTTGTTCCGTTACGACCTTGGCCTCTGGAACGGTAATTTCCAAAACCGTTGCTTCTGTAGCCATTGGAATCATCCCTATCACTTCGCATGCCAAATTCTCTGGGACTGCGTCCGAATGGACGATTGGCTGCGTAGTCACTCCCCTAATCATACGTTCACTTTTAGTTCATAGACGTACCTTAACCGGTTTCCTATCGGGACCAGTAACATCGGATGCTTCTACTCCTTTATCGCCTTCAACCACAAAAAATTCAACTTCCTCGTTTTCTTGTAATGACCGCTGCATCTTTCCAGGGTTATTTCGCGAAATAGCTGTCTGATGAACAAAGATGTCAGTTGATGTGTCAGCCCGTGTTATGAAGCCGTAGCCAGCTTTAACGTTAAACCACTTTACTACCCCTCTGACTCTATCATCACTCACTCCGCGAGGTGCATTACGACTCCTTCTATCACTCATATCAGAATTACGGATGTTCACTTAAGGAGTAGTTAACCACAGATTCCGAACTACGCGCTTTAATGAATAGATGCGGCCCTTTTGTAGCAGTTACAAAACATTCAAACAAATCGGCTAGCAGATAAAAAACTTCCCAATTCTGAGGGGAACATCGGACTGAATGTAAGTGTTGTTTTAATGTATGTAGTCCATGCTGATTTTCTGGCAATTACTACTGTTATAAAATGGCCATGCTTTCGTAAGAAAAATTCGTACTGCTGGCTAGTATCCAGATTTTGTTTGGAGACAGCAACCTTCAAGTACGTGGTGATCCGTCGATCAAAAGTAGGCTTAAAGGCATAGAAAATTCACACAAGGCTAGCAAAGCAGCTCGAAATTCTACAGGAATAGGAAAACATGTTGGAGAAGCCCTGGAGATATGTGGGAACAGATGGAGTGGAAATGGACAGTCCGACTTCTTAACCGAGGATTCAATAATCTGCCTCAGTTACTCAGACGATAACGCGAACGATAACGAGAACATTATTGGTGTGGCTATCATAATGTTACCAACAGCTTTGAAGGCAAAATCTCCTGAAGCATGCTGGCAGCAAGATTCAAGTGGTATGAAAGTTTCAGTTATACATTTCTACGCTCCAGCGAACAGCGCAGGCCAGATCAGGGGAAGCCTTACTGCTGCAGGCAGATGCAAGCAGCAATGGACTAGACGTAAAATGGCTGCGTCAACTAAATAACGGGTGAAATGGATGCAATGTGAAGTGAGACCAATCAAGACGAGAAGAGAATTCTTTTGGATTGAAAGGATCTTCACAAAATGGGTGGGAACAGAAGAGAGTTGGTGAGCTTTTGCGTGTACAAGTACAAATATATACTTGGCGAATTGTGCTTCCTCAGATGGATATACCAGGAACAAGATACACTACGTCCACAGCTAGACAAAGTGGAGTTGGTGAATGCCGGACACAAAATTAAGAGAAGCAGATGTGTGCATTGACCAGTGTCTATAGCAAGGAAGCTTCAAGATCAAAGAGGCTTGATATAGGTCAAGACTGAAGTTCATTACTCAAGAACAGGGCGACAAAACTGTCAAAAGCTAACCCTCCGCCAATATCAGAACAAAGACTTAGACAACGTGAAGTGGTATAAAGCTAGAAGGCAAGAGCATGTGTAAAGAAACGTTTATTAAGAACTTCATAAATCATTAAAGTGAAATTCTGAACATCTCATCTGCTGATTACCACCCAAAACTCCTGCAGAAAGTCAGTCGTAGATTTTTTCACTGTGTAGCGGTAAATAATTCCCCAAAATTATTGACCACAGAAATCATCACTCAACATTGGATGCTGACCATCACTGTTTAAGTCGACTTGTTTAGCTGAAGGCTTCCAGCCAAGCATCCTTGCCATTTGATACTCCGTTGTGTCACGTGCGTGCACGATCACTAGCCAGCTAAGCACTCAACATGGTTCACGATTTGGTCCCGAAATATATCACGTACTTTGGTTGATCAATCTTGCCTTCTGTTTTATCTTTGGTACATGAGAGACGAATACTATAGAAGTTGTTGGTATGAGATCTTGCGTCAGTATACTCCGTACAATTCGCGAACGTCTGTACCGTCAGCCTTCTAACTGGTGAGCCGAACCGCGAACTTCACCTTCAATAAATACGCAGATAAACCCGGTGAGTTCGTTCCTTTTTGTGTTTGTTCTTGTACTATGCTGTGATCGGCATACATGATCCTAGCCCCAAGGTTAGTCGTATTCGCTCAACCGCCAAAACAATTCAGCTCGTACCATATTGGCCAGAAAATGATGAAACATGGTTTCAGATAGCTGAGTCTGATTTTTGTGAGCATGGCATAACCGATCAGCGCTCACAGTTCCTCGCAGTTATTCACGCCCTACCGCGGGAATACAGCAAGTGCGTAACGATCTACCGTGCATAACCAGCAATGTTATGCACCAAATCAAAACCTCAGGACAGCCTGTGACAGCTAAAGCACGACGACTGGCTCCTGACAAACTACGACTGCCAGGTGATTTTGCTTCTCCCTCGAGCTTCTCACCAGCGGTAGATCACTTCTCATACGTCAGCAGGCTTACAAACGCAATGCGTTCAGTTAAACCTGCCCCCGTTCGACCACAGTCCATTGATGGCTTCGTTCACCCCTGTTTAAAAACTACTTCATACATATTTGTTCGTCGCGACTCTGTGCGTCGCCCTCTGGAACCCCCATACGACGGACCATGTAAAGTCATCAAACGTCTGGATGAATTCTTTGTCTTAGACCAAAAAGGCCACAAAGACACCGTCAGCATCAACCTTCTGAAACCGGCTTACTTGGAAGGTAATCCTATTAGCCTAGGGCTAAGCGTTCCCAATAATCTGCAAGTAACCGAATATTCTTTAGTCCCCGAAGAACTCACGAGCACGGCGAAAGCCACCGAACCTTCGGTCGAGCCCTCTAAGAGAACGCGTTCTGGACGTCACGTAAGATTCCCAGAATACCTTCACATCTATATCATATAACCGAGTGGTGCGATTCACCCAACTCATTCGTTTGTGGTATTAATCATTATTTCTTCTTTTCAGACACATCAACTTTTTATGTAGCATCATTAAACACAATTAAAAGATTTTTCCCTATAACCGTACATTATACACGCACTTAAAAAAAATGGATGCCTACTTTTTTCGATGTTTTAAACTTTACGTTATTTTACTGTATCGTAGATGCACATCATTTTTAAAAAAACGTCATTTGGTACATTTTCCTCAACAAGGTTCTTAGCATTCTTGTTTTCTTTTCCAGGTGCGATGGGCACTGGACAAGAAACAAACGAAGCACGTGATCCAGCGAAAAACAGAGGAAACCATGCACAGACACCATATAAGCATAGGCAGACAGACCAGTAGGCACTCCACCAAGCCCCTCGGAAGAGCTTTTTTCACTCTTAAGGGAACCATCGAGTTTTTTTACTTGCGGCTGGTTCTGTATTAGGGTCACCACAACTCCAGCCAAGCACTCAACACGGTTCACGATTTGGTCCCGAAATATATCGCGTACTTTGGTTGATCGATCTTGCCTTTTGTTTTATCTTTGGTACATGAGAAACGAATACTATAGAAGTTGCTGGTATGAGATCTTGCGTCAGTATACTCCGTACAATTCGCGAACGTCGATACCGTCAGCCTCTAAAGCTGTAATTCAGTCGCAACAATGAACGGGAACGTTACTTTGTGATCGTCCAATTGTTAATACTGCATCATTGAGTGATATTTAAAATGAACGGATTTGATATCGAACTACATTCTACCATAGGGTCTAAGTTATACACTTATACTTATTTAATTGTGAACAGCTCATCTACAAATCGTCATTTATACAGATATTCAGTGTGCTAATTCTGCTCTTCGTATTGTGTTTCTTTATCCTCTTTTCAAGTTTCCCATGTTTCGCCGAAGAACATTTCTCTATGTTCTACTGATTAATCCTATCAGTAGAGCACGCCACTGTTTCTTTGAACAAGGCTGGTGGAATAAACTTTGAAGGTAGCCTAATGTGATATGGAGCGAAGCCTGTTCACCAGACTTTTGAATTATGCTGGTGTAAGGCTAAAACTGGAATTCTCCCTTCACTCATTTTGATTTTTAGGATTCCAGAAACAAAAGCTATCTGCTTGCCTGAAGAAAAGCTCCCAAGTGAAAATTTTATGGTGGGGTGACTGGTTTCAACGGAAAATCTTACGCGGGATCATGATTATGCCTACCACAAGCGAAATGCTAAGCCATATCATCTTGAAGAGACTAGAAAATACTATTGATGGAAGACTTTGCTCTCAGCAGACTGGGTTCGAAAAAATCTTTCAGATGCTGACCAGACTGCAACTCTAGTCATCGTCACCGAACAGATCCTAGAATGAGGGCTGTCTTACCTCAGCTTCATCGACTTTGAAATATCTTTAGGTAACATTGACTGAAAAGTAATGTGATGGCAACTTTAACGGGATTTAGTGCCATCCAGGTCACATTTATTAGCATCGTTCACAGCTATACATAATGATGCTACATGTCAAGTAAGTCCCAGTAGAAAGCTCACTGAAGAGTTTGAAATGGTGACAGGAGTAAGACCAGGCTGACAATAATTACCAATGGTCTTCCTCTCCGCGTTGGAGTGGATAAATTGATAAACAGTGGGGAGTTGGAAGACAGGAATACAACGGTTTGACCCAAGGACCCCAAGGAGACATGCGCTTCGCAGGTAGCATTGTTTAGTCCACAGGCGGAGCGGATATGGGTATCAAATCCAGAAAAATCACATCATTACTCTGAAGTCGGTTTGGAAACCTGCACCCAACATAAGGGACGAGATTCGAAAATTTAGCACCAGTGTCAACGCAGTGCTTCTATATGGTCTAGAAACTTGCCAAATATGTCACATAAAGCACTAGCAACAAGCTGCTGCAGACTTTCATCAACTCTCGGAGGCCACAAAAGTAGGCAACATGGTACTCCTGCCGCCGCAAATCCGAAAGTTGTGTTACTTTTCGGTGTGGTTTTCCTATTTTGATTTGAACACTACTTTCTATTATCAGGTAGAACAGTTTTGCTATCTGAATTATCTATTATTCCCTCTAGATATTACCCATACAGTGTCTTCTATTGCAGATTGTTGCCTGCAACATAACAGCATTAAGTTTCTGATTCCAGGTTTCAGTATGACAACCGGTCATTCGGTAAAGCACTAAATAATCGGAGACTCACATATCTTCAAATCTACTATTTGACGTTATATCATACTTGATCGTGCCTGTAAAAATGGCTTGCATTTTCATGTAAATTTATGTTTTTATGAAAATATACATTATTATTATTACAGTTGCCAGGCTCCTAAGGCCGTTGTGCAAGATTTCGGTTAAACAATCAATGAGTTGTGCCTCATTATCAGCCAAAAACTTCGGCAGAAGATGCAAACTTAATAAAGTAAAACAAAGTGCATATACAAATTCTCACGATCCAGCACAATCTAAACAGGCCTCACCATCTTGTGTAGTAAGTAATTTTCTTAAGTATATCCACAATGGTACATCTCATGAAAAACGCCTTGTGAATAACTGCCAAACCACTTTGGATCCCAATAGAAAGTCAGTTATCAGTTCTTTGCATGTCGTAGAATCCACACTGTCGAAATGCGCTGCCCGAAGTTGTCATTTAGAAGGCCTGGACCTACATATATCTTCATATTCATCTGTCCCCACGGATACTAATTATCTCAGCTATCTACCAAAAAACAGTAACAAGCAAAAGTATTCAAATAAAGTATAATTATATTCCAATAGTTTACACAAAATGATAAGTTTTGTTATTGGTAATATTTCGAGCAAAATTACCAATATAGCAAAAATTCTCATTCAGACATCTATAAAACACAAAATAATCGAGCAAAGAATATTCTTTTCGATAAATTCCTCTTCCAGGCTCTACAATTATATATATGTTTATAAACACATAATATTTTAAATTAGTAGTTAATAAGAATATTAGCTTTTTTAAATAATATCTTCCTTATTCACCAATGTACCTCTCGTGGAAACAGTGGACTTTATATGCGAAGAACTCAAAAGACGAAACATCGATGTTGGCATTCCTATATCTTTTATGAAAGAGCTTCCCTTGAAATGTACAATGAATGTCCACTTTTTATTCAGTAAGGAACTGTATAAACAAATCGACGGTGTGGCAATGGGGTCACCACTAGGACCCATTCTAGCCAACATTTTCCTCGCGAAACTAGACAATGGGCCTTTGAAGGGTGTTATTAATGAACTCGAATTTTATTGTCGGTATATGGATGATACTTTTTTGATTATGAAGAACGAAAAGGAGGCAAAGAACATCCCGGATAAATTTAATGAGGCACATCCTGCAATAAGTGTTACTATTGAGAAGGAAAAAGACTCTAGTATTTCATTTTCAGACTTGTGTGTGTCTACCTACTCAGTGTATGGGAATATTTCCAAGTGATCAGTTGGCTAAACTGTCGTGACTGGAGGTTCATTCTAGCCAAGTTAGACAACAACAAATCACCAACACTGCGTAACTACAGTTACCCTTCTATGTGCTGATGATAATGACGATGAGGAAAAGGCAACTAAAGTAGAGACTTACTTCATTAACAACAATCCAGTTAAAAGTTTATCAAAGGTGAAAGAATAATCTTTGTGAATAAAGGTGAAATCAACATGTCAGAGTACTCACAGTTCACTGATACGTGTGTATATCTATTTATGTATATGCAACCGCAATTGTTACACATTGACATCACATTGCATTAACAGTTGTTAGTTCTCACTGTTACACTCATTCATACAATGCGCAAGCTTCTGGAACAACTGACCTTACACACTCCAAATGATTCACCCTGAAAGTCTCTCACTGTCCCTGTTTGAGACGCGTGGAAAGTTATTAGAATTAGCCTGTCGGGGCTAAACCTTTATGGTAATCACATCCAGGAGAGTAGTTGATGAATATGCGTTGAAAGCCTGATTAACAAGAAACGACTATACACATTATATTCATCATAATTATGAATTTGGATTCAGAACAATAACATACACTGATATAAATATCAATGCGGGTTGGTTACCTTCAAATCTGTAGGGAAAAATTCTATTACTGGTAGTTCGATCACCGTACCTGAACAACTCCACGCCACCCTTAAGCATGTTTTTATCAGCCCACGACCGATCATAAAACATTTATCATTAACAATCGAACTAAATATTTCCGAATAGAGAAAAATTCAAAGTTACACCGTCTTCTAATCTGTGACAGAGCAAGTCTCAAGACGCCATTCTTATTGAAGAAAACCAATGGAGATTATTAGTGGTAATTGCTTCCTCGATGAGAAGAAGCAGACCTTTCATATTATATACTTTTGTTCCGATGTGATATGATATTCAACGTTTGAGAATGAGATGTCAAACTCTTATTAACTCATCAAAATACTTCTCAACTATTCTCCTATCCTGTCCTACTTGCAGGATATACCCACTACAATAAATATTAGAACTATAAGAAAAAGAACATGGGATCCTAGAGATTATATTCTCATTCCCTACTGTCTGTTGCAGTCCATGACCATTGGAAAATGATGAAAGGATTTCAAATTGAAGTATGCGCTGAAGATGTCGCTCAGTAGGGCGACGAAAGATTCGCAAATTAACTATCCAACTCAGAGGACACAACCACATCTAGCACAACCCCAGCTAAGCACTCAACATGGTTCACGATTTGGTCCCGAAATATATCACGTACTTTGGTTGATCAATCTTGCCTTCTGTTTTATCTTTGGTACATGAGAAACGAATACTATAGAAGTTGTTGGTATGAGATCTAGCGTCAGTATACTCCGTACAATTCGCGAACGTCTAATAAAGTGCTTGGTCCACAGAGCAAGAGAGATTTGCTCGGACAGATGTTTTAACGAGGAACTTAACAATATTAAACGGTTGCTAAGTGGGAATGGCTATCTTGAAAAGTTTATTGATAAGAAACTGGATCTGAAACCAAAGCAGCCCAAGCTACCAACAGTTCCAAAAAAGGCCTTGTTCTTACAGATGCACTTCCTAGGAGACAACACCAATGAGATATTAACACAGCGCCTTAGAAATGCGGAAAAAGAAGCATTCCCTGCTGCTAAATTACGCTGTATCTTCTCCTCTTCTGCGTTCGGGAATAAAAGACAAACTGCCTAATTTCGCCTCTTCCGTGTGTATCTACCAATTTAACTGCTCCTGTGGAGCCAGTTACATAGGCCGTACAATTAGGCGTGTTTCTCGTCGAATTTCCGTACATCACCCTGCCTGGTTAAACAAAGGACAAACAAAATCTATTCGCAGCGCTATTCTATCTCACTCATCTTGTGGATACAGAACACAAGATTGACGTTAACCCTGCTTTCAGGGTCATTTATCGCATACCTACGAATCTCAGTTTTGCTTTAAGAGTTCGACTTCTAAATATTGCTGAGGCTGTTGGGATCCATATTAAGAAGCCTAATTTATGCATCTAAAAGAAGTTAGTTCAGCCATTATCATTACCTTGGCCATGCAGGTTTGAAGAATCCGGAATATTTGTGAAACTTCCCTAATTTTAGTTGATATTCTATTCGCTATTATATCTTTATTATTATTATTTAAGCATCTTTAATGAACTGTTATTGCATTGATCATACTTAACAAATCGATATTACTTAAAAAAAAGCTAATACTGTTATTAACTACTAATTTAAAATATTATGTGTATATAAACATATATATAATTGTAGAGCCTGAAAGAGGAATTTATCGAAAAGAAAATTACCAATGACAAAACTTATCATTGTGCGTAAACTACTGAAATATAATTATACTTTATTTGATCTTTTAGAGGCTGACGGTATCGACGTTCGCGAGTTGTACGGATTATACTAACGCAAGATCTTATACCAACAACCACTATAGTGTTCGTTCTTCGAGTACCAAATGGTAAAGCAAAAGACCAGATTTTGTCGTCCAAAGTACGTATTATATTTCGGGACAAAATCGCGGATAGAGGTGAATGCTTAGCTAGCTAGTAATCGTGCACGCACGTGACACGACGGAGCACCAAATGGCGGGGATGCTTGACCGTAAGCCTTCAGCTAAACAAGTCGACTTAAACAGTGATGGTCAGCATCCAATGTTGAGTGATGATTGCTGTGGTTAATAATTTTGGGGAATTATTTACCGCTACAGCTCACTCCCCCCCTAGTGGGTTTGTGAGGACCCTAAGACATGACCAGCCGGAAGTAAAAAAATCTCGATGGTTCCCTGATGGGTGAAAAAAATCTTCCGAGCGGCTTGATCGAGAGCCTGCTGGTCTGTCTGCCTATGCTAATAGGGTGTCTGTACATAGCTTCCTCGAAGTTGTTCGTTGGATCCCGTGCTTCGTTTGTTTCCTGTCCAGTGCCCGTTGCACCTGGAAAAGAAAACAAGAATGCTGAGAACCTTGTCAAGAAAAATGTACCAAATAGGCGTTTTTTTTACCAAAAAAAAATGACATGCATCTACTATACAGTAAAATAATGTAAAGTTCAAAATATCGGGAAAAAAATATACATCTTATAATTTTATGTACGGTTATAGGAAAAATATCATTTACTTGTGTTAAATGACGCAACATAAAAAAAATTGATGTGTCACTCAGTTATGTGAGATAGGTGTGAAGGTATTCTGGGAATCTAACGTGACGTCCAGAACGCGTTTTTTTGGAGTGATCGACCGAAGGTTCAGTGGCTTTCGCCGTGCTAGGGAGTTCTTCGAAGACTGAAGTAGATTCAATTACTTGTGAATTATCGGGTACGTTTAGCTCCAGGCTAATGGGATTACATTCCAAATAAGCCGGTTTCAGACGGTCGATACTGACGGTGTCTTCGTGGCCTTTCTTGTCTAAGACGAAGAATTTATCCATACGTTTAATCACTTTATATGGTCCGTCATACGGGGGTTCTAGAGGACGACGTACCGAGTCGCGACGAACAAATACATGTGAAGAAGTTTTTAAACAAGGGTGAACGAAAACATCAATGGACTGTGGTCGGAGGGGAGCAGGTTTAACTGAACGCATAGCGTTTGTAAGCCTGCTGACGTATGAGGAGTGATCTACCGCTGGTGGGAAGCTCGAGGGAGAAACAAACTCACCTGGCAGTCGTAGTGTCGTGCCATATACTAGCTCAGAGGTAGTACAACCAGCATCGGTTTTTAAGGCGTTTCGTATCCCTAGGAGAACTAACGGAAGGGATTCAGTCCAATGGGTGTTATTTGCAGCTGACAAACCAGCTTTCAACTGTCTGTGTAGACGTTCTACCATACCATTCGCTTGAGGATGGTAGGCTGTTGTTCGAAAACGCATGCAACCAAGGATTTTAGTCAAAGCGAAGAATAAACCGCTTTCGAATTGCCGCCCACGATCAGTTGTTATGGAAGATGGGCATCCAAAGTTTGCGATCCATCTCTCTACAAAGACGCGTGCGACGGTTTCAGCAGATATATCCTTGATGGGTACTGCTTCAGGCCATCGTGTGAAGCGATCGATGCAGGTTAACATATAGGTGTATCCATGAGATTCTGGAAGGGGGCCAACTAAATCTATATGGACGTGTTCGAAACGAGCATCGAGGATAAGAAAAGTGCCAAGGGGGCTTTTAGTGTGTCTTATTACCTTGCACTTTTGGCAAGCTAAGCACGTCTGCGCCCATTCCCTTACTTCTTTGTTAATACCAGGCCAACAAAACCGGCTAGTTACGAGCTTGACAGTAGTTCGAATACCTGGATGGGATAAGCCATGCAACGTATTGAAGACGTTACGGCGATAACTTTTAGGCACGATGGGGCGAGGAGTACTAGTGGAAATGTCACACAGAATAGTGTCCTTTCCTATACCTAAGGGTTTATTGGCTAATTGTAGAGTTGTTTTCGACAACTCACGCTGAAGCTCAATATCTTCTTTTTGAAGACGAGCCAGTTTTACAAGGTCTATGCCGTCGATTTGGGTGAAAGAACAAATACGTGACAAGGCATCTGCCACAGTGTTGTTCACTCCGGAAACATGGCGAATATCTGATGAAAACTGTGAAACGTAATCTAGTTGTCGCGATTCCCTGGGTGAATACTTATCTGAAGTTGAGTTCAGAGAGTACGTCAGAGGTTTGTGGTCAGTGAAAGTGGTGAATTCACGACCCTCAACTGAATGTCGAAAATGACGTATAGCACAGTACATAGCTAGAAGTTCCCTTCCGAATGTGCTGTACTTCGTTTCAGCTACTTGAAGGCGCCTCGAGAAAAAGGCGAGTGGTTGCCACTCGTTGTTAACTAGTTGTTGCAGAACTGCGCCGATTGCAGTGTCTGATGCATCAACCGAGATACTCAACGGTGCCGTTGGATCCTGATACAAAAGAAGGGTGGCATCTGCAATAGCTTTCTTTACCTGAGTAAAAGCATGTCGAGCAGACGTGTCGAGTTCGATAGCCTTGTTGTTCCCTCGAAGGAGATCGGTTAATAGCTGAATTAGAGAAGCACAATTAGGAATAAAACGTCGGTAATAACTTACCAAGCCGTTAAAAGTGCGAAGGCATTTTACTGCCTTTGGCTCCGGAAAGTTCAGTATCGCTTCGACTTTAGTAGCCAGTGGGCGTATGCCCTGACAGTCAATAGTGTGACCCAGAAAATCGAGTGAGTCAACGCCTATCTGACACTTCTGTATATTGATGGTAACACCATGTTGGCGTAACCTTTCAAATGCCAAGTCCAAGTGTCTAAGGTGAGTTTCCTTATCTGGACTGGCAATGAGGCAGTCGTCTAAGTATGCGTATACAAAGTCGAGACCGCGAAATACTTCGTTGATGAAGCGTTGGAATGTTTGGGCCGCATTCCGGAGGCCGAATGGCATACGTAGGAATTCGAAAAGTCCGAAAGGCGTAATGATAGCCGTTTTCGGAATATCTTCCGTTGCCATCGGGATTTGGTTATATGCTTTAACCAAGTCGATTTTGGAGAATATAGATGCTCCAGATAACGTTGCCGTCAAGTCGTGTATGTGAGGCAAAGGGTAGCAATCAGGAGTTGTTTTGGCGTTCACTCGCCGGTAATCACCAGTGGGTCGCCAATCGTTGCTATCCTTTTTCGGTACCATATGCAATGGGGATGCCCATGGACTATTCGATGGCCGAATGATGCCAAGGGTGAGCATATGATCAAATTCGTTTCTGGCAATTCTCAGTTTATCAGGGGCCAGTCGTCGTGCTTTAGATGTCACGGGCTGCCCTGAGGTTATGATGTGGTGCATAACATTGCTGGTTATGCACGGGAGATCGTTAGATGGGCAATTGAGTTCCGGGTATTTGTCAACAATCGGTTGAAAAGTTGGATCGAGGATTGCTTTCATCTTAACGATTGACAAGCTGGGGCCTACGTAAGTTATGCCTTTGATAGACAAACTAGTAGTGTTGTCAATTAATCGTTTACGGCGGACGTCTACGAGCAAATCATGATGATTAAGTAGGTCCGTGCCAATGATGGGCATTGTGACGTCAGCGATTAGGAAAATCCACCGAATAGGTTTGCGTAAACCTACGTTCAGATAGACGTATTTCCGACCATAGGTTGCAATTGGTTTTCCATTTGCAGCCTGTAGGTTGAAGTTAGGATCCTTCTGTCGATCTGCTGCTGTAGCAGGAAGGACGCTGACTTCGGCGCCTGTGTCGACTAGATATCTAGTCTGGCTCATTACATCATGGATGTAAAGTAAGCGGCTAGTGCCACCGGCGACGGTTGCCGCTAACGCGTGCCGGCGGGATAGTTTCCCACAGACTCGGAGGCTTTGTCGAAATCACAAGGTTTTCGACAACATTTTGCTTCCTTGCCATAGGTGTTGTGATACCAACACCAGTCAGGATTTTTGAGAGAACGTGTGTTGGACTTAGATCGTCCACGTACGTTTAGCCGTTGAGGGGATTTAGAACGACGATAGGAAGAATTGCTAGGCTTGTTTGACCTAAGCATCTGCTGGACGGAGTTGATTAACTCTATCATTGCAGAGTCCTTCTTCGAAGTCTGTTCGGTAAGAGAGTATACTTCGGTAACTGGCCGTTTCGTTATCTCTAGAATTCTATCTGCAGAGACAGCTAAATCATCTATGAGAACACTTTGAAGTGTCACAAGTACAGTCTGAACTGACTGTGGCAGTTTGGATAAAAATAGTTCTCTAAACAGTCCTTCATCGAACTGACTTTGGCCAATGATCTCTTTCATTCTTGCCAGCATGCTCACGGCTGACTGATCTCCTAACTCGATGTTACGAAATAACTCATCCAGACGTTGTCGATCTGTGAGAACGTTTCTCTTTAGGAGGGATGCTTTCAGCAACTCGTACGAGTTACTTACCGACATCTGCAGAGTTACGCACCTGCTGAATTCCCGCGGTAGGGCGTGAATAACTGCAAGGAACTGATC